>CM047000.1:86147125-86733747 GCA_025698465.1 Gossypium longicalyx
TCTTATTGTCCCTTAAATGGACCCTCAAGGCCCAATTTAAGCATCATAAACAAGACGGGACTAAACTGGGGACTCATAAAATTTTTCACGAAATTTTAAAAATTTTCTTATGTACAGGGGTCACACACCCGTGTGAGTAGCCACACGGCCAGGTGACATGCCCATTTCTCAAGCCGTGTGGGCATTCGATGTGAGGCACACGGTCGTGTCCCAGCCCATGTCCTTACCCGTGTAACTCTCTGACTTGTGACACACGGCTTGCCACATGCCCGTGTGTAACACCCCTTACCTGTACCCGACGCTGAAATAGGGTACGAGGTATTACCAAATCATAATACATACCATTAAATAAAACCGAGACAAAAATATGGCATCCAATTAGATCATGAATCATTATAACATATGCCTTTAACAATATTAGCCAATTTCAATGGCTTTGTACAAAATAATCTGTCAAATACTATAACTAATATTTTATACCTAGGCAATTATGACACGTAACAAAATAACTAAGCCTACTATACATGCCATAATTCAAAATGTTTAGTTCAAATACCAAAAGTATTGATAGTGCGGGCAGATCTTCAACGATCTCTAACTCCTGTGCTAGCTAGATGACACTATAAAACAAAAAAAGAGAAAAGAAAGTAAGCTTATAGCTTAGTAATTAAGTATATAAATAATGAATAAGGAATCTAATATGTTCACAAAATAACTCAACCATATCTATTTTTAATTTCACTATTTACTCCAATTTGATCAAGCTGTCCCTCTTGAGTCATGTTCATTGAATAAATCATAACTCGAGTTACGAAACTCGAAATTCAAATCAGTAAAATTTTCCTGAAACTAGATTCATATTACTTCTTACTAAAAGTTTTTCTAGAATTTTTGGTTTATCCAATTAGTACAGTTTATTAGTTAAAGTTTCCGCTATTATACAACTCTACTAATCTGACCTCTGTTAACTACGAATTGGTTTTCTCCCTATACAAAAGTCAAATAGCCATGAAATTTGTTTCATTTAAAACTATACTCAATAAGGAATCTATTAATATAAACTATATTTCTTAATTAGTTTTGTACAATTTTTAATGATTTTTCAAAATCAGAACAGGGGATCACATAGTCATTCTGAACAAGTCTCACAAAAATATAAATATCTAAAATTGTAGGATCCTTTTACTTGCTCTATTTCTTTTACATGAAAATAGACTCATTAAGCTTTAATTTCATATCTTATTCAGTCTCTAATTAAATTCTTACTATTTTTGGTGATTTTTCAAATTCACGTCACTGTGACTGTCCAAAACAGTATTATTGCTAATTCACTCTTTCACACTTTCTTTGTATTAACCTCATTTTAACATGCATATCTCAATTCATTTTCACCACATTTCATACATCACAAATATAGGTCCATGATTACAATGTCACCATAAAATCATCCCGTTGAACACTTCGGATCAATCCTCGGTACTTGGTGGTTTCAGCACATAGCTCCAGCCATCATATTTCACATAGTTCGGCTCTCTTGTACACATGGTGAACACTTAGTACTACCCATGTGACCTAGCCAGTTTATCTCGTAGCTCTCTTGTCTACATGGTGTCCTTCACTTGGAACCACACATGCGACCTAGCTACATTTATCCTCTCCCGTAGCTCTCTTGTCTACATGGTATACATCCCGTATCTCACATGTGACCTAGCTACCACATAGTATCTTGTAGCTCTCTTGTACACATGATGTGCACTCAGCACCATACATGTGACCTAGCTACGTACCATCTGTATTATCCAATCTTTCCGAAGGTTTAACCGGGATTTTTCTCTCTATTACTTATTTAAATTCTTCCAATAGTCGATTATGATTCAAAATCAGCTAAAATATATAATATGCTAAAATATAAAACATAAATAAAGATAATGTATTATTTACATACAAACTTACCTCGGTGCAAAATATGGAAATTTTGCAATTTAGTCCAAAATCTTTTCCTTCCCCCGTTCGAGGTCGATTCCACGCCTTTCTTGATTATTGAGCTTGAAAGCTTGGAAAAACCCTAGCTATGGTGAACATACAAGGTTTGGCCAAGGAAGAAGATGGATGGACAAAATTTTGGCTTATTTTTCCCATTTTATTTCTTTTAGTTACCAAATGACAAAAATACCCTTAAGGCCTTTCTTTAAAATTTTGTCCTATTCATGCCCATTTTTGTCCATATAAAGTATAATGGTCTAATTTCCATTTAAGGACCTCTACTTAAAACCCCTATTTCAATCAAGTACCTTATGAACTAGAACCACATTTTTCACCTATTTCAATTTAGTCCTAAACATCAAATTAAACACCTAGTCATAAAATTTTTAACCTCGAATTTGTGGTTTCGAAACCACTGTTCCATTTTGGCCCTAAATTGGGCTGTTACACCGTGTGCTAGGCTGTGTGGTTAATTTAATTTCCACAAATTAGGTGCAGGTTTCACATGGCCAAAACACATGCCCGTGTTCTAGGCCGTGTAGCACACATGGTTGAGACACACGCCCGTGTCTCTGCCATTGTGCCTAATTCTAAGCATTATACTTCTCAATTTTAAGATGCAGGGGACACACGGCCAAACCACATGCCCATGTGCCAGGCCGTGTGTCACACACAGTCAAGACACACACTTGTGTGTCTACTAGTGTGGACAAAATAAGGTCATTTCTTAGCCTTATTTCTCACCCAAATTTAACCTTCAACCTACATTAACATTTGCATACATTTACCAACCAATTTAAGTCATATAAATCAAACAAACATCATTAACATGTATGAAATAATATCACATATTCATATGATCAAACTTGCCTTCTTGTAATGATTTATATTTGACCCTAATTCAATTTAACTAAACCATATACATATAAGCTAAACATGATATATAACCTTATAATAACATACCAAAAGAATCCCTTTTTAACCATTCCAATGCCTAAGTTACAAACAACTATTTACATGCCAACATAGGCCAAGTTAACATATACATGCCATTATATCAAAATAAGATTACTTTATATACCAAAACAAACTGGAGGATAGTGTGATGATTCTCCGACCGTTCTTGTAACGCCCCAATTTTCGAGAATTCTGTGAATGATTGGTAAAATTTAAAATTTTGTGTTCTGTTTGCTTGATGAAGGTTTAATTATGATAGGGGGCCTCTAGAAGGCCCAAGCTTAGGTTAAAATCCAGTAAGTTTAAGTGATTTTAATCCATAGGGAAAAAGGGGTTCTGGTTAACTGGGCTTTTAAGTATTAACTGGGTAAAAGAGGACACAAGGAAGCCTATGGTAAGATGGCATGTGACGCTACTTAGGGGCGTTAAAGGTGGCATGTGGATGACCAAGGAGGGCTAAGGTTCGAGTCACAAGGTAAGCAAATTAATGATATTAATTTTTATGTACGAGAAAAGGTAAGTAGTGGAACCAAGTGAAAGTCATGCGGAGAAGATTTAGGAGCCGATAGGGAGAGGATTTAGGAGCTGATCGGGGAGAGGATTTAGGAGCTGATTAGGCTGAACTGTGTTGGCGAATGGTGGACTCTTGAGGAGCAAGAGTTGGTAGGCCAAGGATACTATAAGGGGAAGATTTCGGCTAGGGTTAGTGCCAGTATAAATTCAGCATTAGTGGTAAGTGGTACCGTTTCCTGACTATTCTCCTCTTCTTTTCTTTTTCTCTTCTCTCCATCCACTTATTCTTTTCTTCTTCTTTTCCCCATAGCCAAATCCTTCAACCACCCTACTCTATACCACCTTCCTTCCATTATTTCTAAGACTATAGCCGATTGCCTCAAATCCTGAAATCCCGAAAACTTAACTCCTTTTGTACCTATTTTTCCCTAGCCAAATCTCTTATTTTTCTCATCATCTTTGCCGATTCTCTCAACCTTTAAACCCCAGGTTTCTGTCGACAATACCACAAGTAAAAACCCTCATATTTTATCTTTCTCAACACTTTTGCAAAAAGTCGAAACTCCCACACTATCCTAGGGACATAGTTGAATACTGAGATCACTGAAGGCTCGAATTTGTTATCCTTTGAGGGCTTAGAACTGCATCAGAATCAAGTAGGAACTAAGGGGGAACGTTGACTGAAAGAATCGGTGGTAAGTCTTTCCAACTTAGTCTATCTTTCATATTTTAAGAAAAGCTGGAATCCCTAAAAGGTTAGGGAGGTTGTCATTTTTTTGGACTTGTAGCCCTAAGGGGTTGTGATAATAGTATTATTTTGGTAATAGTGTGATTAAGAGGCTGTTGATCAAGGGCTTGGACAAGTGGAGCGAACGGATTTGGATCGAGATGCTATTTTCGGCAAAGGTAGGAACTCTAAGGCCTAGGGTGTTGTTGGCCGAATATGGTAAGAAGTTAATGTGTAGTTCGTTTCGGCAGTAACATTAACATGGTAGTACTATAATTGTAGGCAGTTCGTGCGTGGATCTCGTCAGCGAATCGTCATAAAACAGGTGTGTAACTGACACCCTCTCATAGACTAGATCGGCAAAAGCCGAAAAGCCGAAATGCTGGAAAGTTGGTATTTTGGTAATTTGCGAGTGTGCAAATGCTCGTAAGATAGTTGGGTTTGTATGTTTGGTATTCTGAAGGTAATAAACTACAGTACGTGCGATTTCGTGCATTTTGATAATTTGGGCTTAGTGGGCCAAAAATCGGGTTCATGGGCCAACGGGCTCAATTTTAGTAAGTATCTTGCGGTAAGTATTACGATAGTACGTAAATGGATAGGATATGCATGAAAACCCTAAAGGTAGCTAAATTACTACAATACCCTTATGTATGGAAAATTACCATGATACCCCTAGGTGTAAATGACCAACATGCCCCTAGGGTTAATTTTGTCTGAAAAGCATGTTGATTTAAATCTGTATGATGTATGCCATGAATGAATATTTGTTGCATGGGGACATGGGTTATATTATGAAGGAAGCGCCCTGGTGGCTATGCCACAATTATTTGATCCGTGGCTCGCCACATATATCTGCTACGGTGGTTACGCCACGATTATCTCAGATCCGTAACTCTGTCACATTATTCATTCGCGGCTATGCTGCATATTTAATGTGGCGTGTAGCGGTTGGGTGGGTCGAGTAGTCTCCCACATGGTGAAAGGTTGGTATGGGGGTGCATGTGGTTGGATATGGGTTGGGTTTTGCATATACATGAAATATCCGATCGATCTGTTATGGGCCTATGGGCTTAATGCTCAGATACATTGCAGGCTAAGGCCAATTTATTCGTTTCGTGGTTTGAACCGATATGGGCTATGGTTGGGTTAATTTTACACACCGAGTTTCCCCAAACTCATCCCTATTTTCATCCATGCGGGTAATCCCCAACCATAGTGGGCTTAGAGAGCGCGAGGATCTGGAGTGGCCACTCGTGCTCGCAATATGGATTTCTTACGGTGATTTGGACTTCAATTTTCTTTACTTTGATGATTTGGGTTTTGTTATGTAATAAGGCCGCTTATGATTATTTTTTTTGGTTTTGATTTATAACTTATCATGATGATCTTAAATTATATTAACTATCAAAATGGGCTAGATCTAGGGTTCGTTTTCCAAAAACATGAACTGATTTCAAAGTAACACGATTACAAATAAGGCTTCTGCTATGATAACGTTTTCCAAATTTAAATATGTTTTTTTCCTAAAATAGACATAATTACAATGGTAACCCAAAAATATACACGATGTTAGAGTGTGGCAATGGCGGTGTGCATGTCTAGGATTGGATCCGAGAGAGCTTGGTACTTAAGTAGTCCGATGGACTCACCTCCTCTTTTCCGGTTTCCTACCTGGTGCACAGCTTCCATTCACTTTAAACCCTTAATGAATTAATCCTTTAAACATCAAGTACGATTTTCTGAACTTAGAATGGAAAAATGTTTTTAACGTTTTTGATGTGGCACGTCGAATCCGGTCATAACGTCTAGGCTGGGTTTGGGGTGTTACATTTAGTGGTATCAGAGCCAAGTTGTAACAACTCGGCTGTGGAATGAGTTTACGAAAACGAAGATTTTCAAAAAAAAATCAGTTTTAAAATCTGGACTTCTGAAGGTGGCATTTCGAATCTCCGGCCCAAGCCTGTAAGTATCATTCTGAATTTCTCTGAATATTTTTCTGGATTATTTATCTGTACTGAAACTCAGCTAGGATGCTCTAGAATGGATAATACTAAAACCCTAGGAAAATTTGATAAGAGACTGAAACTGTAGTTAGACTTCGATTCAGTGAGAACAATCTCTGAAATACTGTCTGATTCATAAAATATCTGTAATAATCACTGGAATACTGAATTAATGCATAAAATTCGTAAAACAGATAATACGATATGAATACAAGAGCCACTCATGGAAGAGGCCGTTGACGTGGCTAAGAAAGGGCTCGAGTGGTATCTTCGTCTTCGGGACATATGCCGGCGGCAGATGCACCGATACCATCGGCAACAGAAGTGGAGTCTCATTATCGTGGTGCCGGGGATGACGCCCTGTCACAGGCAATGCTTCGTTTTCTGGAAAGGGTTGCCGGGGCAAGTACGGGTAACGGAGTTCGGGGTCCATTTTGGAACGACTCCGAGCCAACGGAGCGGAGATTTTTAAAAAATAAATAAATAAATAAAAATGTATAAAATATAAATCCAATAAAAAAAAGATATTTAGAAATACATTGAATAATATAAGAACGATAAAAGAGAACCCCCTCTTTTTTAAAAAAAAGATACATACATATAAGTTATATTATAGGGTATAATAACTATATATAAAAAATGTATTAAGTATTCATATTTCATTTATTTATAAATTTTTTAAAAATATATATAATTAATAAATAATAAAATGATGTATACTTTATAATAAAATAAAGGTAATGTAAGGAAATATAGTATAATATATAGTGTATAACATAATTTACAAATAAAATATATAAAAATATAAATTATATAATATAAAATTATAAAAATATTATGATATATAGTAAAATATAATATGTAACAAATATATATAAATAGAATATAATGAAATATAATATGATAAGGGATATATAAAATAATAATAATAATATAATAAGTATTCTACATATAATAATAACATAAAAATGTATAATAATAATTTAATGAATAATATATACTATTTTATATAACTAATATTTTTAAAAAAAATATAAAATAAAAAGGATTAAAATTGAATTTAATTAAGGAATCTGGGGGTTTATTTGTAAAATAATAAAAATTCTGGGCCTGATTGAAATGCGCATTAAATTCTGAGGACTCATTGGGCAATTAGCCCTAATCCCAAAAATGACGTCGTTCCCTGAATAAACCTTTTAAGGGCTATTAGGACTAAATTGAAATAGAAATAAAAGATTAGGGTCAGATTTTAATAAAAATAAAATGAAATTATAAATATAAAAAATACAAAAGGGTCGATTGGGAAATTAGCCCTTTTATTAAAAATGCGCGGATCCTCCCCGGGTAAACGGGTCAATGCGCGGATCCTAATGCTTCGAAACGACGTCGTTTTATGCTTATTGGATTAAGCTAAAACGGCGTCGTTTTAATGATCTTATAAAAGAGAAAAAAAACTTTTAAACATTCATTTTAAACATTCAACAGAAAAAAAAGAGAGCTCCAAAATTCTCTCAGAGCTCCGGCTAGTGACCGTCCTGGCTCCTCCTGGAGCACCAGCACCTTCAGCCACACGCGCTTCACACGCCACCATCTGAGCCACCGTACACGGCGGTTAGGGCTCCAAAAATTTCCTCTTTCTCTCGCGAATCAACAGGTAACCCTTATACTCATTTCAAATACTATTTGCATGCAAAAAAATAAAGAAGGAAATAATGCAAACAAATCACCTCTGCTTTTTGGTATCAAAACTGCTTGTATATTCATTTTTTATTTCTGTCAATATATACGTATTTAAAAAAAAACCCCTCCCCCTACATCGTTCTGATTTGGGCTTTTTATAGCCAGTGGGGATTTGAAAATAAATCTTACAAAATCTGGTCTTATTCCCTACCATATTAGTTTCGATTCTGTGTTGTTTTCCTTTCTTTTTTGCAGGTGATTGAGGAGAATAGACTACTAACGTTGATTTGTGAGTCGATTACGGCATAACACGGGGCCTGGAATCACGGCACCGATGAAGGGTGGCTGAAACGACGGGATTTGAAGAGGCACGACTCTTGGGTTGATTGCGGCGCTAGTGCTTCTGGAAACCCTAGGATTTCCTAATCCGATTTTAGGCTTTGGGCCTTTCTGGGCTTCGCTGAATTAGGTCAAGGGTAGGCTTAGGCTGAGGGTGTAAACGGGTATATGGTAATTGTAGGTTTACTATGCTGTAATCAGGTGTAATGGGTAGTTTGAGTATTCATTTGGGCTAATGGGTTACTAGGTTAGTGGGCTATAGTATTGGGTTGTAACCGGTCATAGGGTTTAGATATTTGGCCTGCTGGATTTTAATTTTTGGGCTATGTATATGGACTTGTTTAAATAAATAAACATTCATTTTTTTGGTTTTATTTAATTATGGGCCCGGGCAGAAATGGGTTACTACAGCTGCCCCTCTTTGCTTATTGCTGTGTAACAGGAATAGAGCAAAGACTATAAAAGGACCAATTTTGCCCGGGCTCGCCGAGTCTTGAGTTCTTGATCCTTGATCTTCTTTAAATAGCCTCTTGATGGCTTCAATCTGTTTCACTGCAACTCAAGAAAGCGATATCTGCTATCTTTGATTTGCTCCCCGTCTAATACAGAGTCGCCAAATCTGTTATCTTCGATCTGCTCCTTGTCTAATACAGAGATGCCAAATCTGTTATCTTGGATCTACTTCGATGTAAACACATGAAGTTCAGATCTGTTATGTCTTCGATCTGCTCCCCGTCTAATACAAAGATGCCAAATCTGTCATCTTGGATCTGCTTCGATGTAAACACATGAAGGTCAGATCTGTTATGTCTTTGATCTGCTCCCCGTCTAATACAGAGATACCAAATCATCTTGGATCTACTTCAATGAAGGTCCAATTTGCTGTATTTTCGATCTGCTCCCCGTCTAATACAGAGACGCCAAATCATCTTGGATTTGCTTCAATGAAGGTCAGATCTGCTATGTCTTCGATCTGCTCTCCGTCGAATATGGAGATGCCAGATCTGTTTCTACGATTTGTTCTCTGACAGTACATAGATGCCAAATCATCTTAGATTTGCTTCAGCGTAAACACGTGAAAGCCAAATCTACTATGTCTTCGATCTACTCCTTGTAAATGCAAGGATGCCAAATCATCTTGGATCTACTTCGATGTGAAAACATCCGAAAGTTACATCTGCTATATTTTCGATCTGCTCCCCGTCTAATACAGAGATGCCAAATCATCTTGGATCTACTTCAATAAAGGTCCAATCTGTTATGTCTTTGATCTGCTCCCCGTCTAATACAGAGATGCCAAATCATCTTGGATTTGCTTCAATGAAGGTCAGATCTGCTATGTCTTCGATCTACTCCCCGTCTAATACAGAGATGCCAAATCATCTTGGATCTGCTTCAATGAAGGTCCAATCTGTTATGTCTTTGATCTGCTCCCCGTCTAATACAGAGATGCCAAATCATCTTGGATCTGCTTCAATGAAGGTCAGATCTACTGTGTCTTCAATCTACTCCTCGTCTAATACAGAGATGCCAAATCATCTTGGATCTGCTTCAATGAAGGTCAGATGTACTGTGTCTTCAATCTGCTCCCCGTCTAATACAGAGATGCCAAATCATCTTGGATCTGCTTCAATGAAGGTCAGATCTGCTGTCTTCGATCTGCTCCCCATCTAATACAGAGATGCCAAATCATCTTGGATTTGCTTCAATGAAAGTCAGATCTGCTGTGTCTTCAATCTGCTCCCCGTCTAATACAGAGATGTCAAATATGCTATCTTCGATCTGCTCCCCGTCTAATACAGAGACGCCAAATCTACTTCTTCAATCTGCTCCCCGTCTAATACAGAGATGGCAAATCTGTTATCTCTGATTTGCTCCCCGTCTAATACAAAAATGCCAAATCTGTCATCTTGGATCTGCTTCGATGAAGGTCAGATCTGCTATGTCTTAGCCTATTACCCTACTGCTTAGGGAGTTAAGGCACATCAATCTTCATTGTCCCTTAAAGAACATAACCTGTATAATACGTATGAGTTCATGCCTAATGATTAGGATGCTATGATCGAAATGAGTCAAGTGGTCCTAATTAAACCTGTTATAATGCAAAATGTTTATGAAAATAACTCCTATTTCGGACGTCATCACTCATTCATCTATCGAGCTTTCCACCTCGTTCTTCTCGACGTATCAATCATACTCTGCTTGTATGCCTCGAATCTTCTCCATCAATTTGGTCTACCGTACCATTCCCCGAATGTTACGACCCACTGAAGATGTTTATGAAATGATCCTTTCTTAAGATCAATATTGCTTAAAACGTCCAACCACCTTTTGGACTGAAGAAGAAAATCTCTCAAGTATCTCCAACCCATACATATGAGAATTCCTTAAACAATTGTCTTGTTTCAGTTTCTTGTATTATCTAGAAATTTCCAGAGTAATATGCAAAACTTCGTTTGTGAAGATATTTCAGTTCATCTATCATTATTTCAAGACAACATGCTTTATAAATAATGGGAGACAAATAAATTGATCCTGAGGATAATTAGATTTGGATGAATTATTGGAAGGAATGCAAAAAGATTAAATTGAGAGCATATCTTTGCAAAGAAAAAGAATCCAAAGATAGTAAATAGGACAGAAATTAGATGCCCCAGATATCGCCGCTTGAGCGTCTATACACCAAATCCATGAAGACTTTCTTGAGTTCAACATGTGTTTAAAAGATCCAAAGTAATTCGTTGATGCCTCGATATGTAACATACTTCACTTCTCGTCGAATCTGATATAGCAAGGTCACTACATGATTTTCCAAATTTGAGCTGTCCTTTAGGGTTTTCAACTCAAAACCCCTTTGGTCACAAGGCGCCCTTTGCGGGTTTTCGCCTTGGCCTCTCCATATTTTTTTTTTTTTTTTTTTTTTTGGAAATAGAAGTCCCAAAGTGCCCTTTGCGGGTTTTCACCTTGGCTTCCCTTCTCCTTCAGACAAAGTACTCCTTGACCGAGTCCAAATTCACTGGATCAGATAAATTCTTCCTATCCATTTCTTGTAAAAAATCAGTGCACCTCTAGAGAAAGCCCTCTTCGCAACATATGGCCCTTCCCAATTCGGCATCCTTTTGAATGGGAAGGATCTCTTTCAGTACAAGGTTTCCTTCATGAAATTCTTTTGGACGAACCTTCTTTGTCATAAGTCTGTGTCATCCATTTTGTTACATTTGCTTAGGATGAATACTTTCAAGTTAAGTTTACTAGAGGTATTCAATTCTTGACTCCATCAAAGCTTGGGGGAAAAAATCTTGATTCATAAACCCATGAGAAAAGGATTGCCCCAGCAGCAGTCCTGGCTGTTGTTTGTCAAACCCTACAAAAGATGGTTCAATGATTCTCAGTAGACAAGAATGAAGTTGCTGACTTTATCTTTCAACTTGGAAAGTTGAGGTACAGAGATTACTCCCGGAGCATACATCTCACCATGACTCGATGATGTTTCTGAAACACCCCTAATCTTCATCAATTGCCCCTAATTGTGAAGCTGCCAAATGAGCATAGCAAATAGGAGCCACAAAAAATATGGCTGTGGTGCTCCTTTGATACATATAGGATAGAGAATGAACAAACTCTTGCAGATCATCAGCCAAAAACCCAGCCTGGTCTAAGAGAACATGATAGTGGGTCTGCCTCGTGATTCTAATCATTCCAGTATGGGTACCAAGGTAAAAATCATTGTTCTTTGGATGACATACTTTGTTGTCAATGACAGTACCATATAGCACATTGTTAGGAGATCCCTGCTAAAAAAAAACTTGGTATGATAGTTTTTCGTACAACAATAACCACAATCTTTAGGGTTCCACTTCTTGTCAAGGAACTTGCAAGCCTCAACAACTTGATCAAAACTTGATTGAATTGAGACTCGCTAACCCCATCCCTGAACTTGTATAGAAGTCTAAGAGAGCTTCCTTCATGATACCGCCATCTACTTTGTCAGAAACTGGTTTTGAAGAAAGAATCTATCATTTTAAGCTTCAGAGACTGTGTACGGTCTAATGCCCCATAGCTGGAAATCAATGGCCACCGCCTGGAGCTAACCATCGCAGCTATTGACGGCATATCAGACTGCTCAAGAGAGCCAAACAATGTACCCATTCTAAGGATGATGGTTGGAACCTTTGAAACAACTGGAATTGAAGGTGTTTGCCCCAGCGTAAGCATAGAGAGTAAGCGGTAGTTTCTTATGCCAATTTTTACCAGTCTCGGTCATCTTCTGTAATTTATTTTTCTTCTTTTTCTTTTCTTTTGGCAACCTTTGTTGTACTGTGGTATGGCACCTTATCTTTGAAAAGACTGCAAACTTTTGGCATTGTGCAGTTGGATATGATTTTTTTTTTTGAAATTCAATGACTATTGACTTTGTAATATTGGCATATGAAGCTATCTCTAACCTCTTAACGGAGTAGTCGACAACCACAAAGATGAACCATTGTCAACTTGAAACTTTTGACGGGCCCATAACATACATGCCCTATAAGTCTTGGCTCATTAAATTCGGCATTTATGGTATAACTGATGCGATTCCCTTCCATGGTGAACCAACAGTGCCCAAGGCTCTTGTTTATCCTGGTCATTATGAATCCTCTTGCATGTGTTCTTCCGACGTTCCTATGGACATCTATGAATTCCCATAATAGTCCCAACAAGGTCTTGTTTTGTCTCTCTGGTTATGCACGTTCCAATTTCTCAACCTTTCCTTCCTCTAAGGCTAAATTCTCTACCACCTCTTTATGAGGAAAAAATTGCTGCTCTTCTTGCTTTACTATTTCCAACAAATCAGAAGATAGATTACAATCTCTGTCATCTTCAAAGTACTAAGATTCCTCTAAACACATGTCACGCTCAAAAAAGAACTCTGAATCTGTAGTATCATTGCCCATGTCATTGATATTTAGGGACACATGATAGGCACAAAAGAATATACAAGGAATAAATGAATTCAAGCATGACTATTTACATGTTATGAATGTAATTTAGAAAGAATTTTAAAGGTCAAAAGAATATTTATCGGTAAAAGAATGAAAGAATATTTGCTCGCATTGATCATGAAAGATATGTTTTATTGAAACAATGATGTCCGAACATGAGCCTATTTCACAAATGAAACCTTATTGTTTCTAGGCTTTAAAACAATAAGTGTGTTCTAAACATTACTTTAGATTAATCTTTAAATACAAGGATCACTTCCACAATTTTGTTGTTCAAAACATCCCCAAATGTGCAAAGGCTCAACAATTTTTATTTCTTGGTTCCTTCTTCGGATACGTCATTCAAATCCTCCAACATTAAGTTTTGTTTAAAAACCCTAAACTTGGCGCATTCTTGGATCCCATGCCCTCTTCTCTTATGGAATTTGCCCTTTTATCTAGATGATAGGATAACAGATTTTCTGCTCCAGAGGGACCACCTAAGTTTACAACACCCATCTTAATGAACCTCTCAATTGCCTTTTTAAAGGCAGTGCAATTCTCAATCGAATGTCCTGTGATTCCTGCATAGTATTCGCATTGAGTGCTCGAATCATACCATTTGGGGTATGGGGGCTGCAACAGTTTTAAATGAAAAGGGGCTACAACGTGTGCGTCAAATAATCTTTGATATAGCTCCTTATACGACATCGGGATTGGCGTAGATGTGAGTTTTTCAGAACTCAGTCTCGAATTGGATTCCTGATGGCTAGTAACTCTTGGTTGGCTTATGGTAATCGTTTTCACCTCTTTTTCCTTTTTCTTCATTGCCTTCGAAGTATTACTTCAGGAGCTCCACTCTCGTCTTTTGAAAGCTTCATGCTGTTTCAGAAGCTCCACACATGTCTTATTTGCTTCTTCAATGGCAACAAGATTGGTTGAATTGCCCCTCGAATTGGGACCTGAGCCTACTGAGTAATTTACTGGTGCCACCATACCGGCCTGATGCTGTTGGAGACTGATACTAACAGGTACCTCATCTGGTCGAGTTTGGACGCTTATTGGAGTAAAACTTGGGGAATAAACGATGTCCTCAATATCATCCTCAGTGTTGACCACTAGGCTTTTCTTCTTTTCAAGCCCTTCGGCTAGTAATTGCCCCAACTGGCCAATTACATTTCTTTGGAGCTCTAACATTTGATCACGTATATCTTGTTGAATCTTGGTTAATTGCTCTTGCATCTGTATTCGCCTTTGCTCCAATCTCTCCGACCTTTGTTCTATATCCCCGGTTAACCCTCTAAAATATTTTTTGCCTAATTAGGGTCTTTTTATGGATTTAAATGCATATGATGCGGTGTGATGCAATGCAAATGCATGAATGCAAAAAGGTATCGATTCTGATTCAGTTTCATTTTAGAAAAGGTTATTTAAGGAACAAAAATATTTTCATAAAACGGATTACAAATATACTTTCGTCCGTAGGCCTAAAGTCTTAACCCTATCCAATAATAATGCTAACTCTCATCCTTTGTCTGACAATGACTCATACATTATACTCAGCGTTCTAGCTTGTATTTCCAAATCCTGCAAGTGTTCAGCAACCTCTCGAATCTGAACTAGGGCCTGTTCCATGAAATGATCTCTATCTCTCACTTGATCTCGAAGATGGTGAAGTTCTCTCTTCCACTGTTCTTCTCTCGCCTTGAGCTACTCAATTCGTAGCTCACAGTCCTGTAGTGCTGCTTCTAACCCTCCAATATTGTGCTTCATTTCCTCGATCTTATCCAAGCTTGCCTTTAATTCGATCGCCGAGTTATGACTTCGGTAATGATGAAGAGACAGTCTAAGTTCGACTATTTTAATCTTTAATCCATGCTTCTCTTTCTGGCTTTCTGCCAAACTCCTTTCTAAGGCTTGATTCTGTGCTTGCATATCTCAATGATCAGCTCTGGTTCTCTCTTCCTGAATCTCTTGCTGCCATTGCTCTGAAGTCTTTCCCAACCCAGCTTTTTTATTAACAACTGTATCTTCTTATAATTCTCTTTCAGATCATCTCGGTCTTCTTCGACTTTTCTCTTTTCCTTTCTTACTTTTTCAACCTCAATCTTTTGAACGTCGACGTCTAGGCTCAAATACATCTTTTCCTCTTCTAGTTTCTCGATCTTCTTCCCAAGCTCCAAATTCTTTCTCTCGAACTCTTGTTTTATGACGTCTAATTCTGATGGAACTACTTGTAAGCTTTCCTCCAATGATCTAGCAAATAAGGAAGATCTCCATAGTTCTTGTAGAACAGCTGCCTAACCTTGTCATCCCACTGGGTCCAAATGTCCTTCATCTCCCGAAAATCATTCTGTGTCGAACTGACACGAGTAAAGTCCCACAACTCCAATGTATATCCCTCGATGACACTATCTCGTTTCTCTAGCTGGGTTTTCTCTGACCACGCACAAACGGAAGAGTTGTCCTCCACTTTATTAAAATATTCATTCCTCATTACAAAACTTCCTAACTCAAAAATCAAACCTTGAATCGACACCTTTTAATGATGGATGACATGCGATGATGACAAAAAAAAAGTCAGTATCATATAAAAAGATGTGATAAACAAGCACTTATAAAGGCAGGTACTAAAGGTCATAACCATACTACCTAGGGAAAGCACTTAAAGTTCACTATATGTAGTTTGGTTCTAAAGTGAGGGTACCTGAACCAGTAGATTCCTCGGTCCTCACCCATTATAGGCTCATATAAACCATGTTCAGTTCAGGGGGACACATTTCCCTATGGCCATACGGAGATGAAAATCTCACGAAGACATAGGTACAGTATCCCGGAAGCAATCCACTAGCTCATACGAAGGTGAAAACCTCACGAAAGCGTAGCTTCTCACTCCCACTTAAAGGTGCGACCACAACGGTCATGCAAATGCAATGTGTGCAAGGAAAATAACAAACATATGCAGCAAACACATGTAAAAATAGGATCACATTTTAAATTTTCCAAACTTCTGACATTAAGACATAAAATAATAAATTTCTTGGCTTGACTCTCTTAAGTCCCCAGTGGAGTCGCCATGCTGCCGAAACCATTTTTTAAAGAAATGTTCAAAAAACGAGGATTGACTTTTGAAAAACGAAAACGGGAGTCGCCACCAACCTTTTTTAGGTGTGATTGGATCACCTTATAAAACGTTTTGGTCTATGAAAATTAAGAAAACAGGTTCGGGAGTCGGTTACGTACGAGGAAGGATTAGCACCCTCGCAACGCTCAAAATTGGTACCAAATTGAATAGTTTTATGTCTTAATGTAAAAATTTTGAAAGAATTTAGAAATGAGATTTCTTTAAAACCGTAATATTTTAAATTAAAAGTATCAAGATTCATTCGCTTCAAAAGAGTACAAACATCACATCCAGCATGATTGAATACGATATCTTTAAACTTTTGTAACTGAAATCATGTGATTTGTAAAAAAAAATCGTTTAGAAGGATATTTTAGATATTTAGACAAACGAAAAATCGCAACCCAGCATGTTAGGGCACTACTTCCCGAATTCCTATATATCAAAACATTGCCTTATTTTTAAAAAAAAAAAACAAAAAAAATCCCCTTTTAAATTAAATGAGATATAATTTTGGTTTTAAAAGTAATGATATGTTTTACATATTACAAGAAATTG
Organism: Gossypium longicalyx; assembly: GCA_025698465.1. Lineage (NCBI taxonomy): Eukaryota > Viridiplantae > Streptophyta > Magnoliopsida > Malvales > Malvaceae > Gossypium > Gossypium longicalyx. The sequence goes on from CM047000.1 coordinate 86,163,974, forward strand.
AATAAACCTAATTACAATATATAAGCTTTATCATTTCATGCAAATATAGTATAGAAAATAATAATGATGGCATAAATTACACAATATGTATTACCACTTTAGGCATATATCATCATAAATAACTTAAATGTTCATGCATTATTGTTACATACAAAACATAATGTAGTGTGTAATGAATACAACAAATATAAAATCGCAATATACATATATGATAATATCTTATGCAAATCACCATAAATAATTAATTTCATGCAAATATACGAAACAAATGATATGTAAAAGTTTAACGTACTATATCAAAATAAGAAAAAACTAAAAACTAAATAAATAAATTAAAATGTATAAAATATAAATCCAATAAAAAACAAGATATTTAGAAATACATTGAATAAGATAAAAGAGAACCCCCTCTTTTTAAAAAAAAAAAGATACATACATATAAGTTATATTATAGGGTATAATAACTATATATAAAAAATGTATTAAGTATTAATATTTCATTTATTTATAAAATTTTTAAAAATGTATATAATTAATAAATAATAAAATGATGTATACTTTATAATAAAATAAAGGTAATATAAGGAAATATAGTATAATATATAGTGTATAACATAATTTACAAATAAAATATATAAAAATATAAATTATATAATATAAAATTATAAAAATATTATGATATATAGTAAAATATAATATGTAACAAATATATATAAATAGAATATAATGAAATATAATATGATAAGGGATATATAAAATAATAATAATAATATAATAAGTATTCTACATATAATAATAATAACATAAAAATGTATAATAATAATTTAATGAATAATATATACTATTTTATATAATTAATATTTTTTTAAAAAAATATAAAATAAAAAGGATTAAAATTGAATTTAATTAAGGAATCTGGGGGTTTATTTGTAAAATAATAAAAATTCTGGGCCTGATTGAAATGCGCGTTAAATTCTGAGGACTCATTGGGCAATTAGCCCTAATCCCAAAAACGACGTCGTTCCCTAAATAAACCTTTTAAGGGCTATTAGGACTAAATTGAAATAGAAATAAAAGATTAGGGTCAGATTTTAATAAAAATAAAATGAAATTATAAATATCAAAAGTACAAAAGGGTCGATTGGGCAATTAGCCCTTTTATTAAAAATGCGCGGATCCTCCCCAGGTAAACGGGTCAACGCGCGGATCCTAATGCTTCGAAACGACATTTTTTTATGCTTATTGGATTAAGCTAAAATGGCGTCGTTTTAATGATGTTATAAAAGAGAAAAAAACTTTTAAACATTCATTTTAAACATTCAACAGAAAAAAAAGAGAGAGCTCCAAAATTCTCTCAGAGCTCCGGCCAGTGACCGTCCTGGCTCGTCCCGGAGCACCACCACCTTCAGCCACACGCGCTTCACACGCCACCGTCTGAGCCACCGTACACGGCGGTTAGGGCTCCAAAAATTTCCTCTTTCTCTCGCGAATCAACAGGTAACCCTTATACTCATTTCTAACACTATTTGCATGCAAAAAAATAAAGAAGGAAATAATGCAAACAAATCACCTCTGCTTTTTGGTATAAAAACTGCTTGTATATTCGTTTTTTATTTCTGTCAATATATACGTATTTTAAAAAAAAACCCCTCCCCCTACATCGTTCTGATTTGGGCTTTTTATAGCCAGTGGGGATTTGAAAATAAATGTTACAAAATCTGGTCTTATTCCCTGCCATATTAGTTTCGATTCTGTGCCATTTTCCTTCATTTTTTACAGGTGATCGAGGAGAATAGACTACCGACGTTGATTTGCACATCGATTACGGCATAACACGGGGCCTGGAATCACAGCACCGTTGAAGGGTGGCTGAAACGACGGGATTTGAAGAGGCACGGCTCTTGGGTTGATTGCGGCGCTAGTGCTTCTGGAAACCCTAGGATTTCGTAATCCGATTTTAGGCTTTGGGCCTTTCTCGGCTTCACTGAATTGGGTCAAGGGTAGGCTTAGGCTGAGGGTGTAAACGGGTATAGGGTAATTGTAGGTTTACTGTGCTGTAAATAGGTGTAATGGGTGGTTTGAGTAATCAGTTGGGCTAACGGGTTAGTAGGTTAGTGGGCTATAGTATTGGGTTGTAACCGGTCATAGGGTTTAGATATTTGGGCTGCTGGATTTTAATTTTTGGGCTATGTATATGGACTTGTTTAAATAAATAAACATTCATTTTTTTGGTTTTATTTAATTATGGGCCATGGCAGAAATGGGTTACTACACTACCCATTCCTATATTTGTATGAAATATGTGTCTATATAGGTATGCTTGTTGAGCCTACTGAATTTATGATAAAATTGTCAAACCCGTTAGGAAAATGTGTGCTAGTTGACAAAGCATGTAGGAATTGCCCTTTGATGATTAGAGGACACTATTTTCCAGCTAACCTCATGCTTTTGGCATTTGATGAGTTCGATGTAATTCTTGGTATGGACTGGTTAACTACTCATGATGTAGTAGTAAACTGTGGGAGAAAACTTATCGAACTGAAATATAAAAGTGGTGATATTCTTCGGGTTGAATCAGATGAGTCGGATAGTTTTCCTGCAGTGATTTTCTCTATGGTCGCTTAGAAGTGTGTAAGGAATGGTTACGAGGCTCACCTTGCCTTTGTGTTGAATACAAAAGAATTGGAGTCAATAATTGAGGTACCAGTAGTACGTCAATATTCGAACATATTCCCAGAAGAGTTTCCTGGATTACCCCCGATTAGAGAAGTGGAATTCAGCATTGATCTAGTTCCGGGTACGACAGCCATTTTCTATTGCTCTGTATAGGATGGCTCCAACTGAGTTGAAGGAGTTGAAAGCCCAATTGCCACAATTGACGAATAAAGGTTTCTTGAGACCTAGTTACTCACCGTGGGGTGCACCAGTTTTATTTGTGAAGAAGAAAGATGGTTCGATGAGGTTATGTATTAATTACCGATAACTCAACAAGGTGACAGTAAAGAATAAGTACCCCTTTCCAAGGATAAATGATTTATTTGATCAACTGAAGGGACCCACAGTGTTTTCCAAGATAGATTTGAGGTCCGGTTACTAGCAGTTGAGAGTTAAGGACTCAGACGTGTCGAAAACTGCATTCCGAATGAGATATGGTCACTATGAATATTTGGTAATGCCTTTTCGTCTAACGAATGCTCTTACGGTTTTAATGGATTTAATGAATCAAATTTTCTGACCTTATTTGGATAAATTTGTTGTGGTATTTATTGATTATATCCTGATTTATTCTCGTGACGAATCTGACCATGCCGATCATTTGAGGATTGTCTTGCAAACTTTGAGAGATAAGCGATTGTATGCAAAGTTTAGCAAAAGTGAGTTTTGGCTTAGAGAAGTCAGATTTTTGGGGCATGTTGTGTCAGGTGATGGGATTCGAGTTGATCCGAGTAAAATTTTAGCCACTGTTGATTGGAAACCACCGCGGAACATATCTAAAGTTAGAAGCTTTTTCAGCCTAGTCGGCTATTACAGGAGGTTCATTAAAGGATTTTATATGATTGCCTCCCCGATGACAAAATTTTTGCAAAAAGATATCAAGTTCGAATGGTCGAAAAAGTGTCAGCAATGTTTTGAGAAATTAAATGCATTGTTAATTGAGGCTTCAATATTAGTGCAACCCGAGCCGGGAAAAGAATTTATGGTTTATAGTGATGCATCTTCAAATGGATTGGGTTGTGTGCTTATACAAGAAGGCAAAGTGATAGCCTATGCTTCGAGGTAATTAAAACCACATGAGAAAAATTATCCGACACATGATTTGGAGCTAGCTACTATTGTGTTTACGTTAAAGATTTGGAGACATCACTTGTACGGTGAGAGGTGTCGAGTATTCACCGATCACAAAAGTCTAAAGTACTTGATTACTCAAAAAGATCTAAATTTATGGCAACGGAGGTGGCTAGAGTTGATAAAGGATTATGAGTTGGTAATTAACTATCACCTGGGTAAGACGAATGTGGTCGTCAATGCCTTGAGCAGGAAATCCTTATTTGCATTGAGAGCTATGAACACTTAGATAATGGTGTCCGATGATGGGTCTGTAATGCCCTAAATTTTTGGGTCTGTCTTGGGTTGCTGTTAGGTTGATAAAATTTTTGAATTCTGGTATTTGGGTGTGTAATTCACGTTAGGGGTGTGGTAATGGGCCTATGGAAGGCCCAAGGGTTGGTCAAACCCGGGTAAAATTTTAGATTTTGGACTTAGGAGATAGGGGGCTTTGGATAGAAGGTGTCGTAAGAAGTTGTGTGTGGAATGTGACACAAGGAAGCCTTGTGGTGGAGTGGCAATGTGACGCCAGTAAGGAGTTATAAAAGTGGCGCCTAGGAGGGTTTGGAGGTCCAAGGTTCAAGTCACAGATAAGTAATTAAGGTGTTTTATTTTTATGAGGAGGAAGGTAAGTGGTGGACTTCAAATGAATTTTATCAGGTAGAGTTTGAATGAGTCAAAGGAGTAAGTTGAGGAGGGATAAGGGGAGAAAAAGAAGGATCTAATCAAGGAGGATAGAGTTGGCCGAATGGAGGACTCTTGAGGAGTAAGAGTTGGTCGGCCAAGGGGGGTTCTAATTAGGCAATCGGTTAGGGAGTTGAGGTATTTGTAGTTTCGGCAATAGGGGGTAGTTTTGTCGAATTCTCTTTGATTTTTCCTTCAGGATTTCGTTTTGTTTTTCTTTTGGTGAGCCGAAATAGGGTAAGGTGCCTTAGGGTTCATTCTCTTTACTCGTTCTTTTGCTAGAAGCCGAATATAGGTATCCCAAAGCACCTCCCTGTGCCGTTTTCCTCTGTCAAACCGATTGCCTACTTTTCTTCTTCTCTGATTTCTTCTCTTCTTTTCTTTCCTTCCATCTTCTTCTACTGCCATCCATACCTCTCCCTCTTCATTTTCTTCTCATTTAGATAGTCATAAAAGCCGAAAGCAAGCTCATCATTGCCGATTCTTCTCTTGACCAAAACCTTTTGAACCGATTCCTCTTGTTGGCCGAAACCTTGATTACACCTTGTCAATTTCTTCTTAGCCGAACCTACCTTGCTCATACCTTTTCTATTTCTCCTTTTCTTTGTCAATCTCTTAGAAACCCATTACCCGAATACTTTCTTGTGGCCAAACACTTCATTTTTTTCTTCAAAACCGAAACCTTCATACCTAGTGGTGTTCAAGGCTGAATCTGAGATCAAACCTGTCTTGCTTTGGGTTTGTGGAAGGAGTTGTTGTAGATCGAGATTGTACCGCTATCTAGGACTCTTCGTGGGTGGAATATCACGTGGGTAAGTACTCAAGCAACTTTCGTTAGTACTTATGTTAAGGGTTTTATCGAACCCTTTAGGGGTGGCTATCAATTTGGACTAAGGGCCTATTGGCCTCTTTCTCTTGTTTTGTGTGTTAGTGTGATCAAGGGGTGGTACAACTAAGGATCTTAAAGGCTAGCACAGTTGGGCATCGAGACTAGTCTATATTTGGCAGAAAGGTAAGCACTTTGGATGCTTAGGGCCTAGGTAGGTGTTGGCTGAATATGGTAAGGGTTCTTTTCACATGATTAATATTGACTCGTAACCTGATATGGTGGTAACCGTTTGTAGGCTTTTCATGCGAGGAGTTTTGTCAATGCTTCGACAGTTAACAGGTGTGTATCATACCCTTACTATAGGCTAGACCAGTTGAGGCCGTAATGACCGAAGAGTGACCGAAAGTGACCGAAAGGTCGGCACTGTGAGGATCTGTGAGTAACTGGTTACTCTCCGATGGTTGGATTTGGGTTGTTGATGATGGAATTGCAAAGTTTGTAATTCTGTGCGTTTTGGTAAGTTGGGCCTCGATGGGCCAAATAGGGGCCAATGGGCTTCCGAGCCCATTTGGGTAAAAATAATCATTAAGGACATTTTGGAAAACTATAGTAATCAAAACTGTTGAAACCTATAATTTAACCGTAAAACTTGGAGTAATGGGCTTAAATCACTGTTAGACATCGTAAGGCCTATTAGGGGTTTTGGGCCTAGAAGGGCAAAATTGGTAACTGAATTAAAATGGACTTCTGCAATGACAAATGGATTAATAGTAACTTTTATATGCATAAAAACTCTGAAAATTGTTGAAATGACTAAAATACCCCTAAGTAGGGAAAATTACCATTATACCCCTAGATACAAAATGACCAATATACCCTTAAGGTTAATTTTATCTGAGATGCATGATATTCTGATTCTGCTTAATGTATGCTATGACATTTATATCTGTTGCATGGGTTATGGGTTATATTGATGGAGGAAGCGTTCTGGTAGTCTCGCTACAATCTGGTGGCTTCGCCACATATATATATGTTCTGGTGGCCTAGCCACAATATCTGTATCTGGTGACTTCGTCACAATATCTGGCAGCCTTGCTGCAATTTCTATGGTGTGCAGCGGTTGGGTAGGTCGAGTAGTCTCCTTACATGGTGTAAGGCTGGTACGGGGGTGTTACGGATAGGTCTGGGTTGGGATTTTTGCATTCATGATATATTTGTTCTGTATCTGCTATGAGCCTATGGGTTTCATTCAAATTTCTGTACTGGGCCAAGGCCAGATAAGTCTGACTTTGAGGCTTGATCTGTTTTGGGCTATGGTTGGGTTATGTTACACACTGAGTTTTCCAAACTCACCTTTTATTTTCACCTCTGCAGGAAATCCCCAACCATAGTGGGCTTGGAGCTGTAAGGGATTCGGAGTGGCCACAGCATCTGTAAAGTTGGTTTTTCTAAGTTAGTTTATTTTTATTATTTTTATGTTCTAATTTAATTTTGGGTTTTAAGTTGTAATAAGGCCGCTATTTAAATTTCTTCTTCCTCTATGTGTTCTATTTACTGATTATATTTGTACTATATCGAAACTTCTAGTGTTAGGCTACGCGGGTTTTCAAAATTAATGAATTTTTTCAAAACTCAGCGAGCACAACAAATGGATAGCCTAAAGATTGATAAACCGGCTTTTCATTCTGATCACTTAAACCAATGAATGCTTACTAAGTCGTAAGTCCATGTGACACGTCAGATCTGGCCATAACGTCTGGCTCGGGTTTGGGGTGTTACATTTAGTGGTATCAGAGCCAGGTTCAGCAACAACTCGGCTGTGGAACGGGTCTAAAGACGGGAGTTTTTAAAGAAACATTGAATAAAGGTTTTCAAAAATCGTTTTTAACTTGATTATAAATTGTTTTCGAGAATGTTTCCAGTATTTTCTCTTTACAAATAGGTGATTTTAACTATTAAAATCAATTTTCTAAAAATGGTTTTTTTTTAGAAGGTGGCACACTGAATCTCCGGCCTAAGTCTGTAAGTTTTCTGAGCCTTTCTGATTGTTTCTAAAATATCTGTTATATGCTTGTACAAAACCTTATCATGATACTTTAGTTAGGGTAACACTGGAACCATAAGAACTTTGATAAGTAGACTGAGATTGTAGTTAGGCTACCGCGCAAGAAAACAAACTCAAACTCTGAATTACTGTTATTCATAAGACATCTGTGATAAACACTGAAACATTAAACTGATTCATAAAATTCTTAATCAGATAATACGATATGAGTACGAGAGCAGCTCGTGGAAGAGGCTGTGGGCGTGGCTGAGGTAGTGCTCGAGCAGGAACTTCATCTTCGGGGCATATGCCGATGGCAGAAGCACCGGTACCACCGGTAACGGAAGTGAAGTCTCATGATCGTGGTACCGAGGATGACGCCCTGTCCTAGGCAATGCTTCATGTTCTAGAAAGGGTTACCGGGACAAGTTCGGGTAACGAAATTCGAGGATCTATTTCTGAGCGACTCTGAGCTAATGGAGCGGAGATCTTTAGGGGTGTATCTGGTGTAGCTCCGAATGTGGCTGAGTATTGGTTAGAAGCCACAGAGCGGATTATGGATGATCTGGACTGCTTTGTGGAGTAGAAGCTGAAGGGAGCCATATCGTTACTCAGGGATGAGGCTTATCCGTGGTGGCTCACGGTGAGAGATGGAACTCCTGCTGACAGTGTGACTTGGGAGTTGTTTAAGACAGCCTTCAAAAGAAAGTATGTTGGGGCTAGTTACGTGGACGCTCGTCGGAAAGAATTCCTGAACCTGGTTCAAGAGAGTAAGTCAGTGGCTGAGTATGAGTCTGAGTTTCTGAGACAGAGCCGGTATGGTTCTGGGATTGTCGCTACAGAGTATGAGCGTAGCGTATGCTTTGAGGATGGTCTGAGAGATGAACTTAGGGTGCTGATTACTCTGCAGAGGGAGCGTAACTTTGCTACTTTAGTGGAGAATGCTAGGATAGCTGAGGAAGTGAAGCGTACAGAAAGACAGAATCGTGAGAAGGATCGAAACCATTTTAGGAGAGATTCAGGACTTTCAGGTGGTATGAACAAGAATGTTAAGAGAGAAAGGGTAATGGAGCCAGTTCGAGCAGTATCGATGAATGTTGTTAGACCGCAGGGTTGTAGGAATTGTGGGAAGATATATATGGGCGAGTGTCGAAAACGTTTTGGTGCTTGTTTTTGGTACGGATATATGGAGCATAGAGTTAAAGACTGTCTTCAGAAAATAGATCAGGTTCAAGTTGCTGAACAGAGGGTTGCTTAACCAGTGAGAGGTGTACCACAACCACCGAGAGGACAAGGACAAGGAAGGGGCGGAAATGGTAATGGTCGAGGTAGAGGGGCACCTGGCAGGGGTGCTGAAAATACTGAGGCTCGACAGTTAGTGTTGGTGTATGCAGCTCGTCGTCGAGAGGAGGGCGATGCACCTGACGTCATAACTGGTACGTTTTTGGTTTCTAGCTTACCGTATACTGCTTTGGTGGATATTGGATCTACTCATTCCTATGTTGCATATGCCATATCTGGGTCATTGGGTGTGCACTCTGAGGAGATAGTGAGTGGGGTAACTGTATTAAGTCCTTTGGGGCACTCGGTTAAGGTAGACAAACTGTATAAGGATGTGCCTTTAGAAACCCAAGGTAATATTTTCTCTAGAGACTTGATGGAGCTACCGTTCAAAGAATTCGACCTCATTCTGGGAATGGACTGGCTTGTTAAGCATAGGGCAACTCTGGATTGTGCTGCTAAACGAATGGTGTTAAGGACCACGGAGGGAGAAGAGGTTATGGTGATAGGTGAGCGAAGGGATTATTTGTCTAATGTGGTGTCGGCATTAAGAGCCGAAAAATGGATTCGTAAAGGTTGTGAGGCCTATTTGGCATTTGTAAGTCAGTCGGAAGCTGAGGGACTGATGGTGGATAAGGTTAGAATCGTTAAGGAGTTCCAAGATGTTTTTCCAGAGAAGCTTCCAGGACTGCCTCCGAACCGAGAGGTTGAGTTTGGAATCGACTTATTTCCTGGAACGGCACCGGTGTCCATTGCACCTTATAGGATAGCACTGAAGAAGTTGGTGGAGCTGAAAGCCCAAATTCAAGAGTTATTGGATAAAGGCTTCATTAGACCAATTGTATCTCCGTGGGGAGCGCCAGTGTTGTTCGTAAAGAAGAAAGATGGGTCAATGCGGTTGTGCATCGATTATCGGCAGTTGAACAAACTGACGATTAAGAACAAGTACCCACTACCGAGAATCGATGATTTATTTGACCAACTTAGAGGAGCTTCAGTATTTTCCAAGATTGACCTTTGATCTGGGTATCATCAGTTGAGGGTTAAGGAGGTGGATATTCATAAGACGGCATTCAGAACTCAGTATGGTCATTATGAGTTCTTGGTTATGCCGTTTGGACTGACGAACGCTCCTGCAGCGTTTATGCACCTTTGACAAAACTCATAAGGAAAAGGGTACCGTTTGTTTGGACAGAGAAGCCGCAGGAAGCTTTTGAGAAGTTGAAGAAAGTTCTGACTGAGGCACTTGTGTTAATTCAGCCAGAGTCTGGGAAGGATTTTACTGTGTACAGTGACGCATCACATGTGGGACTGGGTTGTGTGTTGATACAAGAAGGTAAGGTGGTTGCTTATGCATCACGACAGCTTAAGCCTCACGAAGGGAACTATCCTACTTATGATCTAGAGTTGGCAGCGGTAATCTTTGCACTTAAGATTTGGAGACATTACCTGTACGAAGAAAGGTGTATTATATACACAGATCATAAGAGTCTTAAGTACTTGCTGACTTAGAAGGAGCTGAACCTTAGACAACGGAGATGGATAGAGTTGGTTTAGGATTATGATTGAGTATCACCCAGGCAAAGCTAATATGGTGGCTGATGCCCTAAGTTGTAGAACTGTATCTGATCTGAGAGCCATGTTTGCTCGTTTGAGTCTATATCACAACGGTAGTTTGTTAGCAGAATTGCAAGTTAGGCTGACCTGGGTGGATGAGATTAAGGAAAAACAGTCAAAGTATGAGTCTCTGGTTTCTCGATTCCGGCAGGTTAAGAATGGGGATACTTCTAAGTTCAGACTGAACAGTGAGGGAGTTCTGTGTTACCGAGGTAGAGTTTGTATTCCGAAGGACTCTGACTTAAGGTAAGCAATTCTGAAAGAAGCTCATGGAGGTCTGTGTACTATGCATCCTGGAGGGAATAAAATGTATCGCGACTTAAAGGAGTTGTATTGGTGGCCTGGATTGAAGCGAGAGGTAACGGATTTTGTGGGAAAATGTCTGACTTGTCAGTAAGTGAAAGCTGAATATCAATTACCTTCCGGACTTTTGCAGCCAGTGAAAGTACCACTTTGGAAGTGGGAGAGGGTAACCATGGATTTTGTGAGTGGGCTACCCCTGACACCGTTCAAGAAGGACTTGATTTGGGTAATTGTGGATAGGTTGACCAAATCTGCTCATTTCATACCTGTCCGCACTGATTATTCACTTCCGAAGTTAGCCAAATTGTATGTGGCGGAAATAGTGCGACTTCACGGAGTGCCAGTGTCGATTATTTCGGATCGAGATCCTAGATTCACATCTCGGTTTTGGCAAAAGTTGTATGAGACGTTGGGTACGCGGTTAAACTCTAGTACAACCTTTCATCCTCAGACTGATGGTCAGTCGGAAAGGGTTATTCAGATTCTGGAAGACATGTTGAAAGGATGCGTTATCGACTTTCGAGGCAGTTGGGAGGATTATCTACTGTTGGCAGAATTTGCATACAATAACAGCTATCAGGCTAGTACTCGTATGGCATCTTATGAAGCGTTGTATGGATGTAAGTGTCATACACCTAGTTGTTGGACCGAATTGGGCAAGCGACAAGCTCTTGGACCTGAATTGGTAGCAGAGACTGAAGAGAAGGTCAAAGTGATTAGGGATCGGTTAAAAGAAGCATCAGCAGAAGTCTTACACGAATTTAAAGCGTAATGGGATTGAGTAATCAGTGGGTGACATGGTCTTTTTAAAGGTTTCACCGTGGAAGAAGATACTAAGATTTGGGAAGAAAGGCAAGTTGAGTCCGCGGTTCATTGGGCCTTATCGAGTTCTTAAGCGAGTAGGACCAGTGGCTTATCAGTTGGAGTTGCCTCCAGAGCTAGACAGGATTCATGATGTTTTCCACGTATCCATGTTAAGGTGATATCGTTCTGACCCTACTCACATCTTACCAGTTGTAGAGGTTGAGGTACAGCCTGACTTGACTTTCGAGGAAGAACTTGTACAGATTCTGGATAGAGAGGTGAAGGTTCTAAGAAGGAAGTTGGTCCTATTAATAAAGGTACTTTGGCGTAATCATGGCAGAGAGGAGGCTACTTGGGAGTCAGAGGAGGCGATATGTTAGCAATACCCGCATCTGTTCGGATCAGGTAAATTTCAAGGACGAAATTTCTTTAAGGAGGGTAGAGTTGTAACGCCCTAAATTTTCAGGTCTTTCTTAGGTTGCTGTTAGGTTGATAAAATTTTTGAATTTTGGAATTTGGGTGTGTAATTCACGTTAAGGGTGTGGTAATGAGCCTATGGAAGGCCAAAGGGTTGGTCAAACCTGGGTAAAATTTTGGATTTTAGACGTAGGAGATAGGGGGCTTTGGATAGAAGGTGTCGTAAGAAGTTGTATGTGGAATGTGACACAAGGAAGCCTTGTGGTGGAGTGGCAATGTGACGCCACTAAGGAGTTATAAAAGTAGCGCCTAGGAGGGTTTGGAGGTCCAAGGTTCAAGTCACAGATAAGTAATTAAGGTTTTTTATTTTTATGAGCAGGAAGGTAAGTGGTGGACTTCAAATGAATTCTATCAGGTAGAGTTTGAATAAGTCAAAGGAGTAAGTTGAGGAGGGATAAGGGGAGAAAAAGGAGGAGCTGATCAAGGAGGATAGAGTTGGCCAAATGGTGGACTCTTGAGGAGCAAGAGTTGGCCGGCCAAGGGGGTTCTAATTGGGCAATCGGCTAGGGAGTTGAGGTATGTGTAGTTTCGGCAATAGGGGGTAATTGTGTCGAATTCTCTTTGATTTTTCCTTCGGGATTTCTTTTTGTTTTTCTTTTGGTGAGCCGAAATAGGGTAGGGTGCCTTAGGGTTCATTCTCTTTACTCGTTCTTTTGCTAGAAGCCGAATATAGGTCTCCCAAAGCACCTTCCTGTGTCGTTTTCCCCTGTGAAATAGATTGCCTACTTTTCTTCTTCTCTGATTTCTTCTCTTCTTTTCTTCCCTTCCATCTTATTCTACTACCATCCATACCTCTCCCTCTTCATTTTCTTCTCATTTAGATAGTCATAAAAGCCAAAAGCAAGCTCATCATTGCCGATTCTTCTCTTGACCAAAACCTTTTGAATCGATTCCTCTTGTTGGCTGAAACCTTGATTACACCTTGTCGATTTCTTCTTAGCCGAACCTACCTTGCTCATACATTTTCTATTTCTCATTTTCTTTGTCAATCTCTTAGAAACCCAGTTAGCCGAATACCTTCTTGTGGCCAAACACTTCATTTTTTTCTTCAAAATCGAAACCTTCATACCTAGTAGTGTTCAAGGCTGAATCTGAGATCAAACCTGTCTTGCTTTAGGTTTGTGGAAGGAGTTGTTGTAGATTAGGATTTTACCGCTATCTAGGACTCTTCATGGGCAGAATATCACGTGGGTAAGTACTCAAGCAACTTTCATTAGTACTTATGTTAAGGGTTTTAGTCGAACCCCTTAGGGGTGGCTATCGATTTGGACTAAGGGCCTATTGGCCTCTTTCTCTTGTTTTGTGTGTTAGTGTGATCAAGGGGTGGTGCAACTAAGGATCTTAAAGGCTAGCACAGTTGGGCATGGAGACTATTCTATATTTGGCAGAAAGGTAAGGACTTTGGATGCTTAGGGCCTAGGTAGGTGTTGGCCGAATATGGTAAGGGTTCTTTTCACAAGATTAATATTGACTCGTAACCTGATATGGTGGTAATCGTTTGTAGGCTTTTCGTTCAAGGAGTTTTGTCAACGCTTCGACAGTTAACAGGTGTGTATCATACCCTTACTATAGGTTAGACCGGTTGAGGCCGTAATGACCGAAGAGTGACCGAAAAGTCGGCACTGTGAGGATCTGTGAGTAACCGATTACTCTCCGATGGTTGGATTTGGGTTGTTGATGTTGGAATTGCAAAGTTTGCAATTCCGTGCGTTTTGGTAAGTTGGGCCTCGATGGGCCAAATAGGGGCCAATGGGCTTTCGAGCCCATTTGGGTAAAAATAATCATTAAGGACGTTTTGGCAAACTATAGTAATCAAAACTGTTGAAACCTATAATTTAACCGTAAAACTTGGAGTAATGGGCTTAAATCACTATTAGACATCGTAAGGCCCATTAGGGGTTTTGGGCCTAGAAGGGCAAAACTGGTAACTGAGTTAAAATGGACTTCTGTAATGACAAATGGATTAATAGTAACTTTGATATGCATAAAAACTCTAAAAATTGTTGAAATGACTAAAATACCCCTAAGTAGGGAAAATTACCATGATACCCCTAGGTACAAAATGACCAATATACCCTTAGGGTTAATTTTATCTGAGATGCATGATATTCTGATTCTGCTTAATGTATGCCATGACATTTATATTTGTTGCATGGGTTATGGGTTATATTGATGGAGGAAGCGTTCTGGTAGCCTCGCTGTAATCTGGTGGCTTCGCCACATATATATATATGTTCTAGTGGCCTAGCCACAATATCTGTATCTGGTGACTTCGTCACAATATTTTGCAGCCTCGCTGCAATTTCTGTGGTGTGTAGCGGTTGGGTGGGTCGAGTAGTCTCCCCACATGGTGTAAGGCTGGTACGAGGGTGTTACGAATGGGTCTGGGTTTGGATTTCTGTATTCATGATATATTTGTTACAGATCTCGCTATGAGCCTATGGGTTTTGATCGATTTACATCTTTGGGCCAAGGCGGATAAGTCGACGACTGAGGCTTGATCTGTTTTGGGCTATGGTTGGGTTATGTTTACACACTGAGTTTTACAAACTCACCCTTTATTTTCACCTCTGCAGAAATCCCCAACCATAGTGGGCTTGGAGTCGTAAGGATTCTTGAGTGGCCACAAACATCTGCAAAGTTGGTTTTTCTAAGTTAGTTTATTTTTATTATTTTTATGTTTGATTTAATTTTGGGTTTTAAGTTGTAATAAGGCCGCTATTTAAATTTCTTCTTCTGCTATGGGTTCTATTTACTGGTTATATTTGTACTATATTGAAACTGCTAGTGTTAGGCTATGCGGGTTTTTAAAATTAATGAACGTTTGCAAAACTCAATGAGCACAACAAATGGATAGCTTAAAGATTAATAAACTGGCTTTTCATTCAACCGCTGTTTTTTTCCAAAGACCACTCTAATCACTCAAACCAACGAATGCTTTCTAAGTCGTAAGTCCATGTGACACGTCAGATCTGGCCATAGCATTTGGGCCGAGTTTGGGGTGTTACAAGGTCGATACTAGGGGAGTTAAGATCTAGACCGGTGTTTCTCCAAGAAATCTGTGAAGCTCAAAAAGGTGACAATGATTTGCAAACCAAGAGAGCTCAATGTGTGTCAAGTGTTGAATCATATTTTCAGATTGGTACTAATGATTGATTGATGTTTTAGGATAGGGTCTGTGTACCTAAGAATGATGAGCTTATCAAGAAAATTCTTCATGAGGCACATAGTAGTTGTATGTCAATCCATCTGGGTAGCACCAAGATGTATAATGACTTGAAGAGATTGTATTGGTGGCTGGGCATGAAAGGAGACATCTTAGAGTTTGTTTCGAGATGCATAATATGTTAGCAAGTGAAAGCTGAGCACCAAGTACCTTTGAGTTTACTGCAACCTGTGATGATTCCCGAGTGAAATGGGACTGGATTACTATGGATTTTGTGACAGGATTGTCGTTGTCACTGAAAAAGAAAGATGTCATTTGGGTTGTAGTCGATCGACTGACAAAATCGGCTCACTTTATTCTGGTACGTGCCGACTACTCACTCAATATGCTAGCCGAGTTGTATGTTTCTGAAATTGTGAGACTACATGGAGTACCTTTGTCGATCATTTCGAATAGGGATCCGAGATTCACATCGCTGTTTTGGAAAAAACTATAGGAAGCTTTAGGTACAAAACTAAATTTTAGTACCGCTTTCCATCCACAAATCGATGGTCAGACAGAGAGAGTAATACAAATATTGGAAGACATGCTCCGATGTTGTGTTCTCGAATTTCAGGGCAGTTGGGAAAAGTATTTGCCATTGGTGGAATTTTCCTATAATAATAATTTTTAATTTAAGCTTAAAAATAAAGCCTTATGAGGCTTTGTATAGGACCAAGTGCCGAACACCATTATATGGGACTGAACTCAAAGAGAATCACATTCATGGAGTCGACTTGGTACGAGAAACTGAAGAGAAAATAACAGTGGTTCGAGATTGTTTGAAAGTGGCTTCGGATAGACAAAAATCCTACGCAGATTTGAAACGGAAAGAGATTGAGTTTCAGGTCGATGATAAGGTATTTCTAAAAGTGTCCCCGTGGAAGAAAGTTTTCAGATTTGGCAAGAAAGGGAAATTGAGTTCGCATTTTATTGGACCATATGAGGTGACTGAAAGAATAGGATCGGTGGCTTATCGATTAGCCTTACCATCCGAATTGGAAAGGATTCACGATGTGTTCCATGTGTCTATGTTGCACCGTTACCGTTCTGACCCTTCACACGTGATTTCACCTACAGAGGTGGAAATACGACCGGATATGACTTATGGTGAGGAACCGGTTAAAATTTTAGCACGAGAGGTCAAACAATTAAGAAACAAGAGTACTGCCCATGTAAAAGTGTTATGGCAATGATATGGGGTTGAAGAGGCAACATGAGAGCCCCAAGAAACAATGAAAAGTCAATACCCAAACCTTTTTACCAATAAGATTTTCAGGGACGAAAATCCCTAAGGGGGAAGAGTTGTAACATCCCAAATTAGGGTCTATTCAGAACAGTGGTTTTGAGACCATGAATCCGAAGTAGAAATAATTATTTTGTGATTTTTATGAGGTCTATGATATGATTACATGTTTGTGTGAAAATTTCATGAAGAATGTTTATGTGTAAAGTGTCCAATTTAACTTTAGGGACTAAATTGCAAAAGTTACAAAATTAAAGATTCTAGAAGCTTTAAGTATGAAATGGCTTTAGATTAGTAATTAGAGGTCCTTAAATAGCAATTTGCCCAATTTTTATTTTTATGGACAAAAATAAGCATGCATGGGTAAAATTTTAAAGGAATGCCTTAAGGGCATTTTTGTCTTTTGGTAAATAAAAGAATAAAAGGGGAAAATAAAGCCAAAATCTTTTCGACTTTCTCATGCTTGTGCCTAATTTGAAGAGTCACCATAACTAGAGTTTCTTCAACCTTTCAAGCTTGATAGTAAGCACATCTTAGCTATCAAGTCGTTCAAGCTTAGTTTAGTGTTTAATCATACTAACATACGACAAACAAATATAAAATCTACATATCTCGAGCATTGGGACCACTTAACAATTTTTTCCAAAAATGTTAGGTAGGTATCGATACCGCCTCTATGGTATCGATATTTCCTTTAAGTGGTATCGATACCACCTGGAATATCGAACCAAACTAGCAAAATATTTCTCGCCAAATTTTAAAACATCGAAAAACACCGGCACCTTTCGCAAGGTATCAATAATTACACCATGAGTATCGATACTCGGGCCAAGGTATTGATACCAAATACTATTCTGACTTTCTGCACATTTCAAAACACAGAGGTATCGATTTTAAAACCCGATTATCGATACCTCTACTCCAAACCTTAAAAATACAGCATAAATATGCAATTAATCCTTTCCAATTTAGTTTCTAAACATCATACTTCAACTAGTTCGACAAATAATCATTCAACGACCTAATTAATAGTTCAATATCACAAAATCATGTTCAAGCAAGTAATGTCAATCCATTCTCATGTTCATGAACCCAAGCATACCAATAACATGTAATCCTTATAAACCAAACCAAAAACCAGCATATTGTCTAGAAATCAACAGGGCTATAACGAGTCTATCGCATTGCCTCATTCCCCTAAATGTAAATAAATATAGGTCACCTACGAAAATAATAAATAGACTTTCTTGGATCATATCTTGGAAACCATACTACTCACACCGGCACTCAACTAATCTGCAAGGGTTTGAAAGGAGTAGGTAGGCTTAACAAGCTCAGTGAATGCTTAGAATAACCACAACGCAAACAATTCATCAAGCATCAACAAAACAACCATATAGCATAACCTCAACAGTTCCAACTCTGGTGTCATATTATACTTGCTCGTGCATTATTATTAGTTCTTTTACAAGGTAAACATATTCACTTTTAAGCATATATCACATGACACATATAATTACATAATGTTCAAGCACATATCATGATACTCATATAATCGCATAACATTCAAGCATATATCGCAATACTCAAAAACATGTTTATAGATAAATTGCATAATGGTCACACTTCATATAAACACATATCACAATACACACATATTCATAATTTAAGATAATTTTGAACTTGAGCTATGAAACATAAAAATTAGCTCTATCATCACTCATCGGATACACGAATCTCCAACACACCAAATATAGACTCATAGAGTCAAACATGTCCCAAAAGTGAAGCATAAAACTTTCCTTATTTCACCTCACATGTCCTATTGAATGGAGCTTAGCTCACATTCCCTTACCCCTCTAACATGTCCCAGGGCCTCAACACCCAAAATCACTGTACATATAGGTGAGTACTCACTGTCCTATGGCATGCCAACTATATCTAATGGTTTCAAGATCACAAGGCCAAAATATCTGAAGTCATACACATATCACTTACCGATTATATTTGCACAATCACTGCATATTTGCATCTTTAGCAAAACACTGTCACTAACATTTAACAAATACATAATATGTACATATTTGCACTTTCACAATATTTATCATAACCACATATCACATGTTATAGCATCTCATCTCAATTCACATATTCACAAACACATAACCACTTTATTCACAAGATAACATAGGTATGAGAAAGCTTACACTAAGAATTTAGTGTAGGGGTTTAGGCTACTACTAAATTCCAAAATAATGCATTGAATCATTTCCACAAGTAATTATTCCAAACACTCAACAATTATGCTTTTGCCGAAAAGCCAAAAGCTCAAACTAGCTTTTCTTTGCCTTCATCTCTACTCGTAAAAGGTCCTATCGAATCCGAAACTTCAACACAACAAATTTACACAACAATATATCCAAAAATCAGTTAAGGACTCATTACAAGCATACAAAACATAAGCCTAAACTAAGTTCTCATGTAACCGAAACCTTTAACATGACAAACTTTAAATCTAAATATCTCAGTCTATACTTAACCTTTTCACCTAAAACCAATTCCGTTCATCTTATAATTCACCTACAACTAATTCTCAACCTTTAAACTACACAAAACTATTCAATTCATGATATCAACTTTTTCGACATGCTTTATGGCTATTTTTTAAAAATTCATTAAAACTCAAGAATTCTTTAATGAAACTTCAAAGTAAGTTTAGAAACCTTCTAATCATGTTGAAAAAAGTTAAAAAAACACTTTGAAACCACGTTTTTATACAAAATCCTGAAATCCACCATTAACAACCCAATTTTTGGCTTTTATTTAAAACATGCAATTTAATGGCTAAAAAATTGGTTTTAAAGACTAAATAATATTTAGAACTAATAGGAAGATGAATCATTACCTTAGTTGATGAAAAATCAAACGTTTGATTAAAAACCCAAAAAACTCACAAGCTTAACAAATGAGGAATTTATGGTGTTTTTGGATTTTTTTTCTTGAAGTATTATGGAGATTTAATGTTGTAAGGATGATGGAAATCAAAAGACTAGAGTTTGGAGTCAAAAATCAAATAGAGAGGGTAAGGGAAAACAAAGGGACAGCAACAAGAATAGGAGGGGAAAAACTAACGTGAAATATATGTACATGGGGAAGTATTAGGTTGAATTTTAAAATTTGGTTTAATTGTTTCATAAAAACTCAGAATTTTGACTCTTTTATAAATTAGTGATATTTTCAAAATTCAAGGCATTTAAAACTCATTTTCAGAAATTGATTTAATTTTCTAAAAACCATAGTAAAAAAAACATTACTGATAAACCATGTCACAAAATTCCGAACACTATAAGGCTAAAATTTCTAAAATACCCTGAAAACTCCTAGGCCTATTTTGGGGTGTTATACGAAAAAACAATAACCCATATTCCAACACATATAATTCAGAGTGGAAGCAACATCCCAATTTCAGTTGGAATAATCAAGGGGTGAGAAATTCTAGCAATGCTATTCGACAGAATGTTACGAGTGCACCACTTGGATACAATTAGCCCATGCCACGAATGTAACACCCCTTACCTGTATCTGACACCAGAATAGGGTTCGAGGCATTACCAGACTTAAACATAAACATTCATATAAAACTGAGTCATAAAGTTTCGTCCCAATTTAAAACTTTTCAATCACATGTACATAACATCTCAACCGCACTTGCTCGTGATGTCGTGGATAACGAATATAATATCATTCATACTTTCATAACCACCATTAGGCATAACATCCATAATGAAAATAAAATATTTACCACATAATATCAATACATCAAAATATGGTATGTTGTCACATTATTTACACATGTACTTACCTCGGTACAAAACGATAAGAAACGAGCCTATTCGTCGTAAACTTTATTCTTTCCTCAATCAAGACCCGAATTACGTTTTTCTTGATCTATAATGCCAAATTTAACTTGTTTAATAATCAAATTGTTCAAATAAATCCACAATTCATACTTTAGTAAAATTACCTTTTTACCCCTAACTTTTCACTTATTTACAATTTAGTCCCTAGGCTTGTAAAATGAAATGCATGCATTTTCTTTGTTACCCAAGCCTAGTCGAACTTTCTTTGTACTCATAACAGCCCATAATTTTCATCAAAATCAGATTTTTATCACTAATTTTACACCTTTTACAAAATAGTCATTTTTAGTGGTTTTCAGAAAAAATCACTTTGTGAAAGATGTTTATCTTACACCAAACTTTCATTTTCCTCCATCAAACATTAAAATACATGCATGTCATACATGGGTAAATTTTTGAACATAAACCCTACTTTAAAATAAGGGTAGAAATAGGTAAATCAAGCTACGAGGACTTCAAAAATGTAAAGAACATTAAAAACAGGCTAGGGAACACTTACTATTGAGCTTGAAAATGTCAAAAACCCTAGATATGGAGTGCTTAGAATTTTCAGCAGCCACATGAAGGAGATGAGCACATTTTTGCTTTGATTTTCCCCTTTTATTCTTTTATTTACCAAATGATTAAAATGCCCTTAAGGCCTTTCAAATTTTTCCTATGCATGTCCATTTTTGTCCAAAATTATAGAAATTGGTAAAATTGCTAATTAGGGCATTCTAATTTATAATCTAAAGCAATTTCATGCTTAAAGCTTCTAGAACACAAGTTTTGTATCTTATTCAATTTGGTCCCTAAAGTTTAATTGGACATTTTATGCATAGAATTTCTTCATGAAATTTTCACACAAGCATGCATACATATCATGGACTTCATAATAATCATAAAATAATTATTTTTATCTTGGATTTGTGGTCTCGAAACCACTGTTTTGACTAGCCCCTAATTCAGAATGTTGCAACGAAAAAATTCTCAGCAAAATTCAGCTTCGAGTTCTTCATCTATGGAAGCTCTATTGAAGGAATACATAGCTAGGAATGATGCTATCATTCAAAGTCAAGCTGCATTTTTAAGAGCTTTGGAAAATCAAGTAGGGTAGATTGCTAGTGCATTAAGTTCAAGACGCAAGGAGCACTACCGAGTGATACCAAAAATTCACGATCTTAAGAGAAGGAATAGTGCAAATTCATTACACCCAAAAGTGGTGCGTAGCTACCAAGAGTTGTTAATGACACCACTATTGAAGAAGGTAATTCAGATTTCACAAATAAGAAGAATTCAGAACCAGTAGTGGAGCAAGCTACAGAAGAAAAGAGCAACCAAAAAAATGTTGAAGCAGATTCATGTTGTATTACCAATAAAAATGCCATGGCAAAACAACCTTAACAAATGGCAGGAAGGCCATAGCCACCTTTTCCTCAGCATTTTCAAAAATCTAAGCAAGATTTTCAATTTAAGAAATTCTTGGATGTCCTGAAGCAATTAAATATCAACATACCATTGGTGGAAGAATTGGAACAAATACCCAACTATGTGAAATTCATGAAAGATATCTTATTAAAGAAGAGAAGGTTAGGGAGTTTGAAACTGTCGCTCTCACTAAAGGGTGCACAACAATGCTAAGAAATAAATCGCCACCAAAACTGAAGGATCCAGGGAGTTTTATTATACCTTGCTCCATCATTATGCAGGCAAAACATTATGCGACTTAGGTACAAGTATAAATCTAGTGCCTATGTTTGTTTTCAAGAAGCTGGGAATAGGAAAGGCAAGACCTACAACTGTCATATTGCAATTAGCTGATCGTTCATATGCACATCCAGAAGGTAAATAGAAGATGTGTTGGTAAGAGTTGGCAAATTTATTTTTCCAGCAGATTTTATTATTCTGGAATGTGAGGTTGATAAAAAGGTACCAATCATATTTGGGGGACCTTTTCTAGAAAATGGTAGAACATTAATTGATGTACAAAAAGGTGAATTAACAATGAGAGTTAATGATCAGCAGATAACCTTTAATGTTTTTGATGATATGAAGTGTGCAGATACAGATAAAGAATGTCACACTATTGAGATTGTTGACACAATAGTTCAGGAAGAATTTTCAAAATTTTATCATAATAATTTTAATGATGACACAGACTCATTTGAGTTAATTGAAGCAAAAATGATTGAAGAGCCTGGTGAACTGCTGAAAGCTAAGGAAATTGAGAATAGATCAAGTAGAAGTTTTGAATCATTAAATTTATTAGACTACTCTTTTAAAACTCCTCGACCATTCATAGAAGATCCTCCTATGTTGGAATTGAAGCCTTTGCCAATACATCTGAAGTATACTTACTTGGGAGGTAATAGCACATTGCAAGTAGTTATCTCTACGACATTGACATTAGATCAAGAGGCTCAATTGTTGGAAGTTTTAAAGAAATCTAAAAAGGCATTGGGGTAGATGATTGTGGATATCAAAGGAATCAATCTAGCAATCTACATCCATAAGATATTACTGGAGGATTGCCATGGCAAATCTATTGAGCAGCAGAGAAGACTGAATCCTATTATGAAAGAAGCTGTCAAAAAGGATATTACCGAATGGCTGGATGTTTGAATTATATACCCAATTTCTAATAGTACTTAGATGAGCCCTGTTCAATGTGTACCTAAAAAAGAGGGTGTCACCATGGTAAGCAATGATAACAATGAACTCATTCCTACTCGTACTGTCATGGGATGGAGGGTTTGTATGGACTATCGAAAACTCAACAAAGCAACAAGGAAGGACTATTTTCCACTGCCATTTATTGACCATATGTTTGATAGATTAGTGAGGAAATCATTCTATTATTAACTACATAGTTATTCAGGGTACAACTAGATTGTCATAGCTACTACAGATCAAGAAAAGACTACATTCACATGTCCTTATAGAACTTTTTCATTTCTATGAATGTCATTTGGATTATGCAATGCCCCTGCAACATTTTAGCGTTGTATGATGGCAATATTTTTTAACATTGTGGAGAAATTGTTAGAAGTTTTTATGGATGACCTCTTTGTGTTTAGCGATACTTTTGAAGACTATTTAAAAAATCTAGAGTTAGTTTTTTGTCAGTGTCAAGAAACCAACCTTGTTCCCAATTGGGAGAAATGCCACTTCATGGTCTGTGAAGGCATTATTCTGAGACATAAAATTTCGTAGTGAGGGATTGCCGTTGACAAAGAAAAAACTGAGGCTACTGAAAAATTGCCACCACCCTTCACAGTTAAAGGTATTCACAGTTTTCTTTCCCATTCAGGATTCTATCAACAATTTTTCAAAGATTTTTCAAAAATATCCAAACCCCTGTGTACATTGTTAGAACATAATAGATCTTTCAAATTTGATGAGTTGTGCTGACAAGCATTTAAGGAATTGAAAAAGTGACTAGTCATATAACCGATAGCCATAGCACCAGATTGGACTTTACCTTTCAAACTTATGTGTGATGCTAGTGATTTTTCCGTAGGGGCAGTACTTGGGCAAAGAAGGACAAGGTATTTCATGTTATCTACTATGCAAGTTGTAATTTGACAGATTCACAGCTAAATTATATCACCACTGAGAAGGATCTATTAACTATGGTATTTGCCTTCGACAAATATAGAGTTTATTTAGAGGGTACCAAAGTTACGATTTATATGAACCACTCTACTATTTAGTGCTTGGTGACCAAGAAAGACGCCAAGCCCAAATTAATTTGATGGATACTATTATTGCAAGAATTTGATCTGAAAATTAGATATAGGAAAGGCACAAAAAATCAAGTGGCTGATCATTGTCTCGAATTGAAGTAGGAATTGAATACGGTAATATTCAGCACATTCAAGATGATTTCTTAGATGAGCAGCTGTTAGTTGCCATGGCATTACCGTGATATGTCGATATCGTAAATTTTTTGGTTAGTGTATTACTGCCATCTAAGTTCACCAATCAAAGACGAAGGAAATTTATTCATGATGCGAAGCGGTATTATTGGGATGAGCCATTTTTATTCAAACATTGTGCAAACTAGATAATTCAGATGTGTGTTTCGGATGACGAGATTCAAAGTATTTTATATCATTGTCATTCAACACCATATGGAGGACACTTTGGGGGCATGATAACTGCTGCAAAAGTTCTCCAATTTGGTTTTTATTGGCCAAACATGTTTAAAGATGCTCATGAATTTTGTCAAGCTTGCGATCGCTGTCAAAGAACTAGAAATCTATCGATGAGATATGAAATGCCCTTGCAAACTATTTTAGAAGTGGAACTATTTGACGTATGGGGAATTGATTTTATAGGTCCATTTCCACCTTATTGGGGCAATGTATACATACTTGTAGTTGTTGATTATGTCTCCAAGTGGGTTGAGGTTGTTGCTCTACCAACGAATGATGCCAAACCAATATTGAAATTTCTACATAAGAATATTTTTACCAGGTTTTGTACCCCTCGTGCTTTGATTAGTGTTGAAGGTTCACACTTTAACTACAAATTAGTTGCTAATGCTTTGAACAGGTATCGAGTTAAACATAAAATTGTCACGGTATACCATCCCCAGATAAATAGACAAGCAAAAGTCTCTAATAGAGAGATTAAACAAATTCTGGAAAAGGTAGTCAATCCCACAAGCAAAGATTGATCATTCAAATTGGATGAATCTTTGTGGGCATATTGAGTTGTATTCAAGACACCATTTGGGATGTCGCCTTTCAAGCTTGTTTATGGGAAACCCTGTCATTTGCTCATTGAACTTGAACATAAGACATATTGGACAATTAAGAAATTGAATATGGATTGGAGTGCTGCTAGTACTAATTGCGTATTGGAGTTGAATGAGATGGAAGAATTCAAAGCACAAGCTTATGAGAATGCTAAGCTGTACAAAGAAAAGACCAAACGATGGCATGACAATAAGATTTTGCCACAACAATTTGCACCTAGACAAAAAGTCTTGTTATTTAATTCTATGCTTAAATTGTTTCCTGGCAAATTAAAATATCGTTGGTCTAGCCCATTCGAGATAGTGCATGTCTATCCTCATAGAGTTGTAGATATCAAATACAGCAAGACTGGTTCTACTTTTAAAGTCAATGACCAATGATTAAAGCATTACTTTGGAGCTCATATAATTCATGATAAAAATTCCATCACTTTTCATACAGCTTAATATTTCTCCCCCTGCATTGTTTTATTCATTTACTTTGTTTTTAATTTCTTTGTTTGGTTTATTCAATAAGTTTACTTAACTTTTATTTTCTTTTGTTGCAGGCACATTAAGGCCCAAGTTTATAGAAATCATCCCATTTAACATATTAGATAATTTTAGTTTAATAATATTTCTATTATTTTTCTTTTTCCCGCTCAATTTTTCTTTGTTTTGTGTCAAGGGACAATTTCAGGTTAATCTTATCCCTCATGTCATTGCTATATTTTCTCTCACGTTTTACCCTAGCCAATTCACTTCTATTCTAACTAACTTTCCATTTCATCTTCTTCACCCTTTCTATTTTTTTAGTCCATAAACTGTAAAGGTCTCACCTTTTTCCATTTTAAATTTACTATTTTATCTCATATGGCTCACCAAGCACCATCTTCTTCCACCTCTGTGCATCCGCGGACATTATTTAGCAAAATTGCTGAAGAAAAATATAACAAGAACATATCAAAGTAACCTTTTAAAATGGAAAAAGGTTTCATTTTCCAAGATACCCCCTTTATGGGCTATTTTGAAGCCATCTCATCTATTGTGGAGAAACATGGGTGGCAAATCTTCTGTTTCCAACCTGATGATGTCCTCACTAAGGTAGTCAAAGAATTTTATGCACATTTAACATCTTTTGAAAATGCTTTCATCTATGTGTGCAGTGTCTCGATGTTATTCGATAAAAACTCAATCAACGCACAATATGGGTTACCAAAGGCCTTGATGAACACTCTTAATTTATTAAGACAATAACGACTGAAGGACTCGACAAAGTTTTGACAGATTTGTATGTAGAAGGAACGACATGGGCAATTTCTCAATATGATTGCTACACCATCGATCGTGTAACTTTGAATCCTCAATGTAGGGTATGGTATCATTTCCTTAAAATCTCATCTTAGCCCTTCTATGCACAACTCTATTATTTCTAAGGAACGCATGTTATTGCTGCACTCGATTATGACTAGAAGAAAGATAAATGTTAGACAAATTATTTTTAGAGAAGTCTACTGCTGCACCCAAAAGAACGTCGATACCTTAAAATTTCCATTCATATTGAATCTGATAAGGATGAAGCTGATTTTGAGTCAAACTGATAAGGATGAAGCTGATTTTGAGTCAAACTTCTAAACTTGCTACAACTGCCACTACACCGAAATCCACTGCACCTATGATCGAACAAGAGCATACGATTCATCAATTAATTAATGATCTCACAAAATTAGATACTGATGATGATGAAGAAGTGCTAATTAATCAACTAAAAAAGAAGCGCTACAAGCAAGCTGCTGAGAAATCAGTTTGAAATGATACTGGTGAAGTGGAAAGGAAGCAGCGTTACAAATGCACTGCCAGAAAATCAACCCAACCCAATTAGAGTAACCCAAGCTCCTTCCAAGCTTTTGTTTTTAATTTCATTTGTATCTTTTCATTTTATAACATATGTTTCATGCATTCATATTTAGTTGTCATTGCATTTTTATATTTGTAAGTTGTTGTTTTTGCATTTTGAAATGCTTCATTGTTCATGCATTAAGGACAATGCATCCCTTAGGTTTGGGTGTGTGTTGTGTTGTAAATATAGTATGCAGTAGATATATGTTTTAATATTCATGCATTTTGTCATTCATTTTTCCATTACATACAAATGTCAAGTAACTGCCAGACTATGACAAGTATATTGTTATGTATGATATTCGATGAGGATAATAATTCTTCGATAAAATTAGAAAATTGTGATGGGTGAATAAGTATGTTTAGTTTAGGATAGTTGTGTGAAAATTGATTCCTAAAAGTAGAATGTCCTATTTATAATTGTAATTAGTCTATATTAGGTTTCTTTTAATACATTTAGGAATTCTTAAACTTAAATTCAATAAAACGGCAGTGTGTAATAATGAATATCATGGCAAAATAATAAGAGTCACTCCAATGTTTGAAAATGTTAAGTAGATCAGTAATACTTTTTTTGCTCCATCCTACTATTGATCAGAAAAACAAGTTCAAATAAGAGTGTCTAAAAAAAATAGTTGACGGACACTCCACTATAGTAAAAGGTTGATTAGCTAAAGAGGTAGTTGTTTGCTCCATCCATCTTTTTAGTTAAAAGTCTTAGCTTCATGAGTGAGTTACGTTCAAATTGTGGCATGATGTAATACAAGGCAATCTAGTGTATGATCCATTAATATTGTCAAGTAAAGAAACCATGTGGCAAGATGAATTCCCTAGAAAAAAATAATATTTGTAATTAGAGTTTTGAAATGACAGAATAAATGAAAATAGAGAAACTGAGTTTAGAAAAAAGATAACCAAAGTGCATTAGGAGGTATTTACTATAGTCAGAATTGCATGAATATTTAGGAATTTTTTTAGGTAACATTTTTTGCACTTCGTTTACTAAACAAGCCTACAAAACTTGAATCAATTTTTTTTAATAGAAGACTGTTGATAATGGAGGTATAGAATATACGACAAATGGTTTAATAGTATATATGGTAACTGTGTTTAATGGCAAATTCATACATTCATGCATACTTATACATATTTTGCTTGAGGACAAGCAATAATTCAGGTTTGGGGGTGTGATAACTCTTGAAAAGAGTTATATGTTAGGCCTCTAGATTGAATTAATTATTTTTAATTAAGTAAATATGTTGCATTTTTAGGATATTTTTAGAACATTGCATAACAAAGTTTAGATTGTGCTATAAATGTCATTATTTGTTACTAGGGAAGAAAGGTGTTGGTTATTGTTGGCAACAGGTGCAGGATGAAGAACAAAAGAGAGAAAGGAGAAAAAAATTGAAGGAAGTGAAATATTGTCATGGCAAAATGTTGGTTAGATTGCCAATAAGAATGTCATGGAAGTTCCAAGAAGATAATGTAGCACTCAGTCCATGTCACTCTCAGCCAACTGTATTTGTACCAGATACACCACCCTACAAAAGAGGAAGCAAAAGGTGTGTGCTAAGAGGGAAGGACCTACCCTATAAAAGAGGAAAGAGAAAAGAAAATAGGAGATGAGGATTTGGGGGAGAGAAGAATCAGAGAACTATTTTTCTCTGCATCGAATTCTCATGAAAAATTTTAGAGAAAAGAGATGAGAGGGTACCAGCTTATAGTATGATCGATATCTCTGACTTCCGGTGATCTTTGAGCTAGTTAGGCAGCACTGTAAGAAAAATGGAAGGAAACGAGAGTAAGCATAAAAGCTTAGTAAGTTGTATATAAATAAATACACAACAACATATTTATCAGTGATCATCATGCTCATAACATAAAAGTAGGCATAAGCACACTTACTCATTACCATCTATACAAGTCACATATACTATATTGAGCTCATTACTCATACGTACCGATTAGGTGCCTGTACCACTCACAACACGGTTACACTTTCCTTATTAACTCACATTCATAATTTTCACCGTTGAACCATTCGGAACTCTACCGGATATTCCATAAGCCTAAAACATGTGGTAAGGTGTCGATCCCATGTCCTTGACATGGTCTTACACTGACTAGCATCATCGAGGCCGATGCCATGTCCTAGACATGGTCTTACAGGACATCCCAGACATGGTCTTATACTGACACATCTCATAGCCGATGCATGTCTCAGACATGTCTTACACTGGCACTCGTCTCAATGCCGATGCCATGTCCCAGACATGGTCTTACACTGGCTTTCATAATATGGGTGATGCATGTCCCACGCATGTCTTACACTAGCTCACATTAGTGACCCAAAATGTCACAGCATGAATATTCGATCTATTTCCTAGGGTCCCAACGGGAATTCTACTATCTCAATTTCAATATACATTCTCAACTTCATAATCAATCAAATCATGCTATATCATTTCAATGACAATTAAACACATATATCAATAATGTAGTTATGTTATCCTTTAGCTATCCTTTAGCTATCAACAATGTAGTTGGTAAAAATTTTGAAGTTCAAAACCCTCCTATGGCTGGTAAAAATCGATAAAGAAGAAGAAAATAAAAGGGGTGTGGCCTTTGTTTCATTTAATTTAAAACTAGTCAAATTTGGTGACCAAACACCACCTAATTTTAACTTTCCCAACAGATTGTCCCCTATGGCCAGCCACCCTAGTCTCTATGGGTCTAATTTCTATTTAAAGACCCCCAAATTTTATCCTTTAGCTATCAATTTAGGACTTTTACATGTCATGCGATTTAGTCCTTTTTTCACAATTGGGCTTTCAAACGTTAAAATTAGCTCACCAAATTTTTCATGCACTATTATAACCATGATATGACTCCAAAATAATAATAAAATAATTTCTCTAACTTTGAATTTGTGGTCCCGAGACCATTATTCTGACTAGGCCTTAAATCGGGCTGTTACATTCTCCCCCCTTAGGGATTTTCGTCCCTGAAAATCTTACCTGTGAATAAGTTAGGGTACTAATCTCTCATAGTCTCTTCGGGTTCCCATGTGACTTCCTCGACTCCATGTCTATGCCACAAAACTTTCATGACTGCTATAGCCTTATTCTTGAGCTATTTGACTTCTCGAGCCAAAGTCTGGACCGACTCTTCGCTATAAGTCATGTCCGGATGAATCTCAACCTTTGACGGCGTAATCATATGCGAAGGGTCTGATCTATATCAATGTAGCATGGACACATGAAACACATCGTGAATCTTCTCCAACTCTGGTGGTAAAGCCAATCGATAGGCAATCGGTCTTACTCTCTCGATAATCTCATAAAGCCCTATGAAACGAGGACTTAATTTACCTTTTCTACCAAATCTGAGGACTTTCCTCCACGGAGATACTTTCAAAAATACCTTATCACGGACTTGAAATTCAATTTCCTTTCGTCTCAAATCTGTATAAGATTTCTGTCTATCTGAGGCGGCCCTCAAGCAGTCACGAATCACTTTAACTTTCTCTTCAGTCTCTTTGACTTTCCTTGAGCTTAGTCCAATATAAGGGCATTCGACACTTTCACCCTTACAAAACCTCATAAGGTGCCACCTTAAAACTTTCCTGATAATTGTTGTTGTAGGTGAATTCGGCCAATGGTAAGTACCTCTCCCAACTTCCTTAGAATTCAAGGACACAACACCGCAACATGTCCTCTAATATTTGAATTACTCTCTGACTGACCGTCGATTTGCGAATGAAATGCCGTGCTGAAACTCAACTTTGTTCCCAGTGCCTCTTGTAACTTCTTCCAAAATATCAAAGTAAATCTTGGGTCTCTATCGAAAATAATCGATATGGGCACCCCGTGTAGTCTCACAATCTTGGAAATGTACAAGTCGGCTAATCTCTCAAGGGAGTAGTCCGTACGCACAGGTATGAAATGTGTCGACTTAGTTAATCTATCAATAACAACCCATACTGCATCTATCTTTTTCGAGGTTATTGGCAAACCCGTCACAAAATCCATCGTAACCTGATCCCACTTCCACTCGGGAACCATGATAGGCTGAAGTAGACCCGAAGGTACCTAATGTTTAGCTTTCATTTGCTGAAACTCTAGACACTTAGACACAAACTCTGAAATGTCTCTTTTCATACCCGACCACCAATACATTTTCTTAAGGTCATTGTACATTTTCACACCACCCGGATGGACGGATAAACAACTGTTATGTGCCTCTCTCAGAATCTTTTGAATAAGCTCATTGTCCTTGGGTACACAAACTCTGTCTTTGAACATTACACATCCATCGGTACTAATACGAAAATCTGATTCAATTCCCGACTCACACTGAGTTCTCTTGGCTTGTAATTTCTCATCACCTTTTTGAGCTTCTTGGATCTCTTAAAAGAATGTCGGTCTAGCTCTCAACTCTGTTAGAACTGAG
This sequence comes from Gossypium longicalyx, assembly GCA_025698465.1. Classification (NCBI taxonomy): domain Eukaryota; kingdom Viridiplantae; phylum Streptophyta; class Magnoliopsida; order Malvales; family Malvaceae; genus Gossypium; species Gossypium longicalyx. Next base: position 86,195,283 of record CM047000.1, read on the forward strand.
CCATCATTAGACAAAGCCATATTGGCATTCATTGATCTCAACACAAATAATGATTTTCTACTCAATGCATCGGAGACAACGTTCGTCTTTCCCGGGTGGTAGTCGATAATCAACTTGTAATCCTTTATTAGCTCTAACCATCGTCGTTGTCTTAAGTTCAACTCCTTTTGAGTCATCAAGTACTTTAAGCTTTTTATGGTCAGTGAATACCCGACACTTCTCGCCATACAGATGGTGTCTCTAAATTTTTAACGCGAACACGATGGCACCTAACTCTAAATCATGCGTTGGGTAATTCTTCTCGTGTGGCTTTAGCTGTATCGATGCGTATGCTATGACCTTACCTTCCTGCATAAGCACGCACCCCAACCCATTCAAGGAGGTGTCACTATACATCACAAACTCCTTACCCGACTATGGTTGCATTAACACTGGAGCTTCGGTCAACAAAACCTTTAATTTCTCGAAACTTTGTTGGCACTTTTTTGTCCATTCAAACTTGACATCTTTCTGTAATAACCTCGTCATTGGAGTACCGATCATAGAAAACCCTTGAACAAACCTTCTATAGTACCCCGCCAAGCCCAAAAAGCTTCGAACTTCAGTCACATTCTTCGGCGGTTTCCACTCAACAATAGCCGAGATCTTGCTTGGGTCAACTCTAATCCCATCACCCGACACAATGTGTCCTAAAAATACGACCTCCTTAAGCCAAAATTCACTCTTACTGAACTTGGCATACAATTTCTTGTCTCTCAAGGTCTGTAATACAGTTCTCAAATGCTCCGCGTGCTCACCCTCATCACGCGAGTAAATCAATATGTCATCGATAAAAACCACTACAAACTTATCTAAATACGGTCAAAAAATGTGATTCATCAAATCCATAAACACTGTAGGAGCATTTGTTAAACCAAAGGGCATAACAAGAAATTCATATTGCCTATACCTCGTCCTAAACGTGATTTTTGGTACATCTAGCTCTTTAACCCTTAACTGATAGTAGCTCAAACTTAAATCGATCTTGGAAAACATGGTGGCTCCCTTCCACTGATCGAACAAATCGTCGATCCTCGACAAAGGATATTTTTTCTTCACTGTTACCTTGTTGAGCTATCTATAGTCTATACATAACCTCATCGATCCATCTTTCTTTTTCTCAAACAACACTGGTACGCCCCACGGTGAATAAGTAGGCCTCACAAAACCCTTATTTGTTAACTCTTGCAACTATACTGTCAACTCTTTCAACTCTGTTGGGGTCATTCTATACGGAGCAATAGAAATGGGTGTCGTGCCCAGTAATGACTCAATTTCCCTCTCTGGAGGTAATCCGGGTAGTTCTTCCGAAAACATATCTATAAACTCACAAACCACTGGTACCGATTCAATCTTCAACTCTGACACTTGAGTATTCAGCACAAAAGCTAGGTAAGCCTCATATTCTTTCCTCAAATATTTCCCTGTAGTCAAAGAGGATATTACCACAGGCAGATTATCTGACTCTTCTGGTCCAACTCGAAGAACATTCCCGTCTTCAAGTTTCAACTCAATTATCTTTTTCCCGCAGTCCACTACAACACTATGAGTAGTCAACCAATCCATCCCAAGGATTACATCAAATTCATTAAACGGCAATAACATCAAGTTAGCCAGAAAACAATTACCTCTAATTGTCAAAGGGCAATTTCTACATATTTGGTCCACTAGTACGTATCTGCCTAAAGGATTGGACACTTTTATTACAAACTCGGTGGACACTACTAGCATACTCATACGAGGTATCAAATCCGTACAAATATAAGAGTGAGTAGATCCAGGGTTAATTAAAGAAATAACAGATGTATCATAGATAGAAAAGGTACCCATGATCACATCGGAAGACACTGCCTCTTCCCGAGCTCGAATAGCATAAGTTCTTGCAGGCGTTCTTCCTTCGAACCTCACCACAGCATCTCTTGGTGTGCCTCTACCACTAGCCCTGCTTCCGGGATTCTTCTGTGGTTTACCCCTCAAGGGAGCACTACTCATTTTCACATCTTATTTTCTCTCTCTTTCATCCAATTTAGGACAATCACGGATGAAATGTTCCAATGATCCGCACTTGAAATAGCCCCTTTTGTTCCCTTGGCACTCGCCAAAATGAAGCATTTTGGTCTAGTTGGCCGAGTGCTACCAAAACTTGTGATTGAATTGGTTTGGGCTTTAGAAGTTGTGTTCTGCCGATTCATGTTCCTATTCGAATACCCCACTGAAGCATTCGATTTAGTAGTGAACTCTCTCAATCTTTTGGATGAAGACTGATGTGATTTCTCCATCTGTCGCTTCTTTGAATCCTGCGACTCAAAAGCCACTTTCCTTCTTCCTTTAATCAACTCTTCGGCCTTACAGGCTCTTTCAAAAAGTGCTACAAATTCTCGCAGCTCTAAGATGCTAACAAACACTCGAATATCTTCATTGAGGCCGTCCTCAAACCTCTTACACATGGTGGCTTCTATAGACACGCACTCCGCGCATACTTACTAAGTCTCACAAACTCACGTTCGTATTCCATCACTGACATTCAGTCTTGCTTTAGCTCTAGAAATTCCTTCCTCTTTTGATCTATGAACCATTGACTAATATACTTTTTCTGAAATTCCTCCTAGAAGAATTCCCACTTAATCCTCTCTTTCGGTACAACGGACACGAGAGCGTTCCACCATTGATAAGCTAAGTCCCGTAGGAGTGACACTGCGCATTTCACGCACTCTTCAGGCGTGCATGATAGTTCATCAAATACCCTAATGGTATTCTCCAACCAAAACTTTGCTCTTTTTAGGTCATCATCTATACTAGCCCGAAATTCCTCTGCCCCTTGTTTTCGGATCTTATCTACCGGAGGCTTCTCTCTTCTAAACATGTCTGCACCTTGCGAAGCTATCGAAAAGCATACTGAGGAATCGGAGGAGGTGAGGGAGGTGGAGTGTTCAGATTTGCATGAACAAAATCTGTGTACCAAGCATCCATCATCCAGAGGTAGGCTTCTCTAGCCCCTCTGCCTTGGCCCGTATTCACAGGCTCACTCTCTACTGGCACGGTCCCTTCAGCGAGAGCCTGTGCGTTACTTTCTACGTCATCCATCGTGGCTCTATCAGGATCCATTTACTATATAAAAACATAATTTATAATCGTCAGAAATCATCACACTATCAACATATAGTTATGGCATGTATAGCTAGACTCGTACTCTCGCTAGGTTAGTCCTAGAACTGACTAAACTATAGCTCTAATACAACTAAATGTAACACCCTATATTCATAACCCATACCGGGCCGGAGTACAAGGCATTACCTAACTTGATCTCATGCATACAACCAAACTCAAGTCTCCGAGACTCGGTCCAATTTAAAAATTTTTCAATTTCTACTTTACACTTCTTATTATGGGCCTACGAGCCCCAATTCAACAGTTGAAAACTATTCGGGACTATTCCGGGCCCTTAAACTAAACTTAAGAAATTTTCCTCTAAAATAGGGCCCACACCCATGTGGATGGGTAACATGCCTATGTGGAATTAAATTCTAATTCACACCTACTGGGGTTTTCACACGGTCATACAAACGCCCGTGTTAATGGCCCGTGCCCCTCACACGGCCACGACACGCCCGTCTCCTAGCCTATGTGCGAAAAAATAGACATTCTATTTCTGACATCAGCATACTCAGAATGTCACATGGCCAAGGCACACGCCCATGTGCTAGGCTGTGTTACTCACAAGGCTGAGACACACGACCGTGTCTCTGCCCGTGTGTTTATTACCATGCTTACTGACTTAAATTTTTTACGTGCAGGGGACACACGGCTGGTCCACACGCCCATGGGGCTGACGCATAGCCTAGACAAATGCTTGTGTGTCTACCTGTGTTGACAATATAAGGCTATTTACCAAGCCTCATTTCCACCCTTACATACCTATTTTCACACTAATGCCATCCAAAATAAAAACGAGCACGATTTCTATAATCAAATAAACCATAATGGATATTCATTCAACCATGAAAATGCTTCTTTTATAAACTCAAAATGAATGTTAGCCATCATTCAAGGCTTAATACAAAGTATGGGATCTATCCCAAGCCAACACATTTGGCCAACTTCTAAGAGACACAAAAAAATGAAGTCCAAGCCCTATACATGCCATATTCAAAAATTTAAGTCCAACTATATTGAAGGCTTCTGTTGATAGTGTGATCAATATCTCTGACTTCCGATGATCCTTGAGCTAGTAAGGCGGCATTGTAAGAAAAATGAAAGGAAATGGGAGTAAGCATAAAAGTTTAGTAAGTTGCATATAAATAAATGCACAATAATATATTCATCAATGATCATCATGCTCATAACACAAAAGTAGGCATAAGCACACTTACTCATTACCATCCATATAAGTCACATATACTATACTGAGCTCATTTCTCAAACGTACCGATTAGGTACCTATACCACTCACAACATGGTTATACTTTCCTTATTAACTCACAACACTGACTAGCATTATCGAGGCTGATGCCATGTCCCAGTCATGGTCTTACACTAGCTCTCATACATCCATGTCGATGCCATGTCCTAGACATGGTCTTATACTGTCATATCTAGTAGCCGACGCATGTCCTAAACATGTCTTACACTGGAACTCGTCTCAATGTCGATGCCATGTCCCAGACATGGTCTTACACTAGCTTTCATAATGTGAGTGATGCATGTCCCAGGCATCTCTTACACTAGCTCACATTAGTGACCCCGAATGTCACCACATGAATATTCGATTTATTTTCTAGGGATCCAACGGGAATTCTACGATCTCAATTTCCATATACATTCTCAACTTCAAAATCAATCAAATCATGCTATATCAATTCAATGACAATTCAACACATATATCAATAATGTAGTTGTGTTATTTACATACAACTTACCTCGGATTACAAAATGTACACGACTAGTCGGTTTAGTCGATTAGTTTGGCCTTCCCCTTGTCTAGGTTTGGATTCGATAAAGCTTGATCTATAATAGCAAAATGCACTCATTTTGTCTCTAAATACAATTCGGCAAATCCAAAATTTACATCTTAGGTAAAATGACCATTTTGCCCTATCCTCGAAAATCAATTTTTATCAAATTTCTTCATATTTCAAGCCTAGCCGACCCCTTTTTACTCTTATTGCAACTTCAAATTCTCACTATTTCACACATTCATCACTTATCTTACAACTTATGCAAAATGGTCCCTTTAGGTGTTTCCATGCTAATACCTTTCACGAAAGTTGTTTATAAGACACCCAAGATTCATTTTCTTCCATAAAAACTCAGCTAACCTTACAAATCCTTTCATGGCAAAACCCTAGACTTTTAATCATTTTGTAAAATAGTCCCCTTATTTAAAAGCTCATACTCTAAAGGTCTTAAAAATACAAAAATCATCAACAAAGGACATGGAAATCACTTACTCACGAGTGCTTCAAGTTGCTGAAAATTTTGAAGTTCAAAACCCTCCTATGGCTGGTAAAAATCGGTAAAGAAGAAGAAAATAAAAGGGGTGTGGCCTTTGTTTCATTTAATTTAAAACTAGTCAAATTTGGTGACCGGACACCACCTAATTTTGACTTTCCCAACAAATTGTCCCTTATGGTCGGCCACCCTAGTCTCTATGGGTCTAATTTATATTTAAAGACCCTTAAATTTTATCCTTTAGCTATTTGACACCTTTAGCTATCAATTTAGGACTTTTACATTTCATGCGATTTAGTCCTTTTTCGCAATTGGGCTCTCAAACGTTAAAATTAGCTCACTAAATTTTTCATGCACTATTATAACCATGCTCTGACTCCAAAATTATAATAAAATAATTTCTCTAAATTTGAATTTGTGATCCTGAGACCAGTATTCTGACTAGGCCCTAAATTGGGCTGTTACATTCTCCCCCCTTAGGGATTTTCGTCCCCGAAAATCTTACTGGTGAATAAGTTCGGGTACTGATATCACATTGTCTCTTCGGGTTCCCATGTGACTTCCTCGACTCCATGTTTATGCCACAAAGCTTTCATGAGTGTTATAGTCTTATTCTTTAGCTATTTGACTTCCCGAGCCAAAATCTTGACCGGCTCTTTGCCATAAGTCATGTCCGGATGAATCTCAACCTCTGACGGCGTAATCACATGCGAAGGGTCTGATCTATATCGATGTAGCATGGAACATGAAACACATCGTGAATCTTCTCCAACTCTGGTGGTAAAGCCAATCGATAGGCAACCGATCCTACTCTCTCGATAATCTCATAAGGCCATATGAAACGGGGACTCAATTTACCTTTTCTACCAAATCTGAGGACTTTCCTCCACGGAGATACTTTTAAAAATACTTTATCACCCACTTGAAATTCAATTTTCTTTCGTCTCAAATCTGTATAAGATTTCTATCTATCTGAGGCGGCCCTCAAGTAGTCACGAATCATTTTAACTTTCTCTTTAGTCTCTTTGACTTTCGTTGAGCTCAGTCCAATATAAGGGCGTTCGACACTTTTGCCCATACAAAGCCTCACAAGGTGCAATCTTCAAACTTCCCTGATAATTATTGTTGTAGGCGAATTCGGCCAATGGTAAGCACCTCTCCCAACTTCCTTGGAATTCAAAGATGCAACACCGCAACATGTCCTCTAATATATAAATTACTCTCTCTGACTGACCGTCGATTTGCGGATGAAATGCCATACTAAAACTCAACTTTGTTCGCAGTGCCTCTTGTAACTTCTTCAAAAATCTCGAAGTAAATCTCGGGTCCCTATCTAAAATAATCGATATAGGCACCCCGTCTAGTCTCACAATCTCAAAAACATACAAGTCGGCTAATCTCTCGAGGAAGTAGTCGGTTCGCACAGGTATGAAATGCTCCGAGTTAGTTAATCTATCTACAACAACCCATACTGCATCTTTTTTTTTTGGGTTATTGGCAAACCCATCACAAAAACCCTCATAATAGGATCCCACTTCGACTCGGGAACCATGATAGGCTAAAGTAGACCCGAAGGTACCTGATGTTCAGCTTTCACTTGCTGACACACTGGACACTTAGACTCAAACTCTAAAATGTCTCCTTTCATACCCGACCACCAATACATTTTCTTAAGGTCATTGTACATTTTCACACCACCCGGGTGGACAGACAAACAACCGTTATGTGCCTCTCTCAGAATCTTTTGAATAAGCTCATTGTCCTTGGGTACACAAACTCTGTCTTTGAACATTACACATCCATCGGTACTAATACGAAAATCTAATTCAATTCCCGACTCACACTGAGTTCTCTTGGCTTGTAATTTCTCATCACCTTTTTGAGCTTCTTGGATCTCTTAAAAGAATGTCGGTCTAGCTCTCAACTCTGTTAGAACTGAGCCATCATTAGACAAAGCCATATTGGCATTCATTGATCTCAACACAAATAATGATTTTCTACTCAATGCATCGGAGACAACATTCGTCTTTCCCGGGTGGTAGTCGATAATCAACTCGTAATCCTTTATTAGCTCTAACCATCGTCGTTGTCTTAAGTTCAACTCCTTTTGAGTCATCAAGTACTTTAAGCTTTTTATGGTCAGTGAATACCCGACACTTCTCGCCATACAGATGGTGTCTCTAAATTTTTAACGCGAACACGATGGCACCTAACTTTAAATCATGCGTTGGGTAATTCTTCTCGTGTCGCTTTAGCTGTCTCGATGCGTACACTATGACCTTACCTTCCTGCATAATCACGCACCCTAACCCATTCAAGGAGGCGTCACTATACATCACAAACTCCTTACCTGACTCCGGTTGCATTAACACTGGAGCTTCGGTCAACAAAACCTTTAATTTCTTGAAACTTTGTTGGCACTTTTTTGTCCATTCAAACTTGGCATCATTCTATAATGACCTCGTTATTGGAGTACCGATCATAGAAAACCCTTAAACATACCTTCTATAGTACCCGACCAGGCCCAAGAAGCTTCGAACTTCAGTCACATTCTTCGGCAGTTTCCACTCAACAATAGCCGAGATCTTGCTTGGGTCAACTCTAATCCCATCACCCGACACAATGTGTCCTAAAAATCCGACCTCCTTAAGCCAAAATTCACTCTTACTGAACTTGGCGTACAATTTCTTGTCTCTCAAGGTCTGTAATATAGTTCTCAAATGCTCCGCGTGCTCACCCTCATCACGCGAGTAAATCAATATGTCATCGATAAAGACCACTACAAACTTATCTAAATACGACCGAAAAATGCGATTCATCAAATCCATAAACACCACAAGAGCATTTGTTAAACCGAAGGGCATAACAAGGAATTCATAGTGCCCATACCTCGTCCTAAACACAATTTTCAATTCATCTAGCTCATTAACCCTTAACTGGTAATAGCCGGACCTTAAATTGATCTTGGAAAACATGGTGGCTCCCTTCAACTTATCGAACAAATCGTCAATCCTCGGCAAAGGATATTTATTCTTCATTGTTACCTTATTGAGCTGTCTATAGTCTATACATAACATCATTGACCTGTCTTTCTTTTTCACAAACAACATTAGTGCGCCCCACGGTGAATAACTAGGTCTCGCAAAACCCTTATCTGTTAACTCTTGCAACTGTACTTTCAACTCTTTCAACTCTATTGGGGCCTTTTTTTACGGAGCAATAGAAATGGGTGCCGTGCTCGGTAACAACTCAATTCCAAACTCAATTTCCCTCTCTGGAGGTAATTCGGGTAGTTCTTCCGGAAACACATCTATAAACTCACAAACCACTGGTACCGATTCAATCTTCTACTTAGACACTTGAGTATTCAGCACAAAATCTAGGTAAGCCTCATATTCTTTCCTTAAATATTTCCCGGTAGTCAAAGACGATATTACTACAAGCAGATTATCTGATTCGTCTGGTCCAACTCGACGAACATTCCCATCTTCAAGTTTCTACTCAATTATCTTTTTCACAATTGGGCTCTCAAACATTAAAATTAGCTCACCAAATTTTTCATGCACTATTGTAACCATGCTATGACTCCAAAATAATAATAAAATAATTTCTCTAACAGCGGATTTGTGGTCCCGAGACCACTATTCCGACTAGGCCCTAAATCATGCTATTACACATAGTACTACACATGTGTTCTCACAACGGATCATTCGTATCTTTTCTATTCCGAAGGTCCAACCGAGTAATTCCTCACTTTTCAACATTTTACCAATTCATCTATAATCAATTTCAATTCATAATTTACATCAAGTGATCATTCAATATGCAACCACCTCTCATATAATAAAAAAATATTATAACATAAGTAAAAATGATATATTATTTACATACAACTTACCTCGGTAGCACAATCGGTGAAAAGGACTTATTCTTCATATTCTTTGTTCTCCTCTCATTCTAAGTCTAAATCTCGTTTCCTTAATAATTGAGCTTGGAAGCTTGAAAAACCCTAGCCATGGTTTCCCCTTGTGAAATTCAGCCATAGCTTGAAGATGGACACAATTTTTCTTTTATTTTGGCTTTTTAATTCTTTTAATTACTAAATGACCAAAATGCCCCTAACTTAAAAATATTCTATTTCACATATTTCATGTCCATTTTTGTCTAAAAAATTATCCAATGGTCTAATTACCATTTAAGGACCTCCAATTTAAAATTTCATAATAATTGGACACCTCTAGCATGTAGAAATCAACTTTTACACTTTTTACAATTTAGTCCTTTTAACTAAATTGAGTGGCCAAACGTTAAAATTTTCGAACGAAATTTTCCCAAAATCATTTTGCGAAATCATAGACCGTAAAAATAAAATAAAAATTAATTTTCTTATGTCAAATTTGTGGTCCCGAAACCACTGTTTCGACTAGGCCTAAAATCGGGCTGTTACATTGTTTATAATGTAACTAGCACAGTAACTTAATGAACTTGGCGTACAATACATTTGACAATAACCCAGTTCACTAAAAATCCTCAATACTCTTATCAATCTTTTGTTATCTACAATTCAACACCTTTTGAGTTCAATCCTTACATAATATTCTAACATTTACTATGCGGCTGATCTATATGCCAAGAAAAATAAATTGGGTGGATAGAGTCACATCTCGAAGATTACTCCTAGTCCACTGGCCAGAACTTAGGACTCGCAAAAACTGGGTGTTACAGGGTTAATATATAATTTGGCCCTTAAATCTGTTCATTTCTATCTAGTTGGTCACTAAAGTTGTATTCCATCAACCAAAGTGGCAACTCTACACTAAACTCGTTAGTTGTGCTAACGTGACACTGCTAACCAATACGAAGGTGTCATGTGGTAGTCTCTTAGTGTGCCTCGTAGCAAACATAAATTAAAAAATATCAGTATAAAATATGTTTGCCATGTGGCGTTCTAAGAGACTACCACATTGCACCACCAGATTGGCTAGAAATTTTACATCAGCACAAACTACTAATGTTAGAGCGGAGAGACCAACTTAATTGACAAAATGCAAGTTTAGGGACCAACTGAATAGAAATGGACTCTATTCTTTCAATCTCTCAAGGTTGGTATGTAATTCAACTGTGATAAACATGATAAAGCAGTAGTTTAATCTTCTGGCATGATAAGTTTCCAGAGTTTATTGTAAAATAGAGTTGTACATTAGAAGTTGATGGGTCTTACCACCGTAAAACTACTTGTACAAATAGGATATTGGCTTTAATAATTTCATTATTAACATTACAATTAATAATAACCTGCAATAATATTTAAAAAAAATAATAATAACTTGCAAGGATTTTTTTAATTTAATTACTTGTTACGATGAACAATAACTCATAAATAAAGGGTAAACTAAAAAATAGTTACTTTTGTTTGCCTCAGATTACATTTTAGTCACTTATGTTTGAAATGTTACATTTTAGTCACTTATGTTAGGGCTTTGTTATGAAGTGGTCACTCTACCGTTAATCTCTATTACCTCTCTAAAAGTAGCCAAATGGGTTTTAAATGTCAACTTGGATGTCCAGCTGGGATGAGAATAGGTTGCTATTTTTTTATGAAAAGAGAATACAAAATTTTTCCCCAAAACCCAATTTTCTCCTATTTAAAAAGAAACAATAGTTGAGTTTTGGAAAATTACGATAAAAAAGATAAGAGAAGAGCACAACGATAAAGAAAAAGAAGAAGAAATAGATGCACCAACCTCTATACCTGTTTGCTATTTTGGTTGTCCAACTATTTTGAGAACTTCATGGTCGAATGAAAATCTAGGTAGGAGATTTTCCAAGTGTCCAAATTATGGGAATAGGAGAAGACATTGTTGTCATTTTTTCTACTGGTTTGATCAACCTATGGCACCTCGTGCAAAGGTGGTGCTAGTTGGACTGTTAAGAAAAGTGAGAAACTTTGAGAAGGAGAAGAGAAAGGAGAGAATGATTTAGATTGTTGTAATAGTTGTGTTTCTTATATTGCATTGGGTATTTAGGGTTTAGAGGTTGCTTTCTAGTAAAATGGAGGTTGTTTTTTTTTTATTGATTTTCATTATTGGAATGTAATCTTGAATATTAGTGAAGATACAACATATTTTTCCCCTCTATTATTCAAACTCGTGTAATGATTTCGATTATCTTAACATTATTATGATTCTTCCCTTGTAATGCTTCTAGTTGGGAAATAAAACTAAAAAATTGATGTTTGTAACTAAAGCTCTTATTTGTAGCTATATGGGGGAAGAGGGTATTTTCTATGTTGTTCTTTGACCTGCTCCTAATTGTAGTGGTAGTTTAGATACGTTTCGGCATTTAAAGAGATTGTTTTCTAGCTATTTTAATATTATTTATTATATTTTCGGTACTTATTAGTTAATATTAAATATTAATAAAATAAGTATTTTTACACAATTTTGAGTATTAGTGACCTATTAGGCCGACCCGGGCCTTAGGTAGTTCTAATTTGTGTAATTGAGTGTTCAGGATGCTAAATTTAGGGCCCAATGGACATAGGAACTTGGGACAAGTGATGCACAAGCTTCTTGAGCCCCTAAAGTACGACTCAGACTCAAGAACTCATAATTTTAGTGTTGTGCCACGCCATGGCTTATGTATGATGTGACATAGGACTGACGTGAAGCCTAAGCTTTTCGAGTCTATTTTTGTCCACAGAATCAACTTTTTACAATGACCTAGGAAGTGTTGAAGACCTAATTGGGCTATTAAGACTTCTATAAATAAGACATGAGGGGTTTCATGTAACTAATTTGTCTTTGACGAATCTAAAAACCCTCATAATTTAGGAGTAGGATTTAGATTTTTTTTTCTTTTCTTAAAATGCTTGTTCTTTTCTCTTGAAATCGATTTTGATCCAAGCTTTCTTTTATTCAGTCGAAGTTATTTAGATTATTTTTCTTTGCAAGCAGCGAGATTCATTATCCTAATTGAGAGATTCATTATTTTGCTTTTAATCGATAAAAAATAGGATTCTTTTATATCTCTTTTCTCTTTTGGTTTATTCATGTTATTTACATGTCTATATAAATTGAGTTGGAGATTATGAATACTATGAGTAGCTCATTCCCTTGGGGAAGATTAACAAGTGGATGGGGAAGTGATTAATGGAGGATTAAGGGTTTGTCAATAGGATTAGTTGGTGTAAATTATGCTCTCTTAAACCCTAGGCTTGACAATCCTCAGAAGTAATCAAAGGTTAAACAAGGTCAGGAGATAAGTTTGCCGAGTAAATCGTAATTTATCTTGGTTGAGAAAGTGAGGTCGGGAGATAAGCAAGTACCAACCAATTAAGTAAATAGTTAGAGGCCGGGAGGTAATAATTGGTTAGTTAAAAGCTAATTCACCCTAAAACCCTAATTTGAAGTTAATTACAACCCCTGAAACAATTTAATCTTCCTAATTGGTCTAATTGATTTAGTTTTTTGTTTGCTTTATTGTTTATTTATCTTAGTTATTTGGTTTTTAATATTCGTCTCTTTTATGATTTATCATAATATAAAAGTTAATAATTACTATTTAGACTTGTTATTGTAAAGAGGTTTTCAATAGATTTAATTCATCCTCCCTTGGGTATGATCCTCAGAATACTTCACTGTGTTTCATTGTAACACATTAGTATATTACAATTTGACCTATATACTTGCAGACATTGCTGCTTTATTTCTTATATTATTTTGGTGTAGTATTTTTTAGTCAAATGTTTGCACGTTTGGCGGTGGTCATTCTTCAGTGGAAAAGAACTTCACACTGATCTAACTTTGGGTTCTTTTTACACATTACAAAGCAATAAAAAAGTATGCAATAATTAATGCAATCAAAAGGTTGCAAGACAACATAATTGTTACAAGAAACAAATTAGAATGAAACAAATGTGTTTTGAGGGTATCTTTAGGACAATAGAAAATGATAAAATAGAAAGGACATATATATGTTGTTCAAAACATTAGTCATCAACATTATTTTATGTTGTTGGGATTTTTGGTAGCTCTTCTATTGTCCTAAACTATGTCATTGGTAAGCGACCCTCAAATTCATGGTCCCATAGTTTGTTGTGAGAGTAAAAAGATATAAAATAAGTTGAAATGTTTATTCCATTTAAAAGGTGGCAAAGTAATTGCTCAATAGTTTAACATTAAAAAAAAAAAGCCTTTTGCTTGCAGACCTTAAACCAATACCAACTAGATCCTTCATTTGAAAGGTAATTTGGCCATAATATTTGGTATACACTTTGAGCTTTGCTGGGTTAAGGGTGGTTGGCTTGAAGTGTTATCCATTGAAGTAGCTTGGTGAAATTTGTCGGCCTGATGGTTGGTTTGCCATTTGGTTTCCCCCAACAATCCCTTTGTAACTCCTTGTATTTTAACCTATTTTCCATATTTGGTATAGTTAGCTTTTTTTCCTATCATGCTTAGCTCTTTCTTGCTTCATCAACTTCTTTCCTCCTTGTTTGGTTGGGTCTTCCTAAGGGCCTTCTAATCATGGGAGGAAGAACAGGTTCCATGCCCCTCACATGTTACCATTGCATAGGACCTATATGCAAAAATTTAAAGATGCCAAACAGATTGTACAAATAAGTAATATGTTTAGGGTTTTAGGGCTAATACATTTGTAACACCCATAACCCGTTACTATCACCGGGTTAGGTTTACAGAGTATTACCAGATGATTCAAAACAATCAATAATAGATAGCATCAAGTTACTGCATTAATTAATGAAATTTCATAAATAATTCAGATTAGAGTATAACCTAAACTTATGGGTCTTAAATCGAGCCTATAGGCCTTTAAAGTAATTTAGGAAAAATCTGGGACCAATTCAAAACAAATCAGAACATTCAAGGAAAAATTAAAAAAATTTCAAAACAGGGGTCACACGGCTGTGTGAGAAAGCCCAAACAGTGTGGCTCCAGACATGGTCATGTGGCTATGCCACACACTCGTGTATTTACCTATGTAACTCACTGACTTGGGTCATACAGCAGTGTCGCAGGTCGTGTGCCTGCCCGTGTGAACCCTGCAACTAACACATTCGGGGCACAAGCTCGTGTGGGTTGCCCGTGTGTGACACACAACCATGTGACAGCCCGTATCTCGGCCTGTGTGTGCCCAAAAATAACCCAAAACATGCTCAATTCACATTTAGATGTTTAGGTACCTAAACACACTAACACATGTTTTAAGAACTTTAAAGAGCATTCATAACACATTCAAGAATAACCACAACATGCCAAATCGATCAACCTAAGACCTAACAAATGTGTCATCAAGGACACCACAATTCAATCACTTAACATATCATTACCTTAGTTACACTATACAAGCCATAACACACGCAAAATAATTTACATTCAATCCCAACATACCATATCTACCATTTCGTGTTTGTCCACTTATTCTTGGGATTAAACATGCATGACACATAGTTACTCATACCATAACCTCAATGCATAATAATACAAATTGCAAACACTTATAAACCTTTACAAAACATAATCAATTGCTGCGATTACATGCCATATAAGATAAATAGAATTCAAAATCTACCAAAAGATTCCAGGATAATGTAACACCCCTAACCCGTAACCATCGTCGAAATAGGTTAAGAGGTATTACCAGACTTGTAATTCAATCCAGAACAATTATTTATCCAGAAACATCATAATTCAATCAATAACATTCATTCACAAACATTATGAACTTAAAACAAACATATTAAACTTTAATCATACATTCAGGACTAAATCGTAACATATTACAAATTTTAGAAACTTAGAAATTTTTCAACTTTTTAACTATCACACATATTTGGAAAATTGCACATTTTTCCTTATACTTTTGACTACTTTGCAATTTAGTCCTTTATACATAAAATAGCAAATTTCACATTTTTAACCACAATCCACCTTAGCCGAATTCTATATGGTATTATATTAGCCCATATTTTCACTTTATTCACATTTCCAACCAAACATTTCTATCTTTCATAATTTAATCCCTAATTCTCATTTTTGTCAAAAATCACTTTATAAAACTTGTATATCTATTAACAAGCATCAATAATCTAACAAGAAACTTCAAAATACCTAAGTATTCAACAATGGCATATCTCAAAATCTTTAACAGTTTTAAAAATGAAAGTACGGGTCAGCTAGATTAAGCTACAACGAGCTCAAAAACGTAGAAATCATTAAAAACGGATCAAAAACCATACCTTACTTGAAGATTTTAAAGTTGCCGAATGACAAACCTTTTTTTTTATTCTTGTTCTTCTAATTTTGGTGGTGTATGAAAGATGAACACCATCTTATTATTATTTAGTTTTTATTTATCTTATTTTATTAACCAATTTACAATTATACCCTTAATAATAAAACATATATAACTTCCATTTAATGACCAAATATGTCCAATCAAGTTTCAAATGGTCAAATAACATAATGAGGACTTCCATATTAATCAACCATAGCTATTTAGTACCTTTAATAAATAATACTCAACTTTTAGGCGTTACGCAATTTAGTCCTTTTTACCGAATTAAGCATTTAAACGGTAAAATTTCTTAACGAAACTTTCACCAAATAATTCTATCATGCTGTAAACCTTAATAAAATAATAAAATAAATATTTTTACTTCAGATTTGTGGTCCTAAAATCACTGTTCCGATTTAACCTAAAAATGAGTTGTTACAGATAGTGTGATTCTTCAAGTTGATCTGACCTCCCAATTTGCACAAAATGTAATCTACAAAGAAAAAGACAAGGACACGACTAAGCTTACATAAAGCTTAGTAAGTTCATTGATTAAACAATAAAGCTTACCGAATTAAAAAATAATATTTCAAATAACAAGTTTAATGAACATAGTCCCTGTCAACAAGGTTGAATTCCTAACAATCAAAGCACAAAACAGGTGAGTAATGCTCAAACAATAGTACAAATAAAATTCTCACATTTCAATAACATTCAATGATCAATAAAACATTGCCCGATGAATGATATATGGATACGAGTACACGGTTAACCATCTAGAACACACCAGATGCTCATACGAGTCAATCCAATCGATAACACACCTCGACACTAAGTGCCTAGCCCATAGGCCAACATCCGCCCAGTCCATTTCATTCAACTCTAACAAACTTTTATTGACAGCAGTAGCCCAATCCATGTTAACTTCTTGAAAGCCCAAAATGCTTTGTGCTCAAGCTCAACAGGTAGGTGACATGGCTTCCCATAAACAATTGTAAAGGGTGACATCCCCAATGATGTTTTAAACGCAGTCTGATAGGCCACAAAGCTTCATCCACTCTGGCAGACCAATCCTTACTAGATGGATTCACCACTTTTTCTAAAATTTGTTTAATTTCTCTATTAGAAATCTCAACTTGTCCATTTTTCTAAGGATGATACTCCGTGGTAATCTTATGTTTCACCTCGTACCTATGCAAGGCATTAGCCACCAATTTACAATCAAAATGGGATCCTTCATCGCTAATACTAACTTAGGAACTTATATAGGAACTTCAATATTTACTTAGCGTCATTAGTAGCTAGGGCTACCGCTTCTACCCATTTAGAAACATAATCTACTTCCAAAAGTATGTATAATTTGCCCCCTAACAGTGGAAATAGACCCATAAAGTCTATTCCCCATACATCAAATAACTCAATCTCCTGTATACTTTGCAGCGGCATTTCATGTCTTCTAAATAGACTTCTCATTCTCTAACAACGGTCATATGTTTTATAAAACTCATGAGCATCTTTGAGCAAGTTTGGCCAATAGAATCCTAAATGAAGTACTTTAGTGGCAATTCTCATCCCTCCAAAATGTCTTCCATAAGGAGCTTAATGACAAGGCTACAAAATACTGTGTATTTCGTTGTTAGGGACACACTCTTGAATAATTTGATCAGCATAATGTTTAAATAAGAAGGGTTCATCCCAATAATAATGCTCAGCATCATGAAGAAATTTCCACCTTTTGTACGTGTTTAAATCAGGTGGCGTCACACCACTTATCAAGAAATTCACTATATCAGCATACCAATGTAACGCCTTGGCAACTAACAATTGTTCATCTAGAAAATCTTCTTTAATAAAGTTGTCATTGCCATCTTTATTACCCGATTCTAACCTTGACAAGTGATCAGCCACTTGGTTTTTAGTCCCCTTGCGATCCCGGATTTCCATGTCAAACTCCTATTGTAACAATATCCACCTAATCAATCTCTGCTTGGCATCTTTCTTAGCACCAAGTACTTAATAGTCGAGTGATCTGTGTAAACTATGACCTTGGTACCCACTAGATAAGAACAAAATTTATCGAATGCGAACACCACAACTAAAAGCTTTTTTTCCGTGGTGGTATAATTAAGTTGTGCATCCGTCAGGGTTCTGCTAGCATAATATATTGCGTGTAGTATTTTTTCTCTCCCCTACCCCAATATTGCTCCCACAGCATAGTCGCTAGCATCACACATGAGTTCGAACGGCAGGGTCCATTATGGGATACTACAATTGGTACTGCTACCAGTCTTTTCTTTAATTCCTCAAAAGCAGCCAGGAAACGTTCATCAAAATCGAAGGATCTATTTTTCTCCAGCAGACTGCATAAGGGTTTAGATATCTTTAAAAAATCCTTAATGAATCTTCTATACAATCCTTCATAACCTAGAAAACTTTTAACACCCTTGACACTAGTGGGAGGTAGAAATATTTCTATTACTTCAATTTTTGCTCTATCTACTTCAATTCCTCGTTGTGATATCCTATGCCCTAAGACAATTACTTCACGAACCATGAAGTGGCACTTTTCCCAGTTCAAGACAAGATTTGTTTCTTCATAATGGCACAGAACCAGTTCCAAATGTTTCAAAAAATCTTCAAAATCATTACCAAACATAGAGAAATCTTCCACGAAAACTTCAAGGAAGGTTTCCACCATATCCAAGAATATGGCCATCATGCAATGCTGAAAAGTTGTCGAGGCATTGCATAATCCGAACGACATCTTTCTAAATGCAAAAGTACCATATGGACACATGAAAGTCATCTTTTCTTGGTCATTGGGAGCTATGAAAATCTTATTATACCCTAAATAACCATCCAAAAAATAGTAGAAAGCTCTCCCCATTAACCTTTCTAGTTTCCTTGTTAAGCTTGCTATAATCCATGCACACTCTCCATCCTATGACAGTGTGAGTTGGTATAAGCTCATTATTGTCACTACTAACCACCATGACACATCTTTTCTTAGGGACACATTATATAGAGCTTATCCACGAGCTATCTAAGACTGGTTAAGTAATGTGAGCATCAAGCCACTTGATAATCTCTTTCTTAATAACTTCTTTCATTATTGGATTCAATATTCTCTATTACTCAATAGAATTGCTATGTAAATCTTTTAACAAGATTTTATGCACGCAAAATGTAGGACTAATTCTCTTTATATCAGCAAGGGTCCATCCTGACACTTTCTTAGATCGTTATAGGACTTCTAACAACTTGACCTTTTGTTCGAATGTCAATTCCGTAGAAATCACAATTGACAAATTACTATGATCTCCCAAATATGCTTATTTTAAATGCTACGGCAAAGGTTTCAACTCCAATGTAGGAGATTCCTCTATAGAAGGTTTAGGAGGATTGAATGAACAATTCGGTAAATCCAAGGATTCAAACTTCTTCCCTAGTCTCTCCACTATTTGTTTTGCTTCCATATATTCACCGAGTTCTTCTAATTTAGTGCATCAATCCTCTCTAATGATTCTTTGTTACTATCAGAACTATTACGGTAAAGTACGGTGAATTCCTCTACTACTGTTTATATCAATCCAATGGCGTGGCATTCTTCATTTTCATCTATATATCAAAAAACCTTAAAAGTATCCTGCTGATCATTTACCCTCATGGTTAGCTCACCTTTCTATACATCAATTAGAGTTTTACCTATAGCAAGAAAAGGTCTTCCGAGAATAATTGACACATTTTGGTCAGCTTCAAATTCTAAAATAAGGAAATCTACAGAAAAGATAAATTTATTTACTCTTACCATCATGTCCTCAATTTTACCTTTCGGATAGGCATAGGGTCGATCAACTAATTTCAAAGTAATTGTAGTAGGTCTTTCTTTCCCAATTCCTAGTTTCTAGAAAATAGACATAGGCATTAGATTTATACTCGCTCCTAAATCACATAACGCCTTACCAACATAATAATTTCCAATTGAACATGGGATAGTGAAACTCCCTAGATCCTTCAACCTTGGAGGCAATTTGTTCACCAACATTGCTGTACACCCTTTAGGGAGAGCAACAGTCTTAAACTCTCCCAATCTACTTTTTTTGACAGTATATCTTTCATAAACTTCACATAATTGGGCATTTTATCCAAAGCTTCTACTAACGGTATGTTGATGTGGAGTTGCTTCAAAACATCTAAAAATTTTTAAACAGAATATCCTATTTAGAATGCTAGAATCGCTAAGGAAAAGGTAAAGGTGATCCTCCTTCTGGCTACTGATATTGTTTCGTTGTGGCATTTTTGTTGGCAACATGGTTTTATTCTGCCACAACATATCTCTGTGTACCCTTTTCAGATGTTGTCTGCCATTCAGTAGGTTTTGAGATCTTTTCCTAGTTGCAGCTAGATTTGTCTTCCTCTACCGTGACATCTTGAACAATTTCATCCAACTGAGTCCCACTTTTGAGAGTGATGGCCTTGTATTTCTCCTTCCATTATGTTCTTGAATATTCAGTATTACTTGGCAATGCTCTTTGTGGCCTTCAATTTAAAGCGTTTACTATTTGCCCTACTTGATTTTCAAGAGCTCGGAGAGACACAGCCTGACTCTGAATCACAGCATCATTTTTGGCCATATACTCATTCAACAAAGATTTAATGGAATTAGAAGATGATACCTACCCTTGTTGAGCATTTTCCCTTGGCATAGGATGGTTATAACAAGGTAGTGCATTGTGGATATTCTATCTTGCAACATTGTGTGAACTCTTCGCACATTGATTATTCCCACTAAAATTTGGATGTTGCTTCCACCCTGGATTGTATGTGTTGGAATAAGGGTTTTTATTCTAGTTAAAATTACCTATGTAGTATACGAATGCTGGGTTTGATGGGCACAATAAACGCATGATAGATTGGTTAAGTTCATCTCCTAAGCTGCAGTGAGCTTCTTCACTATTTTGATCATACTAGCTAAAGAAGATACATGGGCTGTCAACAAAGTAATTGTATTGAGCTTCATGGTAAAAATAGCTCTTTTGCCCATCCCAACTATCGTGGTCGGATACTAATAGTCAATGTTGGCAATCTTTTCCAAAATCCTATATGCTTTGTTGTAATATTTATCCAACAATGTACCATTGGCAGAAGCATCGACTACCATCCTCGTATGTGCGTTCAGCCCATTATAAAAATCTCCATCTGAGTCCAATGGTGAAATCCATGCATTGGGCACTTACGAATTAAATTTTTAAATCGTTCCTAAGCTTCATACAACGTTTCATCCTCTGATTGCTGAAAATATGTGATGTCATTTCTAAGCTTGGCATTCATATTCAGTGGATTATACTGTAGCAAAAACCACTGGCAAAAGATCATTCCATGATGTCATTATGCCCCACGGCAAAGCATTCAGCCACGCTCTCACACAATCCTGCAAGGAATATGGAAACAGTTTAAGCTGCAGAGCATCTTTAGGAACACCCTGTTGTCTAAATAAGTAACAAACCTCTAGAAAAAGTCTTAAATGCAGTCTTGGATCTTCAGTAGGTAATCCACTAAATTGCCCTACTATTTGCAACATTTGGAACATTATCGATTTCAACTCAAAATTTCTTAGCTGAAGCTACTGGCTAACCTATTCTCGTTCCATTCTAACCAGTATAAGGATATTATACATTTTTGTTTGTGAAAGATTCCAAACAGTGTCACTTTATTCAAGACTGACCACTGTTATGGTAAGCAAATGTTGTCAACAATGTATATTCTTTCCAGCTATCTTAATCTCAAGAATATAATGTCGTACCTTAACTTCCAGAACTCGTATTACCCATTATGATTGTTGTACCGAAGTTAAGTTTAGTACCCAAAGCCTTATAGAGTTTACCCAAAAATCTCAATGTGAATATTAGATATTTTTTAAAAATAATAGAAAATAATACTCTGTTTAATATGACAATCTCTAATAAATATATCTCGGCCACTTTCTTAAGTGAATAATCAGTTTTGACCGGAATAAATGAGCTGACTTTGTATATCTATCAACAATAACCCAGATCGAATCTTTTCTTCCTCGGTGATACATGCAATCCAAATATAAAATCCATCATAACCCGTTCCCATTTTCACATAAGAATCATGACGTGCTACAGTAATCCCAATGGTACTTGATGCTTAGTTTGTATCTGTTAACAACTAGACATTTAGTTACAACTTAGAGTCTCGCGTTTCATACCTGGCCAATAATACATCTGCTTCATGTCATTAAACATCTTAGTACTACCTAGAGGAATAGAATATATGTTGTTGTGGGCCTTAGATAAAATGTCTCGTTTTAACTCTGAATTATTCAGAACACACAAGCTATTATAGAAATACATCATACCATTAGTATCTACTCTAAATCATGTAGACGAAACACTCTGGATTTATTCTCCTTAGCTAACAGCTTTGGGTCATCATCCTTCTATCGTGTGTGAATATGATATGCAAATTGTGTAACTATACACATCGGATCAAGTAATAAAGTGATAAGTGAGTTCGTCTCCACAAGGATCAGATTAGGTCTAGAAGTGTTCAAGTTATTATGCTATGGCAAAAAGTGATAAAAATGCAATGATAATGGTGAGATTTAATAATTCATGTAGTATGTGCAACTGATGAATAATTGAAAATGCTATGTCAATGCAAGAGTAAAACTGCAATGGCAATTACGAGAATGATGGCGTGACTATTAATAAGCAAATGAATAGATAAACAATTAAAAGTGCTCTGGCAAAGATTCTACGACAAAAGATGAGGGATATACGATGTTGATTGAGAAGGTCGGGATTACTAAGAATCTACTTTTCCTATCAATGATGCTTCAGCAAAGTTATACTTAAAATACTGCTTAGAAGAGTTCTAAAGTGGTCTACTCCTTTCGAAAGTCAAACCTTCAGGTTACCTTGCCTACGTCTAAAGGCTTTTAATATGGTATCCTGTATTGTTCCTTCTGTATAAGAGCTGCTCTACATTTAGAGTCCACGACAAGTATCAGTTGAGTACTTGCTTATATCATTCAACCTTGATCCAACTAACCTAACATTTTCAGAATTTAGATTAATTTAAGGGTATGCTGCACAGTCGACTATATCTAGGGATTGCTCACATACATTTTAAAAAATAAAACAATTGAATGAAAAAGTACAATAATTTATATTTATACTATAGCGATTAAAGACAGTTAAAGTTTCATGAAAGTACTTCAAACCCTATGAGATCTAGATCATGGGTTGGCAAATAAAATTCAACTAAAACATCATTTTCATCACTATAATTCACAAAGGAACAGATTAGAAATAATGGAAGAGAGTTAGGAAGATAGCATTCACAAAGGAACATATTAGAAATAATGGAAGAGAGTTAGGAAGACAGCATTCGCTTGTCCAATCCATATTCCCAGCATTCGCTTGTCCAATCCATATTCCCACAACATTGTATCCTGAGTTGACTAAGAGAGACTACCTTTGTTTTCCTCTTCTTGTCTCTATTCAGCCACCCTTTTCTTCGCCTAAGGAACTCTACCCTTTTTTTCCCGTCCTCTAGGGTTTTTCCTTTTGCTATATTTAATTTTTTTTCCTTAAGATAATTCCAACAGCCTAATATTTATCTTTTCCTCTTTTTTAGGCAGATTTATCTGGTACAAGTAGCGTTGAGCTAAAACTGATACACTGAATGCTGACTAGACACCTTCCTGGCATTACCACAGCATACAAGTTGGCAATCTGACCACCTCTTTTTCCCCAACAAAACTTCACTCCCTTATTTATTGTTCCCCATCCTGCACCTGCCAAACCACCAAACACAACCCTTCCACATGCAATTAAAAGTATCTAATGTTTAAACGCAGCCCAAGTTCTAATACAATGCTAAAAGTACTAATGAAATGTCCTAAAATGCAACTAAATGTACTTAAGTACAGTAACACTACTATAATCATCATTTTCTTTCCAGATTCAGGATAGGTCAATACAGGAACACCTAAAGACCTTTTTCAAAGTTTTCCATATAGTAATAGAAAATATTTTAGTCGAATCTATAGAATCCCATCTACCGAATTTACATAACTAAGATGACCAACCTTGCTAAATCAAACTTACATTTACTAATTTTCACATACTATTTCTCATACAAAGTCTATTATACATTTCTCAAGTGTTGAGCGTACATGGATTCAGTTCTAGAATAGATCAGTATACTAATAATAAACACAACCACAAAACTATCTAAATGAGGCTAAAACACTCGATTCATCAAATTCATAGATTAACAGTGACATTAATTAGTTTAGATAACATTACCAAAATTCATAATGGTTACCTCGAGTTCGAAAAGTAGTTTTCAGCATATCACAATCTTTAACTAGCAACTAATAATAACCAAATCTAAATTTATATTCGAGAACATTGTTACGTCTTTTTAACTAATCAAACAAGTCGTCTATACGAGATAAGAAAAATATTTATTCTTTATCCTGGATTGATTTAATTGTTTGTAATCAAAACACAATCTCATTAATCCAACTCTCTTTTCACAAATAACACAGATGTAACTTAGGAAAATATACTCGACCGAATAAAACCTCTGTATGATAACTCTTGTAATTGTGCTTTAAGTTCTTTCAACTTGACTGAGTTCATTCAGTATAATGCAACAAAATTAAAGCAGTTCCAGGCATTAAATTAATCATAAATTATTATTTTTTTACATTTAGGCAAAAATCCTAGTAATTCTTCAGGAAACACATCCAGAAACTCACTAACAATCAGTACATGATCAATCTTCAATCTCCATTCTTGAATATTAAATAGATATATATCATCAATTTTTTACAATCTTTTCACATTGTTTTCTATACAGAGATAACTAAAATAACTCTAGTTGTACTATCTGAGTTACCTGATTCAACTATATTCATTTCACCAGTCTGACATTTCAAATCAATTCATTTCTGTCTATAGTTTACTACAGCATCATATAACATTATCCATTCTATTCCCAAAGTAATATCAAATTTATGAAATGGTAGTAACATCAAATCAATAGGAAAATCACAGTCACAGATTTTCAACAGACAGTTTTGACATACCAAGTTAACATTACACTCTAACCCGACAGATTATGATTCGAACATCAAATTCAGTTGAATTAAGAGGTAAATCCTTATTCGTTACTAATGCAATACAAATATATGAGTAAGTTGACCCAGTATCACTCAGTGCAAATACAATAAGCAATATCAAAGGGATAGAACGTACCATAATTAATATCAGGTATTGTAGCTTCAATTCTAACAACTGTGTCTTTGGTCCTACTACATTTAAGTCCAGTGTTATCGCTCTGACCCGGGCGTTTTCCTTTTTGAGACGTAGACACTCTTTAACACTATTCACAGACCCAATTTCTTAATTATATTTATTGACTTGTACAAATTCTTGTCCCGATAATATTTGATGACATTTCTCTTTCTGAATTCAAATCGGAAGAAATCCTAGTTAATCCTGCCTCTTAGTACAACTACTATTAATGTTGACCACCAATTATAAACCTTACATTTTATCAAAAACATGACACATCTGAGATGATCATCAAGAAAACAAGCCATATCATCAAAATTCTCTGGATATTTCAAGCCAATACCTAGCTCTAGTCGAATTGTCACCTATAAATTCTTCCGTAACATACTTTCTAATTATTAACCGAGGACTGTCAAACTATTCTAGTCGATTAAAGACCTAGGGGTGCCAAAAGAAGCAATCAAAGGGAGAGGTTGTGGGGCCACTGTTGCGTGTAAATATAGTATGCAAATGTGCAAGTGTACATGTCAAATCAACTAATAAAATAGTAAGTAAGATTGTCTCACAGGGGTCGAATAGGATTAATTTGGTTAATTATTACTATAAACTATATGAATTAGGTTATTGTAAAAAAATAACAATTTGTAGAGGAATAATCACGTATGCATTATTAAGATCAATTAACTAACTCAAAATGTTGTAGCAAAGATATAGAGACAAAGTTGAGAGGATCTACGCTGTTGAATCGTAAGGTTGGGATTACTAAGATTCTTTCCTCATAACATAATAATATCATGGAAAAATCTTAACCAATCTACTATTCAGATTAAATCTAATGTAGTCTGCTTCTTTCGAGAGTTAGACTTCAAGCTACCTACCTAAGGCTTTGCATGTCTACAAGCCTAAAGAAGGATACCTAATACAGTTTCTTCATTTCTCTGTATAGAGCGTAACTCTATGTCTAGAGTACTACAAGTATTCTATCGACTACTCGCTTGTATCATTCGATCATATTCCAACTCATCTAACCTTTTCAAAATTAAATCAAGTTTATGGACATACCATACATTCATCTATGTATAGAGACTGTATGCGTACATTTCAAAATAGCGTAAACTAAATGAAACGTTAAATCTAATCAGGATAATGCCTTGGTCATTAAAAGAACTAAGATTCATCCAATAATCCCAACCCGGTGAGATTAGCTCATGAGTTGGAAATTAAAATCCAAAATGAAAGTATCATTCAGCAACATATTTTCATAGTTAAAATTCAAAGAAATCAATTAAGACAGTGAAGGAAGAACTTTAGAAAGCTTTCACCGGTCCAGCCCTAACTCTAATGCTGCAATATCTTGCGAAGCCCAGGATTGAATGTTTTTCCTTCTTCCTTGCATTGATGCTCTGTTCCTTAGTTACTACCCTTCTTCCTTGCATCTCTGGATCTCCTACGAGAAATTGTGTGAGAGGAAAAAAAACAACTACCGCTTTCTCTTTCTTCTTTTTATAGAGTAGGTCCCCCTCTTTTCACACAATCCTTTCTCCCTCTTTTTTAGGTGGATATTTCAGGTACAAGTACAGCTGACTGAGATTTCCATAGATTCAAATTTGAGTCAACATCTTCCTGGAATCGCCATGGCATTTGTGCTAGCAATTTATCCAACCTTTTGCCATGAAAAAACTTTATTGTTTTCCTCCTTTTTGCACCTACTATAAACAACAAGCAATTCATTTTCCTCCAACAAGTAAAAGTGACATATAGTAACATTGAAAGCACAATCCAAGCTTCATGATGCAATGTTATAAAAATACTAATATAATTTCCTAAAATGTAACTAAATTTACTCAGTACGAACAATTAACCAAATCTAGAGGATTGAAATGTAACTCTTTTCAAGAGTTATCAACCACTGAATTGGCTCACGCCATTTCTATAAACTACTGACTCATTAAGTCGGAAAGATATTTTTACTTCACTATCAGACATTTATTAAACCGATAAACTATAACTTACCTCCTGTTTAGAAGTTAGAATATTACCATTTACCTCATCAAGGTCAGTATGACCAAATTCTATTAACATTTATTAAATCTATAAGAAAAACAGGGGTTAGATTGGATCAATCAATATCACACTATCACAGGTTTATATGGCATGTAATTTTTAGACTTTATTCATGCTACGTTCAGTTCAAAAATCGACTAAATCGTAGCTCTGATACAACTAAATGTAACACCCATAACCCATTACAATCACCAGATTAGGGTTACAGAGGATTACCGAATGATTCAGAATAATCAATAACAGATAGCATCAAGTTACTGCATTAATTAATGAAATTTCATAAATAATTCATATCAGAGTAGAACCTACACTTATAGGTCTTAAATCTAGCCTACGAGGCCTTTAAAGTAGTTTAGGAACAATCAGGACCAATTCAAAACAAATTAAAACATTTAGGGAAAAATTAAAAAATTTCAAAACAAGTGTAACACCCCAAACCCAGCCTAGATGTTATGGTCGAATTCGGCATGTCACATTGAAGTGTTTTAGCGAAAACCGTGTTTTCATTGAAAACCCTTCTTAAAATAAAAGAAACCTTAATTTACTTAAAAAAAACACCCTTTCAGTTACAAAAACCTTGTTGAAACATTTTATTTAAGAAAACTTATCATTTAAAAATTTAATTGCAGAAATGTAGAAAACATACTATAATTTAGAAAACCCATGTTCAACTTCTTGTAATTACATTGAAAATAATAATAATTCAAGTAATAATAACACAATGAAAACCTTATTACAATCTGGTCTGGAACATACTTAAAAAAAAGTAAAAACTTAAATGCTTGAAAAAAAAAACCCAAGTCCAAATCATCTTGCTAACTGGTCACCCAGAGTCCTTCCAAACATCGAACCTTCTATGAAGCATCAATTGAAAATAAAATAAAAGAGGGGATGAGTTTTCGCAAAATCAGTGTGTACAACCCTCGACAAAAACAAGCATTTACAAAAAACATCATTCATCAATCATGCAATGCAATCCCATTCAAATTATCCATCCGCTACACACCAGCTTCGTCCCCCGTCACACCATGTGGGGATATAAATATCGACCCACCCAACCCACACACCATGGTATCCCGGTTGCGGAACTACCTTTATTTACATATTGGGCTTCAAAAGCCGTCGGTAAATCCATGATTGTCAAGCAACCATGCGATCCTCATATGCTTCCTCCGTTCCATAATTTCCAACCCATATGCAACCTAAGCAGAATATCATATGTATGCATGTCGCATCCACAAAACTTACATTCAACACCTAGGGGTATTTTAGTCATTTTCACCGTTAGGGGCATTTTGGTAATTTTTCCTTAATTACGGTTTTCACTTATCTTGGCCCGTTAACAAGTCCCATGAGCTAAGATGAACGAATACTATGCACCAGGTAAGATTCCAGAGAAGAGGAGGTGAGTCATTAAGACGACGTAAGTACCAAGCTCTCCCTATATCCAATCCTAGACATGCATATACCCGTTGCCACACCTTAACCCTATGGCTTGTCCATGGTCGCAAATAATTAATTAAGTCTTATGTGGATATCATATACTAGGCCCAATACCCCTTACAGAGCCCAATCAAATTCACATACCTAGATCTGGCCCATTAAGCCCAATCATATTCATATGGCCTATTAGGCCCAAATCACATGTATACGGCCCATTAGGCCCAAATCACATTTATATGGCCCGTTAGGCCCAGTCATATTCATATTCATGCTCACATACAAATTCCTATCACAAAGCATCAATATTCAGTTTTTTGCCTATTATGGCCCAACAGCCCTAGGCCCATTTAGCCCATTACAGCCCACATGGCCAGGTCAAAACTCAAGTCCACGGAATCGCCCGTAGGCCTCAAGCAACCTATTGATTTCCCTCTTACGAGTGTTCGTGCACTCGCAAGACTACCGTAGCCAAACTTTCGGCTTTTCAGCATTTCGAATTTTCGGCTTTTCGGCTTTTCAGCTTTTGCCGATTCATTGTGTGTGTGTAGTGTATGTACACACCTGGTAAGTAAGCGTGATGCGATCTCCTTAGACCAAACCTACAATCGATATCATCCTTCAATTAATTGCATGCTTAATACTTATTTACTCAAAAACTGAAACCTCACCTTAACCTTACCTTGAGCCTAATCCTTAATCGCTTTTTCCTTGATCACGTATTTCCTAGATCTGCACAAATCTTAACTATTAAAACCCGAATAATAGGTGACTTGTATCCAACACAAGTCTCCTTACCATAACTATGACCATTCGGCCAACTTAGCAAATAGGAGAAGATTACTTACCAAAATCGCAACACCTTAAAGAGCAATTCGGCAGAGAGCTAAAAACCAAGATCCAATACTAATTCCCTACCAAATTTTATTAGAAAGAGTAAGGGACAATAATCGATACTAAACAAATAAAACTGATTGGAAGAGCAACACTTACACTAGATTCGGTCAAAAAGTATTTGGCCCTTAGAAGATTCAGTTTTTTAGCTTTTCAAACTAAGTTTGGTGAATAAGGTTTATTTGGTACAGATTAAAGAAGAAGAGTAGTAGAAGAAATCGGCAAAGAATATTGTGTAGAGGAGAATAGAAATCGGCAGAAAGAAAAGAAAGTAAAATAGAGGGTTTTCGACTTTTTGGATCTTGAAGAGAAAAGGGTTTTTGGCACAAAGTGAAGGGAAATTTGTCATTAACTTTTCAACCCTTCCATTCGGCACCTATTTATAGCCCTATAGCCGAATTCTTCAAGCCCGAGTTCCAAATTCAGCTCCACTTACTCCTCACTTCTCATCTCCTCATTTTTCTCCCTGATAACCCCTTGATTCTTTCTTTAATTTTCTCTTTTGAACACTCCCCTTGGAGTCCATCTTCATGCCACTTCCATCCTTCTAGAAGGCCAAAATTAAATTCTAAAAATACTAAGCTAGGATTCGAACCTTGGACTCCCTTGTTAGCTACTAACGCCACCTCACTACACCTTATGTGGCGTCACTTAGCCACTCCACCACAGGCTCTTTTTCTGTCCAATTGTTTCTTCATTTATTCAAAAGCCCAACTACTAGCCAACCCTGATTCTTTTAATAATTAAATTATAATTTCTTCTACCCCTTAATTCAAACTCAACCTTAGCTAAGACCTACTAAAATTATTGCTTGGATAAGAATATTAAACACAATTTTTATTAAAATAAAAAATAAAGAGAATTCGGGATTTCAGAATTTTTGGATTTCGGGGTTTTTGAGTTCGAGATTTTTGGGGCATTACAACTCTACCCCCTAAAAGAAATTTCGTCCTCGAAATTTACCTGATCCAAACAGTTGAGGATATTGACGTCGCATCGCTTAAGTTACACCACTACGCTTCTGCTGCGCACTCTATTTCTAATTTCAAAAAAGATAGATTGCACACTATGGATAAAGTTCGTACCAGTATTCGCTTCTGGAGCATCTTTGTCATTTCGGTGATAAACAGCATAAACCAAAGCTGGATGCCTCGCCTCAGAATGACCTATATTTTTTTCTAGTACTCCATGTCCACGTCCATTGCCATCACCACCCCTGGCCTTCTCACGGCCCTTGGCGTGGTGGTAGCCGATCCCTTGGTGGTCGAGCACCAGCCTTGGCCCACCTCGGGCTCGACCTTGCATTCGGGGGCAATCCCTAACCCTATGCTCCATAGACCCACAAGCTAAACAAGCTCCCGTTCTCTTCCAACACTTGCCTCTATGTCTTCTCCCGCAATCAGCACAAGGTGGCACCCCTAGATTATTAGCAGGGGGCCCTGCTCTAACTGCCCCCATTAACTCTGGCCCTAGACCTAGGCATCTGTCCAACACCTAGAGCCTCAGCCTCCCTTTTATTCCTACCCCTTTCTTCTTCCCGATTTAACCGCTCAGTGCGCTTAACCTCCTCCGCTATCTTTGCTTTCTCCGCCAACTCCGAGAAAACTCGTTCCCTTTGTGGAGCTATCTGTACCCTGAGGCTATCTCTAAGCCCATCCTCAAACCTAACGCAACGCTCATACTCTGTTGCCACCATTACCCTTGCATACCTACTAAGGTGTAGAAACTTCGCCTCATACTCCGCCACCGATTTACTGCCTTGGGTCAAGTTCAGGAATTCCTTCCTTCTAGCATCCACATAGCTTGCACCCACAAACTTCCCTTGGAATGCAGCTTTGAAAAACTCTCAGGTGACCCACTTCGGTTGGGTGCCCTCTTTCACTGTCAGCCACCATTGGTAGGCTTCCTCCCTAAGCAGTGACACTGCTCCTTTCAACTTTTGTTCAGGTGAGCAGTCCAAATCCTCCATTATCCTTTCAGTGGCCTCCAACCAATATTCCGCCACATTAGGATCCATGCCAGCCACGCCTTTAAAGATCTCAGCCCTATTCGATCGAATTCGTTTTGGAATGGACCCCGATTTTTGTTGCCATTATTGGGCCCAGCGACCCTTTCCAAAATCCTCAGCATTGCCTCGCGGCCCGATCGTATTGTCTATTCCCAGCCACAGGTGAGGCCAGAGCCTCTTCTACTCCAACATCGAGCATATGGCACGATCTCGGCGATTCAGCCCCTAACACTTCGCGGCCGCCGGCCACGGCCTCTTGCACCTCTTTTAGCACTCATCGTCGATTCGCGTATTATCTGAATTAGAAATTTTATGAAGTTTTAGTTAGTTTAATAATTACACCGACGTTTTATGAAAATATTTAAAGAGAATATCATTTTTGAAAATCCTCTACAGTTTCCAGATCCTACGGGCTTTAGTTCCATTCTAACCATCATCTAAAGTAGCCCTCTAACTATCTACTACATAACAATTTAAACAAACTTAAAGAAAAGTACTTACTTGGTTCGATGTCGGAGACTCAGTGTGCCGTTCAGCAAGATTTCTCTTTTTCCAAAGCATCGCGATCCAAAATATTTTTTTTTAAATCCAAATAATAAGTAGAAAAGAAACCAAATAATAATAATAAGGCCCAATTCACAGCCCGAGTTTTACAACTTGGCTCTAATACCACTAAATGTAACACCCTTCCGGCCCAAATGTTATGGCCAAATTTGGCATGTTACATTGAAATGTTTTAACGAAAACCGTATTTTCATTGAAAACTCTTCTTAAAGTAAAAGAAACCTTAATTAACTTAAAAAAATACACCATTTCAGTTACAAAAACCTTGTTGAAACATTTTATTTAAGAAAACTTATCATTTAAAAATTTAATTGCGGAAACGTAGAAAACATACTACAATTTAGAAAACCCATGTTCAACTTCTTGTAATTACATTGAAAATAATAATAATTCAAGTAATAATAACACAATGAAAACCTTATTACAATCTGGTCTGGAACATACTTAAAAAGAAGTAAAAACTTAAATGCTTGAAAAAAAAAACCCAAGTCCAAATCATCTTGCTAGCTGGCCACCCAGAGTCCTTCCAAACATCGAACCTTCTACTAAGCATCACCTGAAAATAAAATAAAAGAGGGGGTGAGTTTTTGCAAACTCAGTGTGTACAACCCTCGACAAAAACAAGCATTCACAAAAAACATCATTCATCAATCATGCAATGCAATCCCATTCAAATTATCCATCCACTACACACCGGCTCCGTCCCCCGTCACACCATGTGGGGATATAAATATCGACCCACCCAACCCACACACCATGGTAGCCCGGTTGCGGAACTACCTTCATTTACATATTGGGCTTTAAAAGCTGTCGGTGGATCCACGCTTGTCAAGCAACCATGCGATCCTCATATACTTCCTCTGTTCCATAATTCCCAACCCATATGCAACCTAAGTGGAATATCATATGTATGCATGTCGCATCCACAAAATATGTATGCATGTCGCATCCACAAAACTTACATTCAACACCTAGAGGTATTTTAGTCATTTACATCCTTAGGTGCATTTCGATAATTTTCCCTTAATTACGGTTTTCACTTATCTTGGCCCGTTAACAAGTCTTGTGAGCTAAGATGAACAAATACTATGCACCAGGTAGGATTCCAGAGAAGAGGAGGTGAGTTATTAAGACCGCTTAAGTACCAAGCTCTCCCTAGATTCAATCCTAGACATGCATATTCCTGTTGCCACACCTTAACCCTATGACTTGTCCATGGTAGCAAAAAATTAATTAAGTCTTATGTGGATATCATATACTAGGCCCAAAACCCCTTACAGAGCCCAATCAAATTCACATACCTGGATTTGGCCCATTAAGCACAATCATATTCATATGGCCCATTAGGCCCAAATCACATGTATATGGCCCATTAGGCCCAACTCACATTTATATGGCCCGTTAGGCCCACTCACATTCATATTCATGCTCACGTACAAATTCCTATCACAAAGCATCAATATTCAGTTTTTTGTCTATTATGGGCCCAACAGCCTTGGGCCCATTTAGGTCATTCCGGCCCACATGGCCAGGTCACAACCCAAGTCCACAGAATCGCCCGTGGGCCTCAGGCAACCTATCAGTTTCCCCCTTACGAGTATTCGTGCACTCGCAAGACTACTGTAGCAAAACTTTTGGCTTTTCAGCATTTTGACTTTTTGGCTTTTCGGCTTTTGCCGGTTCATTGTGTGTGTGTATAGTGTATGTACACACCTGGTAAGCAAGTGTGATGCGATCTCCTTAGACCAAACCTACAATCGATATCATCCTTCAATTAATCACATGCTTAATACTTATTTACTCAAAAAACGAAACCTCACCTTAACCTTACCTTGAGCCCAATCCTTAATCGCTTTTTCCTTGATCACGTATTTCCTAGATCTGCACAAATCTTAACTATTAAAACCCGAATAATAGGTGACTCGTATCCAACACAAGTCTCCTTACCATAATTATGATCATTCGGCCACCTTAGCTAATGGGAGAAGATTACTTACCAAAACCGCAACACCTTAAGGAGCAATTCGGCAGAAAGCTAAAAACTAAGATCCGATACTAATTCCCTACCAAAGTTGATTAGAAAGAGTGAAGGATAATAATCGATACTAAACAAAGAAAACCGATTGGAAGAGCAACACTTACACTAGATTCGGTCAAAAAGTATTCGGCCCTTAGAAGATTCGGTTCTTCAGTTTTTCAAACTAAGTATGGTGAATAAGGTTTATTTGGTACAGATTAAAGAAGAAGAGTAGTAGAAGAAATCGGCAAAGAAGATTGTGTAGAGGAGAATACAAATCGGCAGAAAGAAAAGAAAGTAAAATAGAGGGTTTTTGGCTTTTTGAATCTTGAAGAGAAAAGGGTTTCTGGCACAAAATGAAGGGAAATTCGTCATTAACTTTTCAACCCTCCCATTCGGCACCTATTTATAGCCCTATAGCCGAATTCTTCAAGACCAAGTTCCCAATTCAGCTCCACTTACTCCTCACTTCTCATCTCCTCGTTTTTCTCCCTGATAACCCCTTGATCCTTTCCTTAATTTTCTCTTTTGAACACTCCCCTTGGAGTCCATCTTCACGCCACTTCTATCCTTCTAGAAGGCCAAAATTAAGTTCTAAAAATACTAAGCTAGGATTCGAACCTTGGACCCCCTTGCTAGCTACTAACGCCACCTCACTACACCTTATGTGATGTCATTTAGCCACTCTACCACAGGCTCTTTTTGTGTCCAATTGTTTCTTTATTTATTCAAAAGCCCAACTACTAGCTAACCCTGATTCTTTTAATAATTAAATTATAATTTCTTCTACCCTTTAATTCGAACTCAACCTTAGCTAAGACCTACTAAAATTATCGCTTGGATAAGAATATTAAACACAATTTTCATTAAAATCGAAAATAAAGAAAATTCGGGATTTCGGGATTTTTGGATTTCGAGATTTTTGAGTTTGGGATTTTTGAAGCGTTACAACAGGGGTCATACGGCTGTGTGACAAGGCCCAAACCGTGTGGCTCTAAACATGGCCATGTGGTTATCCCACATGCACGTGTATCTACCCATGTAACTTACTGACTTGGGTCACACGGCTATGTCGCAGGCCGTGTACCAGCCCTTGTGAGCCCTGCACCTAACATGTTCAGGGCACATGCCTTTGTGGGTTGCCCATGTGTGACACATGGCCATGTGACTACCCGTGTCCCAGCTTGTGTGTGCCCAAAAATGACCCAAAACATACTCAATTCACATCCAAATATATAGGTACATAAACATACTAACACATGTTTTAAAGACTATAAAAAGCATATAAAACACATTCAAGAATAACCACAACATGCCAAATCAATCAACCTAAGACCTAACCAATGTGTCATCAATGACACCACAATTCAATCACTTAACATATCACTACCTTAGTTACACTATACAAGCCATAACACACTAAAAATAACTTACATTCGATCCCAACATACTATACCTAAGTCATATAAAACTTACTATTTCGTGTTTGTCCACTTATGCTTAGGATTAAACATGCATGACACATAGTTACTCATACCATAACCTCAATGCATAAAAATGCACATTGCAAACACTTAGAAACCTTTACAAAACATAATCAATTACTCCTATTACATGTCATATAATCCTGATAGAATTTAGAATCTACCAAAAGATCCCCGGATAGTGTGATTCTTTAAGTTGATCCAACCTGTCAATTTTCACAAAACGTAATCAACAAAGAAAAAGACAAGGGTGTGAGTAAACTTACATAAAGCTTAGTAAGTTCATTGATTAAACAATAAAGCTTAATAAATCAAACAATAATAATTCAAATAACAAGTTTAATGAACATAGTTCCCGTCAACAAGGTTATTAACAGAATTCCTGTCAATCACAACTAAAAAAAAAGTGAGTAATGCTCAAACAATAGTATGAATCAATTTCTCACATTTCAATAATATTCAAAGACCAATAAAACATTGCCCGATGAACAATATACAGATACGAGTACAAGGTTAACCATCTAGAACACACCAGATGCTCATACGAGCCAATCCAATTGATAGCACACCTCGGCACTAAGTGCCTAGTCCGTAGGCCAACATCTGCCCCCATAACACACCAAAAATACTGTAATATAACTTGATAGTCCACAACAAATGCAGGACCTTGATATTTTTAGTGAATAGAGGATATACAAAATCATCGTCACATCTCATATCAATCCTGTACCGCACGCAAAATAACCTATTAGCATGCCAGCCGTACTCTATCCTACATTCATAGGCTTAGAGTATTTCAATCAGTAATCGATACCATATCAATTCATTATTTCCATTCTCAATTACATGCATCAATATTATCCAAAATTATACAATTAAGTTCACATAATACATTTAAAATGTATTAAAATTAAATCAAATGAACTTACCAAACTAAACTGTAGCGATGACAAAAGTATAAGGACTATTCTGTAATTTTCTCTTTTATTTGGTTTTCCACTCGTTCTTGATCTAGAATAATAATTTCACTCAATTATCAACTTCTAGCAACATAATTAACTATTTTTCGCAATTAATTTCTTTTTGACATTTTTACAAAATTGCTCCTAATATTTTACTTTTATACAATTTAGTCCCTAAGCTCAAAACTTGCAATTTAACCAATTTTAACTAAAATTAAATTCAGTCAAATAGTATAACACTCCACTATATCCCATACTTGTTATTTCACATCAAGTTTTTGAAATTTTATCACTTTAACATTTTAGTCCTTAAACATTAAAATCATAAAAAAAACTTCTTTACAAAATAGTTCTATCTAACAACCAAACTCAATAATCTATTATAAAATTTCAAGAATATCCAAAACTCATTAATGACATAATCCAAAATCTTTAACTGTTTTGAAAACGAAGATACGGGTTAGTCGGACTTAGTTGCAACGATCTCAAAAACATAAAATTACAAGAAACAAATTAAATTCAGCTTACCAATCTTGAAGGACAAACTTAGCTGAATGCTTTTAAATCCTATCCATGGAGGTTTTGGTCAAAAATAAGAAATGAAAGAGATGGAACTTCTTCTTTTTTTCATTTATTTTTATTCTTTTTTTACCTTTTTACCTTAAGTTAATTAAAACATTCTAAATAATAACTAAAGGAATAATCAAAATTCTAGAGATCGCTACACCATTCCCACTGTTTGACCACTTAAGGATGGTCCAATTACACAATTGGTCCCTCAATTATCTTTAATTATTAATTAATTAAGCTTTATTTTAATTTAACCTTAAAGTATTAGGACCTAGAGAATAAATAACCCAAAAGTTAGTGGAATGATTGACATCCACCACCGCTTGGACTTTTGGCAATGGTTTAATTGCCATATTAATCCCTTTGGAATTTTACAATCTATAATGGATCACATTTACCTCTTTTTCAATTTAATCCTTTTACTTTAATTAAGCAATCAATCGTAAAAATTACCGAACCAAACTTCAATTCACATATAATACGACTCTGTAAATATTTCCTTAAATTACAAAAACAAGGTCTCAATACGTCATTTTCAAAAACCACTTGGCTTTTGGACTGAACCACTTATACTTATCTATTCGTTCAATTTTTAAAAATTAATAAACCAAAATTCAATATAATATTATGATTTACTCATAAATATTAAATAAAAATAATACAAATTTACTCATTGGATTTGCGGTCCTAAAACCACTGTTTCTGACACTACTGAAAAATGGGTTGTTACAACCTTTTACAAGGTTAATCAAATGGTTGTAAATATCTAGCTGGGTAGTGACAATATAGCATGTACTGACATAAGTTTCAGGGCTCACAGTAAGTAGCTGCAAGCAAGAAACAACATGCTTAAATGGGATTCCTGACAAGTCCCATTTTCTGCATGAACAGGAAAGTTGAAGAGGTCAACCACATGCTTGTTGCCTAATCCACAATCTACCTCATACGTCTCATTTCTAGCATATACTGGCCATACCCTACAAATAAAGTAACATTTTAATGTTAAAACTTTTGCATCCAAAGAACAGAATTCAAGCTAAGTAAAAAAAAAGTTAGTTGGACTGACTAACAATTTTAGGTAACTTATTCTGTATCGTTGGCCACAAAGGTCCAGGATACTTCTCAATAGCCTCCCTCATAGAAACCAACCTAGACATGAATTTCCTTCTAATTATTTCAAACATTGTTAGGATAGGTTTGTAATAACCAAATTTGACCGGCCCATAAATGAATAAATAAAAAAACAAAAACATAAATTAAAAAAATAATAATAAAGTTTATACAGTCCATGTACAAAGCCCAAAACTCATTTACATTTACAGCCCATTACCCGTTTACATTTGCACCCAAATACCAAAAACTACCCAGTGCCCAATTACATCCAAGCCCATATGCTACCCAAAATACACAGGGCCCAAGTGGCCCAATCTATTAACGGAAGATAGAGAGGCCTAGGGTTTCAGAAACCCTAGGCGCCGCAAACACTTCAATCAACGCGTCTGTTCGTCTCGCGTCGTTTCAATTACCCATTATCAGTGCCGTGGTTCCAGGCCATGATTCCAGGCTTCGAATCATGCCGTGGTCGTCGCCCGAATCAACGCCGGTGTACCGTTGTCAGCGTTCGTTCACTGCTAAATCTCCTCGTTAGTACCTGCAAAAGGGGAAAGAAGAACGACAGAGGCAACACAAATATGGCAGGAAATAACATTAAATATGTAAAATACTATGTATAGTGGCTATAAAAAGCCCGAATTAAAACGATGTAAAGAGAGGGTTTTTTTTAGAGAAAGAGAAATACGAATATATACAACAGTTTATCGACGAAAACAAAAGGTGATTAGCTCTTTACCTGTTCTTCTTGCAAACATATACAAATGTTATAAAAATAAAAGAAAAGAGTGCTTATCGTTGGATTTTGCACAAAAAAATGGAAGTTTTTCAGCTTCCTACCATGGTATACGGCGAAGTTGGCGACGGCGCGTGGGCACGTGAGTCCGATGGCTGGGCTTGGCCCGACGGAGACCGGAGCCCAGAGGACTGTCCTTTCCTCTCTTTCAGAGAGTTTTCAAAGTTTTTTGAAAAACTGTTTCTAAAATGAATTTTTGGGCCGAAAATTGACTTAAATGGTGTAATTAAAACGGTGTCGTTTTACTTGATCTGATAAGTACCAAAACGGCACCGTTTAAGCCAGGATCCGCGTGTTGACCCGAAACCCAGATGAGATCCGTGTGTTTTTTATTAAATGGGCAAATTGCTCAATCGATCCTTCCGTTTTTTCAGAAATTTATAATTTTAATTTATTTTTATTTTTAAATTGGCCCTAACTTTTATATTTGTTTCAATTGGGTCCCAATAGTCCTTAAAGACTATTCAGGGAACGACGTCGTTTTTGGGATTAGGGCTAATTGCCCAGTGAGTCCTTAGAATTTAACGCGTATTTCAATTCGCCCAAAATTTTCATTTATTTTATAATTAACCTAAAATTTTAAAATTAAATTAAATTTAAATTTTGTTTTATAAATTCAATTTATTTTAAATACTATATATTTTTACAAACATTAGTTATATATATAATAATATATTATTTTATTTATATTATTTATAATATTATATACATTTTTATAAATTTTATTATATGTTATATTTTTATTATATGTTATTTACTCCATTTATATTTTATTATATATTTTTACTATATATATTAATTATTTTACTATTTTTATATGTAAATTTACTTAATATATCATTCTTATTATTTTATATTTTATCTATCATATAGTTTATATCATTATATACATGTATTTTGTTTATAAATTTATTATATATCATATATTTTACCATAAATTACTCCTTACGTTACTTCTATTTCATTATAAAATATATATTATTTTATTACTTATTAATTATATATGTTTTGAAATTTTTATTACTATATAAATATGTGTAATATCATTATTTAGTACATTATTTCTTAGTATATTAAGTTATTAAAACTTATAATATGATTTGTACATGTACCAATTTTTTTTTTTTAAAAAAAGGGGTTCTCCTTTATTATTTTATATTATTCTAAATATTTCTAAATATCTTTATTTTTATTTCATTTGATTTATATTTTATATATTATAATTTGTTTATTTATTTTTGGTTTTCTTTTATTTTGACGTTGTTTAGTAGGTTAAATTTTATATATTATTTATTTATGTTTTTACATATTCGCATGAAATTAATTATTTATGTTAATTTAAGTTACATTTGCATAAAATATTATCATATATGTATATTGCAATTTATATTTGTTGTATTCATTATGCGCTACATTGTATTTTGCATGTAACAATAATGCATGAACATTTATATTATTTATGATAATATATGCATAAAATGATAACGTATATTGTGTAATTTATGTCATTATTTTTTATTTTTTATACTATATTTGCATAAAATGATAAAGCATGTATTATGTAGCTAGGTTTATTTAATAGTAATTTCTTGTGATATGTGAAATACATCATTATTTTCAAAAAAAAAATAATGTCTTATTTGATTCAAAAGGAATTTTAAAAAAAGTGAGGCAATGTTTTTGGTATTCAGGAACTCGGGAAGTAGTGCCCTAATATGCTGGGTTGCAATTTCCCGTTTGTCTGAATGTCTAAAAATATCCTTTTAAACGAGTTTCACAAATCACAAGATGATTTCAGTTACGAAAGTTTAAAAATATTGTGTCCAATCATGCTGGATATGATGTTTATATTCTTTCGAAGCCAAAGAATCTTGATTCTTTTTAACTCAAATTATTACAGTTTTAAAGAGATCTTATTTCTAAATTCTTTCAAACTTTTGACATTAAGACAAAATTATTCAATTTGGTAACAATTTTGGCCATTACGAGGGTGCTAATCCTTCCTCGTGCGTAACCGACTCCCAAACCTATTTTCTCGTAATTTCATAGACCAAAATATTTTATAAAGTGATCCAATCATACTTTAAAAGGTTGGTGATGACTCCCTTCTTTAAAATACCCTCTTCATCTTTAAAAATCTTTTTTTTTTTTAAAAGGAGGTTTCGACAGCTTAGCGACTCCACTGGGGACTTATAAGAGAGTCAAGCCAAGAAATTGATTTTTTTGTGTCTTAATGTCAAAAGTTTGGAAAATTTTAAAATATTGATCAAGTTTACATGTGTTGGTTGCATATGTTGTTACTTTAATTTCGCACATTGCATTTGCATGATCGTTGGTCACACCTTTAAGTGGGAGTGAAAAGCTACGCTTTCATAAGGTTTTCACCTTCGTATGAGCTAGTGGATTGCTTCCGGGATACTGTACCTATGTCTTCGTGAGATTTTCATCTTCGCATGGCTATAGGGAAATGTGTCCCCCTGAACTGAACTTGGTCTATATGAGCCTATAATGGATGAGGACCGAGGAATCTACTGGTTCAGGTACCCTCACTTTAGAACTGAAACTCATATAGTGAACTTTAAGTGCTTACCCTAGGGATTATGGTGATAGTTCTTAGTAAACTACCCTTATAAGTGTTTGTTTGTTGTACTTTTATACGATACTAATTTATTCTGTTTTGCTATCATTGCATGTCATTCAACATTCAAAGATATCGATTCACCATTCAATTTCTGAGTTAGAAAGTTTTGTAATAAGGAACGAATATCTTGATAAAGTGGAAGACAATGCCTCTGTTTGTACCTGGTTAGAGAAAACCCGGTTAGAGAAAGGAGATAGTGTCACTGAGGGGCATACATCAGAGTTATGGGACTTCACCCGTATTAATTCAACGCAGAATGAGTTTCAGGAGTTGAGAGACATTTGGGCCGAATGGGATGATGAGGCTAAGCAGCTTTTCTATTAGAATTATGGAGACCTTCCCTATTTGCCAGACGTCAAAGTAGATAGGCACTTGTTTCGAGCTATGGTACAGTTCTGGAAACCTGCTTATAGTTGCTTTACGTTTGGCGATATTGATCTTGTACCTACTATGGAGGACTATACGACTTTACTACGTTGCTCAAGGATTCAGGGTCATAAGGCTTATGTTAGGCCTGCTAGCCTTCCAACTTTTGCGAAGAAGTTGGTGATGATTACTGGGATGGGTGAGCAGTGGGATGTAGCTCGTGTGCAGTAAAAGGGTGATAGTAAGTGCGTTTCATGGGCCGTTTTGAGGGATTTGATATCGACACATCCAGACGTAAAGAAAAGGGTCGACGTCCTAGCTTTGAGTATTTACGGCATGGTGATTTTCCCAAAGGCGTTGGGGCACATAGATGAGGCAGTAACGGATTTGTTCGATCGTGGTGGTAAGCAGAATACACCTGTACCAGCGATCTTAGCTGAGACATTTAGATCTTTGAGTGCATGTCGAAGGGGCAGCGATGGTAGATTTATTGGATGTGCGCAATTACTGCTAGTCTGGTTCCATAGCCACTTCTGGAAACTTGATAAGGTTCCTTGCCGAGTATTCTTTGAGGGTTATTCTCCCTTAAAGGAAGTAGTAGACATGCCTAGGAAAGATGACATTTCAGAGGAGAGGTGGATTGTAATGCCCCGATTTTTGGGCCTAAAAGAGTTGGGCTTTGAGTTTGGGATTCGGATAGAAGAAAACCTAAATAATTAAGAAGTTTTAAATATTATCGTTTAAGAAAAAATAATTTTGAATTAAATTACAACTAGAAAATTTTTATTGTATTTATTATTACGGATATTTTAAATTTTTATGAAATTTTAATTAGTATTATGAGATAAAATTTTTATTGTTAGAAAAATATTATTGTATGTATGTTTGAAAAATTTTTATGAAAATTATTATTATTTACTGTATTATTGATATTTGAAATTTTTATTATTAGATATATTTATAAAATTATTATTATTATAATTATTATTAGATAGGAAATATATATATATTTATAAAAGTATTGTTGTTTTAGTTGATATTAGGGTTAGGTTCTTTTCTTTTTCTGTCTTGGAGAATTAGGGTTAGCCACCTGAAAGCTTTCACTGTCATTCATCCTTTCTGAGTTCTCACAAAAGCCAAAAACGCAAATTCCTTCTCCTTGGTGTCGAGTTCTTCTTTCTCTCTTTTTCCTCCATTTTCTTTCTTCCTTGTTGCTTTTTCTTCTAGCCGAAACCTTCTGATCACCTTACTCACCTCCTCTATCGATCCCATCCTCCACAAAACCTTCATAGCCGATCGCTATAAAAGCCGAAATCCCGAAAACTCACTTCTTGTGCCGATTACTCCAAGCCAAAATCCTTCAGTTATTTTGTTCCTTTTGATTAACTTTCATCTTCTCTAAACCCTTAGTATCTGTCGACAATATTACTTCAAATTTATAGCCTCAAATCGTCCTCTTCTTCATCACTTAAAAAGCCGAAGTACCATAGATTTAGGGACTTATAGCCGAAACTTCAAATCTCCTGGATTCGAGTTCTACTATCATTTAGAGGATAGATCTGCATTAGATCTGCGTAGAAATCAAAGAGGAATAGGTGGTAAGTGCTCATCACCTCAGATCTAGTCTTATTTTACAATTTAGAAAAAGCCGAAGTCCCTAAAATCTAGGGAGGCTGTCGATTTGGGAATAGGGCTTTAAGGGTCTTTAACCGATGATTTCTTTTGGTGTTTAGTGTCTTCTAGAGGTTGGATCAAAGGCTTGGATCTTTGGAACAACTAGACTTAGATTTAGTCATCGGATTTCGGCAAAAAGGTAAGATTTTAAAGGCTTTAGGGGCATGGTTTGAATATGGTAGGTGAATATTGGGATTGGTTATTGTGGTTTGCAATCTAAGAATTGTGGTAATCAATTGTAGGACATCTTAAGGGATCTTAGTGGCAGTCGTCACAAAACAGGTGTGTAACAACCCTCGTAGTAGCTTAGGCTAATATTTGTAGAAAAGCCGAAATGCCAAAATTTTGGTATTTCGGGAACTTGAGATTTTACATGCGATTTTAGATGCGATAAAAATTATATGATCGGTGTTTGGATCGATGGAACAGGTAAGAGCGCAATTCTGTGCACGACGGTAAGTTGGGATTCAATGGGCTGAAATTAGGCCCAATGGGCTTCCAGGCCCATTTGGGTAAA
The DNA here is from genome assembly GCA_025698465.1 of Gossypium longicalyx. Classification (NCBI taxonomy): domain Eukaryota; kingdom Viridiplantae; phylum Streptophyta; class Magnoliopsida; order Malvales; family Malvaceae; genus Gossypium; species Gossypium longicalyx. The sequence continues at coordinate 86,239,508 of CM047000.1, forward strand.
ATTGATAGAAAATGGAACTTGGATAAATTGCATGTTAACACGGTTAGATCTGTTGTAAAAATTGGGTTAAGTGGGCTAAAAGGGCTAAATCGGCATTCGTGGGGCCCATTAGGGGTTTTGGGCCCAAAAGCCCTAATTTGATAAAGTGCGTTAAAATCACTGTTTAAACACTTGAGGATATTGATAATTGTTAATGAACGTGGAAAACCCATAATATTTGGTAAATGACTGTTTTGCCCCTAGGTGAAAATGACCATTATACCCCTAGGGTTATGTTATAATTAAGATGCATGTGATACTGTTTTTGTACATGATATGCCATGATATGCACATGATATGCCATGATATGCACATGATATGCCATGATATATTCATTTATGCATGGGTTGGGTTTTATATTAACGTAGGAAGTGCTAAAAGGCTTTTGCCCCAGTTTAACGAAAAGGGCTTTGCCCCAGTTTAACGAAAAGGGCTTTGCCCCAGTTATTAAAAGAGGCTAGGCCTCCAGTTATATGATAAAGCAATTTGTCTTTGCCGTTGGAGAGTTTGGTTGGGTGGGTTGAGTTATTCCCCACATGGAGAGCTTGGTTGGTACGGGTGGAGAGTAGCGGATGGTGGGTTGAGTAGTCTCCCCAAATGGGCTTGTATACATCCATTAATATTACATGTGGCATTGAAATAGGCCTATGGGCCATACCGTTTGTAGTGAAGGCTTCGGCCCAGTAACATGATTAATGAGAAGGCTTCAGCCCAATAACTGTTAAACGAAAGGCTTCGGCCCAGTATGCTGGTATTAGTTTGGGCTCTGAAAGGGGCTTGTTGCACACTGAGTTTCCAAACTCACCCCCCTTTCCCTATTTGTACGTGAGTCTTGATGTGGAGACTTGGAGCCGGAGGGGATTCAGAGTGGCCGTGATGATCGCTTTCAAACTTTGCAATAAGTAACTGGTTTTTTTTAATTTATTATTGTTTGGTTTTGGGTTGTAATAAGGCCATTTTAATTATCTTTCTGGGATTATTTTATTTTATACTCTATATTTTACTGATAATAATTCAAAATGGGTTAGACTTAGGGCGCGTTTCAAAATGATACTTGTTTTCAAAATAGCGCAATGATGCAACTAATCGGTTTATCAAAAATATCTACTTAAATGAATTCCAACTTGTTTTTTCCAAAATCTAACCTCGCACCAAAGTGTGGCAATGGTTGTGGGCATGTCTAGGATTGGATCCAGGTAAGAGCTTGGTACTTAAGTAGCCTTCATGGCTCACCTCCTCTGTTTTGAATACCTACCTGGTGCACAGCTTCCATTCACTTTGTTAACATTAGCAAAAGACGTTCTTTTTAAACACTAAAATGAATCATGGGTTTTTAAAACTTTAATGAGACACATCGGATTCGGCCATAACATCTGGGCTAGGTTTGGGGTGTTACATGGATAGACATTCTTCAGAATCTTCGAGAGGAAGATGTTATGTGGAAGGCTTCTTGGTTCGTCCCTAGTGAAGTCCTTTACCGCTGTGGCAGTTTTGATTGGGTTCCTTTGCCAGGAATTTGGGGAGTTGTTGGATATGCACCATTGCTTGTTCTAAGGCAATATCGAGCGAGTCAGTTTATACTGACTACACAAGGTTTAGCTCAGAGCGATTTCTCTTATAAAGGAGATCACTATAAGAAGAGGATGCGAGAGATTTCTGAGGCTTGGAAGAAGCCTTTCTGTATGAAGATCCTGACCGAAGGCTCAACATCAACCCTTGAGTATAAAGGATGGTTTAGTGGGAGAGTCAACAATAATGTCCCTAGGTCGATTCTGAGGGTGGCTCGATAATTAGGGGAGAGCTTACGAGTGATTCCATTAGAGTTAGAGGTTATGAAGCAAGAGTTAGAGAGAAAGAATTCAGAACTTGAAAAGAGGATTGAGAAGCTCGAAGAGGAAAAAATGTGTTTGAGTCTCGATATTGATGTTCAAAAGATGGAAGTCGAAAATGTGAAAAAGGAAAAGAGAAAGATCGAGGAAGATCGAGAGGATTTAAAGACGCACTACAAAAAGGCCCAGGTAACGTTGAAGGATTAGGGAGATCTTTAGAGCAGTGGCAGTAAGAGATTCAAGAAGAAAAAGCCAAAGCCGAGTATTGGGAGAAAAAGTTCAAAGAGATGCAATCACGAAATCAGGCCCTAGAGAAGGAAAATCAAGGATTAAAAACTAAGGTAGCTGAGCTTGGACGATCTCTTCATCATCACCAAAGTCGTAACTTTGAAATCGAGTTAAAGTCAAGCTTGGATAAGATCGAGGAAATAGCGCAATATTGGAGGGTTGGAAGTAGCACTACAGGACTGTGAGCTACGGGTTGAGCAGCTCGAGGCAAGAGAAGAACAGTGGAAGGGAGAACTTCACCATCTTCAGGATCAAGTGGGAGATAGGGATTATCTTATGGGAGAAGCTATAGTCCAAATTCGAGAAGTTACTGATCATTTACAAGACCTAGCAGCATAAGCTAATGTATTGAGTACAATGTATGAGTCATTGTTAGACAGAGGACGAGAGTTAGCATTGTTATTAGATAGGGTTAAGACTCTAGGCTTAGGGGCGAAAGCATATTTGTAATTCGTTTTATGAAAAGGTTTTTGTTTCTTAAATAATGTTTTCTAAAATGAAACTGAATCAGAATCGACACCTTTTTGCATTCATGCATTTGTATTTTATAGCATCTCATTGCATCATATGTATTCGAGGTTATAGAAAGACCCTAATTAGCTAAAATTACTTGAGAGTTAGAGAGGAAAATCTAGAAATCACACATCACTACGGAACTCGTGCAAAAACTAAGAAGATGGACAAAAGATTTGAACAGCTACAGAAGGACATGCAGGACCAATTGCAAGAGCAATTGGCAAAAATGCAAAACGACATAAGGGAGCAAATGTTGGAGGCTCAAAGAAACATGATTGCTGAGATGGCTCAGCTACTGAGGGTCACTGATAAGGGAAAGGCTCCCATGGCAATTTCTGGCGAGGATGGTGAGGATCATCCTCTAGGTTTCACTCCACCCCAGGTGCCTACACAAACCGGGGAACTTCCTAGGAGGCCATCTGTCACTATAAGGCCTCAACAAAGGCCGACCGATGCTGGGATCCCCATAAATTTCCCAACTGGCTCAGGGTTCAATTTGGGCGACAATCCTGCAAATCCTGTTATTCCTGACTTAGATATGGCTGAAAAAAAGGATCTAAGAACTGAGGCTGCAAGACAGTTGGAAGAACACTGCAGATGGTTGGAGGAAAAATTTAAAACTTTAGAGAATGTTGATGGGCATCATAGAGTTGATGCCAAAGATCTAAGCTTGGTCCCAAACTTGGTGCTTCCTCACAAATTCAAGATGCCAGAGTTTGAAAAGTACAATGGGACTACTTGCCCAGAAGCCCACATTACAATGTTCTGTAGGAGGATGACTGGGTATGTGAATAATGATCAACTGTTGATCCACTGTTTCCAGGACAGTTTAATTGGAGTAGCAGCCAAATGGTATAATCAACTGAGCCGGGCCAAAATAAGTTCATGGAGGGATCTTGCACAAGCCTTCATGCAGCAGTACAATTATGTGACTGACATGACTCCGGATAGAATCGCGCTGCAAAACATGGAGAAAAAGCCTAATGAAAATTTTAGGCAATATGCACAGAGATGGAGAGGGGTAGCAATGCAAGTTCAACCATCATTGTTGGAGAAGGAGACTACCATGTTGTTCATCAACACTCTAAAAGCTCCATTCATCACTCACATGATTGGAAGTACTACTAAAAGCTTTGCGGATATAGTCATGGCAGGAGAGACGATCGAGAATGCCATAAGAGGTGGAAAAATCGAGGGGGAAGCGACCAAAAGATCGGCTCCAAGGAGAAAGGATAGTGAAGTGAATAACACAAGCACCTTCAACACGAAGGCAATCACAGTTGGTCAACCTAAAACAGCTGCGGTTGAGCAACAGAGTTCTTAGAGGCAGGAGTCGAATACAAGGCAGAATTCTGAAAAGATGCAGTTCACACCTATCCCCGTGACGTATCGTGAGCTTTATCAAAGCTTATACAATGCACATGCTATTGCTTCTTTTCACTTGAAACCACTGCAGCCCCCATATCCCAAATGGTATGACGCAAACGCCAGATGCGAATACCATGCTGGAATACTGGGGCATTCAATTGAAAACTGTACTGGTTTTAAGAAGGTCGTAGAGAGGCTTATTAAGATGGGGGTAGTGAAGTTCGACAATACCCCTAATACTGAAAACCCATTGCCAAATCATAGCGATCAAGGAGTGAATGTCGTTGGCGAGGCCAGAGAAAGGAGAATGAAGGAAGATGTTGCTGAGGTGAGGATGCCTATGAAGGTGATTTGGGAGGATATGATGAAGAGAGGTATGTTAACCTCTAGAAACAATAGAAGAGAAAAAAGGAACTATGGTGAGTTCCATGAGAAAAGGGGACATGAAGTTCAAAAGTGTGAAGAATTCAAGGCCTTGGTGCAAGGCTTTATGGACAACAAAGAGCTACAAATTTTTGAAGATAGCTCTTGTGAAAAACAAGTATGTGTGCTGGAGAATGAACAGAAAGGAACTAATCAACCAAGGATTATTATTTCCCTGCTGGGGAATAATGAAGTGGGGGCACAAACGGTACCTAAGGTCATTATCCATAAACCTACTCCTTTCCCTTATAAAGATTACAAGAAGGTACCATGGAGTTATGACTGCAGTGTGGCAGTGCCGGAGGAGGAGAATATAGCCAGCACGTCTAAAGATGTACAAGTTGAGGGTTCCCATACACGGAGTGGGAAGTGGTATGATACGGTGGGCATCAGAGAAGAGCCCACAAAATCAAAGAATGTTAGTACGGAGAAGGAGAAAGAGGCTGAAGTGCCTGTTAAGGAGCCAGTAAAGGAGGAGGAGGCTAAGGAATTTCTAAAGTTCCTTAAGCATAGTGAGTATAGCATGGTTGAGCAGTTGCATAGGCAGCCGGCTCGCATATCAGTATTGGCCTTACTTCTAAGTTCTGAGGTGCATCGGGATGCATTGATGAAGGTGTTCAACAAAACATATGTCACCCATGACATATCCATTAACAAGCTGGACCGGTTGGTGAATAACATAAGTGCGGATAATTTCATCTATTTTAATGATGATGAAATTCCACCGGGGGGTAGGGGGTCAACTAAGGCCTTGTACATCACCACTCGATGCAAGGGGTACACACTCCCAAGCGTGCTCGTTGATAATGGATTGGCCTTGAATGTTCTACCGTTGTCTACTTTGAATAGATTACCCATTGACGGTTCTCACATGAAGACATGTCAAAATGTGGTAAGAGCCTTCGACAGTACAGAAAGGAAGGTGATGGGAAGGATTGACATCCCTTTGGAAATTGGGCCGAGTATATACGAAGTTGACTTCTTGGTGATGGATATCAAGCCCTCCAACAATTACTTATTAGGGAGGCGATGGATACACTCAGCGGAAGCGGTGCCCTCATCATTGCACCAGAAATTAAAGTTAGTGACGGATGGACGGTTAGTAACCATCAACACGGAGGAGGACATTATAGCTGCAGTCACTAGCAAGGCCCCTTATGTCGAGACAAACGAAGAGTCTATGGAGTGTTCCTTTCGCTCTTTAGAATTTGTGAATGCAACCTTCATTTCAGAAAGGAGTGAGCTACCGGTGCTAAAGATAGTAAGAGCCACGAGGATAGCTCTACAAATGATGGTGGAAAGGGAGCCTTACCAGGAAGAGGGTTAGGAAAATACCTGCAATGAGGGACTCAAATCTCAGAACTGAAAGAGAAGAGAGATTGCTTTGGTCTAGGCTTCAAGCCAGATTATAAGCAAAGGAGGAAGGAAGTTGAGAAGCGCCAAGAGGGAAGAAGGGCGCGTCCTAATGGAAGAGAAGTAGAGTGGGGGTCGATGATATTCCCTCCAATATCCCAAACCTTTATATCAAGAGGGTTACTTATAGAAGAAAGTCATCAGATTAATGCTGTACACGGTGAAGGACTGGAGCAAGGAAACCTTGATGGCATTCGCCCTTACGAACCGGGAACCTCTCTGAACAATTGGACTGCGGAGGAACTTCCTGTGGTCTTTAGGAATTTTTTAGAGTAATTTTCAAAACATTCTTGTTACTCTAGAGCCTAGGAGTAATAGGATTACATTTGTGGGATGGGCTTACGATCATCTTTTTTTTTTAATAAAACATAACTTTTACCAATTTGAATGAGTATTGTTTTTTTTTTACCAACCAATATTCCGTTAAATTTTTGAAATTCTTATTCTTTCATTCATAACACATAAATAAGCATTCTTAAATTCATTCATTCTTTGTATATACTTCACCGCTCCTTAGATATCAATGACATGAGCATTAATATTACAAATCCTGATTTCTCTCGCGAATAAGACATGTGTTTAGAGGAATCTCAGGATTTTGAAGATGTCCAGGATTGTGATGTGTCTCCGGATCTGTTGAGGATGGTAAAATATGAGGAGAAATAAATTACGCCCCATGAGAAAGAGGCAATAGAGAATGTAGCCCTAGATGAAGGGAAAGAGGTGAAAATCGGCACGCATATTGCTGAAGACACAAAGCAAGGACTGATTGAGTTGCTACGTGAGTTCAAGGATATCTTCGCATGGTCCTATCTAGATATGCTGGGGTTAAATACCGATATCGTGGTGCATCGTCTTCCAATAAGACAGGATTGTAAACCAATCCAACAGAAGTTGCGAAGAATGAGACCAGATATCATATTAAAGATAAAAGACGAAGTCAAGAAGTAGTTTGATGCAGGATTCTTATAAGAGGTGAAGTACTCTGAATGGGTAGCTAACATTGTACCAGTCCCTAAGAAGGATGGGAAGGTACGAATGTGCATTGATTACAGAGATCTGAACAAAGTTAGCCCAAAAGATAATTTCCCTCTACCACACATAGACACTTTGGTAGACAACACAGCGGGATATTCGTTGTTCTCCTTCATGGATGATTTCTCGGGGTACAACCAGATCAAGATGCATCCGGAAGACATGGATAAAACCACTTTCATAACATTGTGGGGCACATTTTGTTACAAAGTAATACCGTTTGGATTGAAGAATGCAGGGGCAACATACCAACGGGCTATGGTGAACTTATTCCATGATATGATGCACAAAGAAATTGAGGTGTATGCTGATGACATGATTGCTAAATCTCGAACAAATAAGGAACATATTGAAGTTTTGAGGAAATTGTTCCTGAGATTAAGGAAATTTCAGTTGAAGCTTAATCCGGCAAAGTGCATCTTCGGAGCTAGGTCGGGGAAGTTATTAGGCTTTGTGGTCAGCGAAAAGGGAATAGAAGTTGACTCAGACAAAGTTAGAGCCATACGAGAATTGCCTCCACCATATACTCAGAAAGAAGTTCGAGGTTTTCTTGGAAGATTAAATTAAATTGCTCGGTTTATTTCACAATTAACCGAGAAATGTGATCCTATATTTCGCCTCCTTAGAAAACACAACCAAGGTACTTGGGATGAGGAATGCCAGAATGCTTTTGATAAGGTTAAGCAATACTTGTTAAATACTCCAGTGTTATCTCCGCCTAGTCCAGATAGACCATTAATTCTGTACTTATTAGTGTTTAATAATTCTATGGGATGTGTGCTTGGCCAACATGACGAGTCGGGAAGAAAGGAGAAGGCGATATACTACCTCAGCAAGAAATTCACAGAGTGTGAGATGAGATATTCGTCCATTGAGAAATTTTGTTGTGCTTTAATCTAGACGACTCGAAGGTTAAGACAGTACATGCTATATCATACTACTTGGCTTATTTCAAAACTTGATCCTTTGAAGTATATGATGGAACCAACAACTTTGAATGGGAGAATGGCGAGGTGGTAAATTCTGCTTTTAGAGTTTGACATAGTCTATGTGAGTTAGAAGGCTATAAAAGGAAGCGCGATAGCGGAATTTCTGGCTAGTAGAGCTCTAGAGGACTATGAGTCGTTGAATTTTGATTTCCCTAATAAGGAGTTGATGTATGTGGCAACTATTGAAGAACGTCCATGGAGGATGAACTTTGATGGTGCATCCAATGTGGTAGGAAATGGAATTTGGGCAGTCTTGGTATCCCCAAATGGTGATCATTATCCATTCACATGTAAATTGGATTTCGACTGGACAAACAATATGGCCGAGTATGAAGCGTGCATCATGGGACTCCGAGTGGCTATAGAGCGAGGAATAAGAACCTTGGAAATATATGGAGACTCTGCATTGGTAATTTACCAGCTTAGAGGTGAATGGGAGACAAGGGATCCTAAATTGATCAATTATCAAAAGGTAGTTTTGGGGTTACTTGAGGAATTCGATGACATCACTTTTAATTATATCCCACGAGACGAAAACCAGATGGCGGATGCTCTAGCAACCTTGGCTTCGATGATTAAAGTAAATAAAGAGAAGGAAATGAGACCCATTCAGATGAGTATCTTTGAGGCTCCAGCTCACTGTTGTAATATTGAGGAAGAAGAAAAGGATGATAACCCTTGTTATCAAAATATATTGCGATATGTGAGAGATCATAAATACCTAGAACAAGCAACTGAAAATGATAAGCGAACTTTAAGGAGATTAGCCTACAACTACGTTTTGGATGGGGATATCTTGTACAAAAAAAGAAAGGACCAAGTACTGTTGAGATGTGTTGACGCTGTGGAAGCTAAGTTAATTTTGGAGGAAGTTCACGAGGGTGTTTGTGGGGCGCACGCTAATGGTTTCATGATGGCTAGACAAATCATGAGGTTTGAATATTATTGGTCTATTATGGAAGGGGATTGTATCAACTACGCCAAGAAATGCCATAAATGTCAGATTTATGGAGACAAGATCCATGTACCACCTTCACCTCTACATGTTATGACTTTTCCATGGCCTTTTTCCATGTGGGGCATGGATGTCATTGGGCCAATATCACCAAAGACTTCAAATGGGCATCGCTTTATCTTTGTGGTCGTTGATTACTTCACGAAGTGGGTAGAGGCTGCTTCTTATGCGAATGTTACTAAGTCAGCTGTGAGTCGATTCTTGAATAAAGAGATCATTTGTCAGTATGGGATGCCTGAAAGGATCATATCAGACAATGCATTGAACTTGAACAACAGAACGATAGCAGAAGTTTGCAATCAGTTCAAGATTAAGCATCACAACTCTTCTCCATACTGCCCAAAGATGAATGGGGCAGTGGAAGCTACTAACAAAAACATCAAGAAGATAGTGGGGAAAATGACTGAAACCTACAGAGATTGGCATGAGAAGTTACCATTTGCACTCTTAGCTTATCGAACGTCCGTTAGAACCTCTACTGGGGCAACTCCTTTCTCGTTGGTTTATGGGATGGAAGTAGTGTTACCCATTGAAGTGGAAATACCGTCTCTCCGAGTCTTGTCAGAGATAAAGTTGGATGAAGCTGAATGGATACAATCGCGATATGATCAGTTGAACTTGATTGAGGAAAAGAGGCTAAGGGCTATTCGTCATGGTCAGATGTATCAGAAGCGAATGATGCAAGCTTATGACAATAAAGTGCGACCAAGAGAATTCCACGAGGGGGATCTTGTGCTGAAAAAGATCTTTCCCATTCAGAAGGACTTTAGAGGAAAATGGATGCCGAATTGGGAAGGGCCGTATGTCGTGAAGAAAGCCTTCTCTGGGGGTGCATTGATCTTAACAGAAATGGATAGGAAGAGTTTACCCAATCCAGTGAATTCAGACTCAGTCAAAAAGTACTTTGTCTAAAGGAGAGAAGAATCCAGGGTGAAAACCCGCAAAGGGCGCCTTGAGTTTTCAAAAAAAAAATGGAGAGGCCAAGGTGAAAACCCGCAAAGGGCTCCTTGTGACCAAAGGGGTTTTGAGTTGAAAACCTGAAAGGACAGCTCAAAATTTTGAAGAGTACACGGTAATCTTGTTATATCTGATTCAACGAAGAGCGAAGCGCGTGGCATATCGGGGCATCAACAAAATACTTTGGATCTTTTAAACACATGTTGAATTCAAGAAAGTCTTCATGGAGCTGGTGTATAGATGCTCAAGTGGCGATATCTAGGGCATCTAACTTTTGTCTTGTTTACTATCTTTAGATTCTCTTTCTTCTCAAAGATAGGCTATCAGATTAACCTCCTTTGTATTTTTGAAAAATTCATTCTCAAAATTAAATTCATCTTCCGTTATTCTTAAAGTATGTTGTATTAAAATAATGATAGATGAACTAAATAATTTTCGCAAATGAAGTTTTGCTCATTACTCTGGAAATTTCTAGATAATACAAGAAACTAAAACAGAACAATTGTTTGAGGAATTCACATAAGTGAGGTTTGAAAGAACACGAGGAAATTCTTTCTTTAGTCCAAAATAATGATTCAATCCTAAGAGAGGATCATCTTACAAACATTCTTGGTGGGTCATAGCATTTGAAGAATGGTGCAAACCCACAGGCTGAGTAGGAATGATACTTCGAGAGAAATAAGGATAAACTTTGATAAAGGAATGAGTGATGGTGTCTGGAGTAGGAATCATTTTCATAACATTTTGCATAACTAAGGAGCATTTGATTCATTTCAAGCATGGCATCTTAATCATTAGGTATGAACTCATACACATTATACAGGTTATGTCCTTCAAGGGACAATGAAGATTGATGCGCCTTAACCCCCTAAGTAGTAGGGTAACAGCCTAAGACATAGCATATTTGGCTTTCACGTGTTTACGCTAAAGTAAATCTAAGATGATTTGGTATCTCTAAATTGTCAGAGAACAAATCGAAGAAACAGATTTGGCATCTCCATATTCGACGGAGAGCAAATCGAAGACATAGCAGATCTAACCTTTGGATGTTTTTGCACCGAAGCAGATCCAAGATGATTTGACATCCTTGCATTTACAAGGAGCAGATCGAAGATAGCAGATTTGGCGTCTCTGTATTGTCAGAGAACAGATCAAAGATAGTAGATTTGGCGTCTCTGTATTGTCAGAGAACAAATCGAAGATAGTAGATTTGGCGTCTCTGTATTGTCAGAGAGCAGATTGAAAATAGCAGATTTGGCATCTCTGTATTGTCAGAGGGCAGATCGAAGATAGTAGATTTGGCTTCTCTGTATTGTCAGAAAATAGATCGAAGATAGTAGATTTGGCGTCTCTGTATTGTCAGAGAGTAGATCGAAAATAGCAGATTTAGCGTCTCTGTATTGTCAAAGAGAGGATCGAAGATATCAATATGGCGTCCCTGAAGTTGCAGGGAGCAGGTTGAAGATAGCAGATATTGCCTTCCTGAAGTTACAGTAAAGCAAATTGAAGCTATCATATTTATGGTCCAATACCTCTGAAGTTGCAGATAGGTTGAAGGCTATTTGAAGAAGGGTCTCAAGACTCGGTGAGCCTGGGCAAAATTGGTTCTTTTATATCTTTGCTCTATTCCTGTTACACAGCAATGAGCAAAGAGGGGCAGCTGTAATAATCAAATTTGCCCGGCCCATAAATGAATAAATAAAAGAAACAAAAACATAAATTAAAAAAATAATAATAAAGTTTATACAGTCCATGTACAAAGCCCAAAACTCATTTACATTTACAGCCCATTACCCGTTTACATTTGCACCCAAATACCAAAAACTACCCAGTGCCCAATTACACCCAAGCCCGTATGCTACCCAAAATACACAGGGCCCAAGTGGCCCAATCTATTAACGGAAGATAGAGAGGCCTAGGGTTTCAGAAACCCTAGGCGCCGCAAACACTTTAATCAACGCATCTGTTCGTCTCGCGTCGTTTCAGTTACCCATTATCAGTGCCGTGGTTCCAGGCCATGATTCCAGGCTTCGAATCATGCCGTGGTCGTCTCCCGAATCAACGCCGGTGTACCGTTGTCAGCGTTCGTTCACTGTTAAATCTCCTCGTTAGTACTTGTAAAAGGGGAAAGAAGAACGACAGAGGCAACACAAATATGGTAGGAAATAACATTAAATATGTAAAATACTATGTACAGTGGCTATAAAAAGCCCGAATTAAAACGATGTAAAGAGAGGGTTTTTTTTTTAGAGAAAGAGAAATACGAATATATACAACAGTTTATCGACGAAAACAAAAGGTGATTAGTTCTTTACCTGTTCTTCTTGCAAACATATACAAATGTTATAAAAATAAAAGAAAAGAGCATTTATCGTTGGATCTGCACAAAAAAATGAAAGTTTTTCAGCTTCCGACCGTCGTATACGGCGAAGTTGGCGACGACGCATGGGCTCGTGAGTCCGATGACTGGGCTTGGCCTGACGGAGATCGGAGCCCAGAGGACTGTCCTTTCCTCTCTTTCAGAGAGTTTTCAAAGTTTTTTGAAAAACAGTTTCTAAAATGAATTTTTGGGCCGAAAATTGACTTAAATGGTGTAATTAAAACAGTGTCGTTTTACTTGATCTGATAAGTACCAAAACGGCACCGTTTAAGCCAGGATCCGCGTGTTGACCCGAAACCCAGATGAGATCCGTGTGTTTTTTATTAAATGGGCAAATTGCTCAATCGATCCTTCCGTTTTTTCAGAAATTTATAATTTTAATTTATTTTTATTTTTAAATTGGCCTAACTTTTATATTTGTTTCAATTGGGTCCCAATAGTCCTTAAAGACTATTCAGGGAACGACGTCGTTTTTGGGATTAGGGCTAATTGCCCAGTGAGTCCTTAGAATTTAACGCGTATTTCAATTCGGCCCAAAATTTTCATTTATTTTATAATTAACCCTAAAATTTTAAAATTAAATTAAATTTAAATTTTGTTTTATAAATTCAATTTATTTTAAATACTATATATTTTTTACAAACATTAGTTATATATATAATAATATATTATTTTATTTATATTATTTATAATATTATATACATTTTTATAAATTTTATTATATGTTATATTTTTATTATATGTTATTTACTCCATTTATATTTTATTATATATTTTTTACTATATATATTAATTATTTTACTATTTTTATATGTAAATTTACTTAATATATCATTCTTATTATTTTATATTTTATCTATCATATAGTTTATATCATTATATACATGTATTTTGTTTATAAATTTATTATATATCATATATTTTACCATAAATTACTCCTTACGTTACTTCTATTTCATTATGAAATATATATTATTTTATTACTTATTAATTATATATGTTTTGAAATTTTTATTACTATATAAATATGTGTAATATCATTATTTAGTACATTATTTATTAGTATATTAAGTTATTAAACCTTATAATATGATTTGTACATGTACCAATTTTTTTTTTTAAAAAAAAGGGGTTCTCCTTTATTATTTTATATTATTCTAAATATTTCTAAATATCTTTATTTTTATTTCATTTGATTTATATTTTATATATTATAATTTGTTTATTTATTTTTGGTTTTCTTTTATTTTGACGTTGTTTAGTAGGTTAAATTTTATATATTATTTGTTTATGTTTTTACATATTCGCATGAAATTAATTATTTATGTTAATTTAAGTTACATTTGCATAAAATATTATCATATATGTATATTGCAATTTATATTTGTTGTATTCATTATGCGCTACATTGTATTTTGCATGTAATAATAATGCATGAACATTTATATTATTTATGATAATATATGCATAAAATGATAACGTATATTGTGTAATTTATGCCATTATTTATTATTTTTATACTATATTTGCATAAAATGATAAAGCATGTATTATATAGCTAGGTTTATTTAATATTAATTTCTTGTGATATGTGAAATACATTATTATTTTAAAAAAAAATAATGTCTTATTTGATTCAAATGGAATTTTAAAAAAAAGTGAGGCAATGTTTTTGGTATTCAGGAACTCGGGAAGTAGTGCCCTAACATGCTGGGTTGCGATTTCCCGTTTGTCTGAATGTCTAAAAATATCCTTTTAAACGAGTTTCACAAATCACAAGATGATTTCAGTTACGAAAGTTTAAAAATATCGTGTCCAATCATGCTGGATATGATGTTTATATTCTTTCGAAGCCAAAGAATCTTGATTCTTTTTAACTCAAATTATTACGGTTTTAAAGAGATCTTATTTCTAAATTCTTTCAAACTTTTGACATTAAGACAAAATTATTCAATTTGGTACCAATTTTGGGCGTTACGAGGGTGCTAATCCTTCCTCGTGCGTAACCGACTCCCGAACCTATTTTCTCGTAATTTCGTAGACCAAAACATTTTATAAAGTGATCCAATCACACTTTAAAATGTTGGTGGCGACTCCCGTCTTTAAAATACCCTCTTCGTCTTTAAAAATCTTGTTTTTTAAAAAAAAGGAGGTTTCGACAAGGTTTATCTTTAGCTTCTAAAATGATCTTCAAGGAGAATAAGTCCTTGAGTAACTCCAGCAATAGTTATACAACATGAAATGATAAACAGTCAGATTAAGAAACAAATTTTAACCTTGTTGAAACGTTCACTATTGTTGTTCAGTAGCATATCATACTTGCATTTGGTTGAGAAGTGGGCTTTTGACCAAGTCTTTGGATCCATGTTACGTAGCCAAGCCTAAGTAGATTCTAACAGTGACCTCATTTTAAACATTGCTTTTGCAATTTGTATTAGAAAAGTTGCTTTAGCAGCTTTCCAATAAGTGAAACACATAGCTTGGCCTCTAAATCTTCCCATGTTTTTGAAATTGTTGTAAGGATGTATGGCACAATTTCTTACTTTAGCATTAGGGAACAACACATAAATCGCTTCTATTAGGGAACAATATAACTTTATGGTACCTTTTGTTAGGAGTTGTTGATCTCCAAGTGCCTCTTTAATAGCTCAAGGAACCAAAACCGTGATTGTTTGTTTTCACTCTCAACTGCAACAAAGGCCACTGGATATATACAACTGTTGGCATCAACCCCAAAATAGCATAAAAAAATGTCCACTATAATATCCCTTCAGCCAACACCCATCTAACCCTATAATTCTCCTACAACTAGTTAACCAACCTGATTTGCATGCTTCAAGGCATATAGAAAGCCTCTAAAATAACCTACAGTCTAATTTACAAATGGTTTTTGTACCAAGGTTGCTCCTCATTAATTCAAGTAAATAATCGTATATATTGGCATATTGGGATTTTTGATTCCCTTGAACTAGTTTCAAGGCCCTAATCTTAGCCCTAATACATTTAGTCTGAGACATTATTGTTCCAAAATCCACTCTAATATCCTCCTGTAAATATGTTAAGGAATAATTGGGATCAACTTAAAATTTGTGTAAATCGTGCCTAGCCATCCACTTTGAACTAATTTTCCTATTTTTCATTACCTTTCCATACTTATAGTGGTTGAATAAGGTCTTAATCTACCAACTCCCATCCATTGGATCCTTAGGATTTAATCTGGATGCCCAAAGGTCCATGGAAAACCAGGTACACAGACTGTTTTCCTCCTAAGCTTGTCATTCCTAGTTAGTTTGGTTATTACCTTATTTTTCCTCTCATACTGTTTAATTACATCTTTTAAAATGTCTCTATTAGAGAAAACCAAACCCTTTATCAATATAAGGTTCCTCATATCAACTTGAGGATTAAATAGAAAATACTTTTCATTCCCATTTTCATCAAAATCCAAGTCATTGTTGAAATCCTCACCACTGTTACTATCAAAATCATCTCCTAAACCCCAAAAAATTGAGCTTAGTAAATGGTCTAACTCCTTCTATGTCATTTTACCTACTAGTTCAACCTCTAGTTCATCTACCCTATCACCATTAGACTCAAACGAATTAGAATTAAAAGCATCTAACTCATAGGCTTTATATGAACTATCATCTGAGTCAAATGTTTCTCCTCCAAAATCTCCCCTTAAAGTATTATGTTCAACATCAAACCCTAAACCAAAAAAGGAGAATAAAACATTATATTAGTACCAACAAATTCCACAACAATTCAAACCTAAAAACAACATTATATCGGCTCTAGCTCAATTTCAAACAACAACACTGATGAATTCATGAATGAAACAAGCAAGGACTCAAATACCATCCACTTCAAAGATTAAAATAATAACACCTAACTACAAGCTAGACCTCGAACAAAATCCTAATAACAAAAAGGATTGTTTAATAAAAATGAAACAAGCAATTCATCCATTCCAATTCCACACTTTAATAACAACAAATCCAAACTTCAAATCAACCCTCATAACATGATATTTGTGTAACACCCCTAACCCGTATCCGTTGCCAGAACAGGGTTTCAGAGCATTACTACCATTTGCAGATTACTTAAAAAAATTTTAAATGCTTACCGATTCAATGCATCATGTAAATAAATATATTACCATTCAATCAACAGATTAGTACTTGTATAAGCATCAAACAGTAACATTGTTAGTTTACTTGCACATATCTCATATAAATTCAACATTGATATAACTATTTTCTCGACATATCGTACTTGAGTTCAATAATAGTTTCAACTTACATAATTTTCTTGTATCAACATATCAAAGATAATCATATATGTACATGTCATGAAACATATCATGCTCTTACCGTTTCTTCATAAGCATATATGATTCATTTCATTATATTAATATTTCATGCTCCATCATTTCCATATATTTTATGTATATTTATTCCGATAATAGCTTATATCAAACCTAACATAAATTATATTCCACGTACTCATACTTATTTCATTTATCTATCTTCATAATTATTTCATACAACTATTTTGTACATATATATTTCCATATGACTAGTTCTTGTAAACATTACACACAACCATTTCATATAACCATTCGTCATCTGATACATATTACCTGGATATCAATTGTTCAACAGATGTCATAGTATCTCCCATCCACGGTCTTATTTATCTTTGACATGATGCCATAGTATCTTTCAACTATGGTCTTACTCATTTTCTGTCATGTTGCCATGATATCTTTCAACCATGGTCTTGTTCATTTCATATCACGTTGCCATGGTATCTTTCAACCATGGTCTTACACATTTCATTTCAAGTTGCCATGGTATCTTTCAACCATGGTCTTACACGTTTCATATCAGGTTGCCATGGTATCTTTCAACCATGGTCTTACACATTTCATATCAGGTTGCCATGGTATCTTTCAACCATGGTCTTACACATTTCATATCAGGTTGCCATGGTATCTTTCAACCATGGTCTTACACATTTCATATCGAGAGCACACTCCATGAACCTCATCCTTACGGTGGGATTACGGTCCAAAGCTAAATCCTGTAATATAAACTCATAGAGTATTGTCGGGATTACAGTCGAGGCTAAATCCTCAGAACGACAATTACTCTAATGAGCTTGGATCCGAATTACAGCCCAAAGCTAAATTGGACCACGATTCAGATTACTGTCAGGGCTAAATCCATTTTACACATATTCTTCGGGAGGGCTATATCGGGATAGGATCAACCGTCAGGGCTAGATCCTTTTTACCGTCAATTCCTTTTCGAGAGATCCATCGAATTTTTCCTTTTCATTCGAACCGAGATTTATTTTCAATTTATTTTGAGTATTATCAATATTTCATCAAATATCATGAATTGAATATTCAAATCATATTTTCATCACATAACCACATATTTCAAGTATTTAAAATACAATTCAAGTTACACAAACTTACCTCATCGCTTGTTTGTGTTTATAATTTCATTAATCCGATATCTTTTCTTTTTTCACGATCGAGTCTCACATTTGAGTCGTTCGGATCTTAATAAATTTGATCATCATTTTCATTCATTTCATATACTAATGCATTTAATTAATGCTTTAGGCAAAATTTACCATTTTGCCCCTAAACTCTTAATTAATGACGATTTCATCCTAGGGTCGGAAAATAAAATTCTTGCAATTTAATCCTTATTTCCAGCTATTATTCTCATATATATTGATAACAGTCCATGAATTCTATAAAATATCAGAATTTTCCATAATTTCAACACTTTTCAATTTATTCTTTCAACACTTTTCAATTTAATCCCTAAAACATGTTTTCCCCCGATCTTGAACTAAATTAATAATTTCATTCAATTTTGTAATTTAAATAATAAAATAATCCATTTCATGTAATTTGATCATTTTTGACATTTTTACAAAATTGCCCATAAAATTTTACTTTTATTCAATTTAGTCCTTGAGCCTAGAATATGCAAATTAGCCATGCTAGATGAATATTCATACATATTTTCCTCCTCCTCCTCTCCATTCCACATCCTTAATGTAGATAATACACTTGTAAGTAACATTATCTATAATTTTTATTATTTACTTTTATGAATATTCAAGCTGTCTATCTGCATCATGGTCACTAAATTATTTATATTTGGAGTTATAGAACTCAAAATTAAGATCCGCTAATTTTACCTAAAACTAGACTCATATATCTTCTTACCATAAAATTTTCAGAATTTTTAGTTTATCCAATAAGTACAGTTTATTCTTTAAAATTACCCCTGTTCTGCTGTCTAACAGTTCTGACCCTTCTTCACTAAAAATTAATTATCTCCTTGTACAGAATTCAAATAATGTTCCCGTTTGTTTATATTGAAAATAGACTCATTCAGGATTCTAAAAATATAAATTTAAACCCCTAATTATTTTTATCCAATTTTTTATGATTTTACAAAGTCAGAACAGGAGAACCCGAAATCATTCTGACCTTGTCTCGTAAAATTCATCATATCTCATGATTTACAATTCCATTGCTTACATAATTTATTCTATAAGAAACTAGACTTAATAAGATTTAATTTCATATTTTATTAATCCTATAATTAGATTTCTACAATTTTTAATGATTTTTCAAAGTTAGAATACTGCTGCTGTCCAAAACTGTTTTAGTACAAAATATTTATTACCATGTTATAACACCCTTATTTTCTTTTTCTACACCATTTCTCATCACTTTCGCTTATTTTCTCTTCACTAACATATCATGAACATAGGACCTTATGTAAGAAAACTTTACTATAACATTATTTCCATGCTTTGTCAATAATAACAAACTTAAAAACATATTGAAATCTTGATATACTTACCTTGTTCTATTGATACTAATCTTTAACTTGATTTTTCTCTCCTCCAGCATCTATTTCTTGAATCCAACTTGATATTCTAACTCCCCATGGTCTCCTTAACATTTTTCTCTCTTGGTAGCTATGGAAATTCATTTGATTTTTGGGTGAAAATGGTGAATTTTTGGTAAAAAGGACCAAATTGTAAAGAAAGCAAAACTTTCTTTCTTCCTCTCTTTCTCTCACGTTAGTGCATGGGAAATATGGATGAGAATTTCTCATCTTTCTTTCTTTATATACTAATAAAATAATAATAAAATATCTTATTAAAATATTAATAAAATAATATTTATCTAATTAAATAATTATAAAATATCAAAATATCTCTAGCATCATTATTACTTTCTAGATTTCTCTCTCTTCCAATTGACCATTTTGCCCTTCATTATCTTTTAAAATTCCATCCTTAAGTCATCATTTAATTTGGTAAAATTACAATTTAGTCCCTCATAGTTTCTTCATCTATTCAATTTGGTCCTAATTCATCCATTTTCCTTAGTTTCTAGATTATTCCACTCTTAAAATATTTACACTATTGGTCCTTCAAATTTTTCATATTTACACTTTAACCCCTCAAATTTTGAGTATTTACTCTTGTGCAACAAAACTTTTCTCACTTTTACAATTTAGTCCTTTCTTGAATTAATATATCATAATATACTTCTCAATATTGACATATCTCAAAATTTTTTTTTTTTTTTTTTTTACTTTATTTCCTTATTTTACTATATCAAGGATAATATCTCATCTTGTAAATATTTTGAGGTATTACATTTTCTCTCCCCTTAAAATAAATTTCGTCCTCGAAATTTCCTTGTTTTCTTTTGATCATGAATTTCATTATTTCTATAGTTCTATAGTTTCTTTTTGTACATATTCACCCAGTTTATCATTTATATCTATTCTCTATCCTTTTATTTCACAATTTATTTTCAATACACTATTTCACATTTGCCTTTCAGAGCTTCTACCAATGAAATGGAAAATAATATCGTATGAATCTTATTATCAAGTGTTCTATCACATATATTGGCTTGGAAAACCAAAGAAAAATAGAGTAGTAGCACTTGTGAATCAATCGGACTTGCGATAATTTCTGTCTATTAGCATATTTATCCAACCTTTCCATATATTGATTATAGTATCCAAACATGAACAGTTCCATATGCCTCTGAAAATATCAGTATATATAAGATACCCATATAAAACCCCAAAAATTTAATATAATATACCCAGTTATAATGGCTATATTCAAATATTTTTGCAATTTTTTTTCACCAATCTATTGACTAGTATAGATTGCATATAAGCTGTATTAGTAAAGGGGTATAGATCGTAAAACCTCATAATTTAATTTTTATGTATTTACTCATATAACATTTATCATTCTCAAGTACTATAAAACATTTATCCGTACTTTTACGAGTTCGCTTTATCATAACTAACATTTTTACTCACAGATAATCATTTTCCTCCTTAACGAAAATTGTTTACTTTTTACTTAGTAGAGGCCCGATGAGACTAGATAGAACACTTTGGATATACGGGACTTATACAGAGGTGCATTATTATGCACTATTAAACAGAGATTTCTTGAAGTGCTATACAGAGAATACGAATGTCTTTGAATGTGCTAATAATCGAGAGCACTAACTTGCTAGTAATCAGAGAGCATCTTTGAGGTCCCTTAATATCCTAGTAGTTCTAATCTTGCCTACTTGGGCAAATTATTTCATGCACGCATATCACTTTTACACCTTTCGCATAATGCTTTTACATGCTTTACAATTTAATCCTTGTACCAATAATCCGTTTATTTATGTCTTCTCTACCTTTAATACATGTAATATTTTTCAAAATTCACTATTCATCCACAATTTACTAATAATACTTATCATGTACTTCATATATCAATTTTATATATTTTGTAATTTAGTCATCAGCACAATATTTCATGTAGCAATATAATTTACTTTTATTAATACACATAACATTCATCATCGACATGTATTTATTCATACCTTTATGAATTTCGATTGATTCTAATCAACTTTTTACTCATATACCGAGTATCATTTTTAGCATTATCGAATTATCTTGGGTTAGAAAGCATCTCATTTTAATAGTAAAACAAATCTCATCAGTCGGGAGATATCATACTATCACATATTATAAAGACATGTGTTTTTAGACTTCACATATACTACGTTTGGTCCGAGAACCGACTAAACCGTAGCTCGATACCACTAAATGTAACACCCTAACCCGTATCCGTTGCTGAATGGGTTTTGAGCATTACTACCATTTGCAGATTACTTAAAAAATTTTAAATGCTTACCGATTCAATGCATCATGTAAATAAATATATTACCATTCAATCAATGATTAGTACTTGTATAAGCATCAAACAGTAACATTGTTAGTTTACTTGCACATATCTCATATAAATTCAACATTGATATAACTATTTTCTCGACATATCGTACTTGAGTTCAATAATAGTTTCAACTTACATAATTTTCTTGTATCAACATATCAAAGATAATCATATATGTACATGTCATGAAACATACCATGCTCTTACCGTTTCTTCATAAGCATATATGATTCATTTCATTATATTAATATTTCATGCTCCATCATTTCCATATATTTTATGTATATTTATTCCGATAATAGCTTATATCAAACCTAACATAAATTATATTCACGTACTCATACTTATTTCGTTTATCTATCTTCATAATTATTTCATACAACTATTTTGTACATATATATTTCCATATGACCAGTTCTTGTAAACATTACACACAACCATTTCATATAACCATTCGTCATCCGATACATATTACGGATATCAATTGTTCAACAGATGTCATAGTATCTCCCATCCACGGTCTTATTTATCTTTGACATGATGCCATAGTATCTTTCAACTATGGTCTTACTCATTTTCTGTCATGTTGCCATGATATCTTTCAACCATGGTCTTGTTCATTTCATATCACGTTGCCATGGTATCTTTCAACCATGGTCTTACACATTTCATATCAAGTTGCCATGGTATCTTTCAACCATGGTCTTACACGTTTCATATCAGGTTGCCATGGTATCTTTCAACCATGGTCTTACACATTTCATATCGAGTTGCCATGGTATCTTTCAACCATGGTCTTACACATTTCATATCAAGTTGCCATGGTATCTTTCAACCATGGTCTTACACATTTCATATCGAGAGCACACTCCCATGAACCTCATCCTTACGAGTGGGATTACCAATCCAGGCTAAATCCTGTAATATAAACTCATAGAGTATTGTCGGGATTACCACCCAAAGCTAATCCTCAGAACGACAATTACTCTAATGAGCTTGGATCCGAATTACGATCCAGGCTAAATTGGACACGATTCAGATTACCCGTCCGGGCTAAATCCATTTTACACATATTCTTCGGGAGGGCTATATCAGGATAGGATCAACCGTCCGGGCTAGATCCTTTTTACCGTCAATTCCTTTTCAGAGATCCATCGAATTTTTCCTTTTCATTCGACCGAGATTTATTTTCAATTTATTTCGAGTATTATCAATATTTCATCAAATATCATGAATTGAATATTCAAATCATATTTTCATCACATAACCACATATTTCAAGTATTTAAAATACAATTCAAGTTACACAAACTTACCTCACTGCTTGTTTGTGTTTATAATTTCATTAATCCGATATCTTTTCTTTTTTCACGATCGAGTCTCACATTTGAGTCGTTCGGATCTTAATAAATTTGATCATCATTTTCATTCATTTCATATACTAATGCATTTAATTAATGCTTTAGGCAAAATTTACCATTTTGCCCCTAAACTCTTAATTAATGACGATTTCATCCTTAGGTCGAGAAAATAAAATTCTTGCAATTTAATCCTTATTTCCAGCTATTATTCTCATATATATTGATAACAGTCCATGAATTCTATAAAATATCAGAATTTTCCATAATTTCAACACTTTTCAATTTATTCTTTCAACACTTTTCAATTTAATCCCTAAAACATGTTTTCCCCCGATCTTGAACTAAATTAATAATTTCATTCAATTTTGTAATTTAAATAATAAAATAATCCATTTCATGTAATTTGATCATTTTTGACATTTTTACAAAATTGCCCATAAATTTTACTTTTATTCAATTTAGTCCTTGAGCCTAGAATATGCAAATTAGCCATGCTAGATGAATATTCATACATATTTTTCCTCCTCCTCCTCTCCATTCCACATCCTTAATGTAGATAATACACTTGTAAGTAACATTATCTATAATTTTTATTATTTACTTTTATGAATATTCAAGCTGTCTATCTGCATCATGGTCACTAAATTATTTATATTTGGAGTTATAGAACTCAAAATTAAGATCCGCTAATTTTACCTAAAACTAGACTCATATATCTTCTTACCATAAAATTTTCAGAATTTTTAGTTTATCCAATAAGTACAGTTTATTCTTTAAATTTACCCCTGTTCTGCTGTCTAACAGTTCTGACCCTTCTTCACTAAAAATTAATTATCTCCTTGTACAGAATTCAAATAATGTTCCCGTTTGTTTATATTGAAAATAGACTCATTCAGGATTCTAAAAATATAAATTTAAACCCCTAATTATTTTTATCCAATTTTTTATGATTTTACAAAGTCAGAACAGGAGAACCCGAAATCATTCTGACCTTGTCTCGTAAAATTCATCATATCTCATGATTTACAATTCCATTGCTTACATAATTTATTCTATAAGAAACTAGACTTAATAAGATTTAATTTCATATTTTATTAATCCTATAATTAGATTTCTACAATTTTTGATGATTTTTCAAAGTTAGAATACTGCTGCTGTCCAAAACTGTTTTAGTACAAAATATTTATTACCATGTTATAACACCCTTATTTTCTTTTTCTACACCATTTCTCATCACTTTCGCTTATTTTCTCTTCACTAACATATCATGAACATAGGACCTTATGTAAGAAAACTTTACTATAACATTATTTCCATGCTTTGTCAATAATAACAAACTTAAAAACATATTGAAATCTTGATATACTTACCTTGTTCTATTGATACTAATCTTTAACTTGATTTTCTCTCTCCTCCAGCATCTATTTCTTGAATCCAACTTGATATTCTAACTCCCCATGGTCTCCTTAACATTTTCTCTCTTGGTAGCTATGGAAATTCATTTGATTTTTGGGTGAAAATGGTGAATTTTTGGTAAAATGACTAAATTGTAAAGAAAGCAAAACTTTCTTTCTTCCTCTCTTTCTCTCACGTTAGTGCATGGGAAATATGGATGAGAATTTCTCATCTTTCTTTCTTTATATACTAATAAAATAATAATAAAATATCTTATTAAAATATTAATAAAATAATATTTATCTAATTAAATAATTATAAAATATCAAAATATCTCTAGCATCATTATTACTTTCTAGATTTCTCTCTCTTCCAATTGACCATTTTGCCCTTCATTATCTTTTAAAATTCCATCCTTAAGTCATCATTTAATTTGGTAAAATTACAATTTAGTCCTCATAGTTTCTTCATCTATTCAATTTGGTCCTAATTCATCCATTTTCCTTAGTTTCTAGATTATTCCACTCTTAAAATATTTACACTATTGGTCCTTCAAATTTTTCATATTTACACTTTAACCCCTCAAATTTTGAGTATTTACTCTTGTGCAACAAAACTTTTCTCACTTTTACAATTTAGTCCTTTCTTGAATTAATATATCATAATATACTTCTCAATATTGACATATCTCAAAATTTTTTTTTTTTTTTTTACTTTATTTCCTTATTTTACTATATCAAGGATAATATCTTCATGTAAATATTTTGAGTGGTATTACATTTCTCCCCCTTAAAATAAATTTAGTCCCTCGAAATTTCCTTGTTTTCTTTTGATCATGAATTTCATTATTTCTATAGTTCTATAGTTTCTTTTGTACATATTCACCCAGTTTATCATTTATATCTATTCTCTATCCTTTTATTTCACAATTTATTTTCAATACACTATTTCACATTTGCCTTTGAGCTTCTCTACCAATGAAATGGAAAATAATATCGTATGAATCTTATTATCAAGTGTTCTATCACATATATTGGCTTGGAAAACCAAAGAAAAATAGAGTAGTAGCACTTGTGAATCAATCAGACTTGCGATAATTTACGTCTATTAGCATATTTATCCAACCTTTCCATATATTGATTATAGTATCCAAACATGAACAGTTCCATATGCCTCACGAAAATATCGGTATATATAAGATACCCATATAAAACCCCAAAATTTAATATAATATACCCAGTTATAATGGCTATATTCAAATATTTTTGCAATTTTTTCACTAATCTATTGACTAGTATAGATTGCATATAATCTGTATTAGTAAAGGGGTATAGATCGTAAAACCTCATAATTTAATTTTTATGTATTTACTCATATAACATTTATCATTCTCAAGTACTATAAAACATTTATCCGCATTTTTACGAGTTACGCTTTATCATAACTAACATTTTTACTCACAGATAATCATTTTCCTCAGAATCTAAAATTGTTTACTTTTTACTTAGTAGAGGCCAGATGAGACTAGATAGAACACTTTGGATATACGGGACTTATACAGAGGTGCATTATTATGCACTATTAAACAGAGAACATGAAGTGCTATACAGAGAGTACGAAATGTTTGAATGTGCTAATAATCGAGAGAGCACTAACTTGCTAGTAATCAGAGAGCATGCTGAGGTCCCTTAATATCCTAGTAGTTCTAATCTTGCCTACTTGGGCAAATTATTTCATGCACGCATATCACTTTTACACCTTTCGCATAATGCTTTTACATGCTTTACAATTTAATCCTTGTACCAATAATCCGTTTATTTATGTCTTCTCTACCTTTAATACATGTAATATTTTTCAAAATTCACTATTCATCCACAATTTACTAATAATACTTATCATGTACTTCATATATCAATTTTATATATTTTGTAATTTAGTCATCAGCACAATATTTCATGTAGCAATATAATTTACTTTTATTAATACACATAACATTCATCATCGACATGTATTTATTCATACCTTTATGAATTTCGATTGATTCTAATCAACTTTTTACTCATATATACGAGTATCATTTTTAGCATTATCGAATTATCTTGGGTTAGAAAGCATCTCATTTTAATAGTAAAACAAATCTCATCGTCAGTCGGGAGATATCATACTATCACATATTATAAAGACATGTGTTTTTAGACTTCACATATACTACGTTTGGTCCGAGAACCGACTAAACCGTAGCTCGATACCACTAAATGTAACACCCTAACCCGTATCCGTTGCGAGCAGGTTTTTGAGCATTACTACCATTTGCAGATTACTTAAAAAATTTTAAATGCTTACCGATTCAATGCATCATGTAAATAAATATATTACCATTCAATCAACAGATTAGTACTTGTATAAGCATCAAACAAGTAACATTGTTAGTTTACTTGCACATATCTCATATAAATTCAACATTGATATAACTATTTTCTCGATATATCGTATTTGAGTTCAATAATAGTTTCAACTTACATAATTTTCTTGTATCAACATATCAAAGATAATCATATATGTACATGTCATGAAACATATCATGCTCTTACCGTTTCTTCATAAGCATATATGATTCATTTCATTATATTAATATTTCATGCTCCATCATTTCCATATATTTTATGTATATTTATTCCGATAATAGCTTATATCAAACCTAACATAAATTATATTCCACGTACTCATACTTATTTCGTTTATCTATCTTCATAATTATTTCATACAACTATTTTGTACATATATATTTCCATATGACCAGTTCTTGTAAACATTACACACAACCATTTCATATAACCATTCGTCATCGATACATATTACCGGATATCAATTGTTCAACAGATGTCATAGTATCTCCCATCCACGGTCTTATTTATCTTTGACATGATGCCATAGTATCTTTCAACTATGGTCTTACTCATTTTCTGTCATGTTGCCATGATATCTTTCAACCATGGTCTTGTTCATTTCATATCACGTTGCCATGGTATCTTTCAACCATGGTCTTACACATTTCATATCAAGTTGCCATGGTATCTTTCAACCATGGTCTTACACGTTTCATATCAAAGTTGCCATGGTATCTTTCAACCATGGTCTTACACATTTCATATCAGTTGCCATGGTATCTTTCAACCATGGTCTTACACATTTCATATCAGGTTGCCATGGTATCTTTCAACCATGGTCTTACACATTTCATATCAGAGAGCACACTCCCGCGAACCTCATCCTTACAGTGGGATTACCAGTCCAGGCTAAATCCCCTGTAATATAAACTCATAGAGTATTGTCGGGATTACCAGTCCAAGCTAAATCCTGTAACGACAATTACTCTAATGAGCTTGGATCCGAATTACACCGAGCTAAATTCGGACACGATTCAGATTACCGTCCGGGCTAAATCCATTTTACACATATTCTTGGGAGGGCTATATCGGGATAGGATCAACCGTCGGGCTAGATCCTTTTTACCGTCAATTCTTTTCAGAGATCCATCGAATTTTTCCTTTTCATTCGAACCGAGATTTATTTTCAATTTATTTGAGTATTATCAATATTTCATCAAATATCATGAATTGAATATTCAAATCATATTTTCATCACATAACCACATATTTCAAGTATTTAAAATACAATTCAAGTTACACAAACTTACCTCACTGCTTGTTTGTGTTTATAATTTCATTAATCCGATATCTTTTCTTTTTTCACGATCGAGTCTCACATTTGAGTCGTTCGGATCTTAATAAATTTGATCATCATTTTCATTCATTTCATATACTAATGCATTTAATTAATGCTTTAGGCAAAATTTACCATTTTGCCCCTAAACTCTTAATTAATGACGATTTCATCCTTAGGGTCAGGAAAATAAAATTCTTGCAATTTAATCCTTATTTCCAGCTATTATTCTCATATATATTGATAACAGTCCATGAATTCTATAAAATATCAGAATTTTCCATAATTTCAACACTTTTCAATTTATTCTTTCAACACTTTTCAATTTAATCCCTAAAACATGTTTTCCCCCGATCTTGAACTAAATTAATAATTTCATTCAATTTTGTAATTTAAATAATAAAATAATCCATTTCATGTAATTTGATCATTTTTGACATTTTTACAAAATTGCCCATAAAATTTTACTTTTATTCAATTTAGTCCTTGAGCCTAGAATATGCAAATTAGCCATGCTAGATGAATATTCATACATATTTTTCCTCCTCCTCCTCTCCATTCCACATCCTTAATGTAGATAACACACTTGTAAGTAACATTATCCATAATTTTTATTATTTACTTTTATGAATATTCAAGCTGTCTATCTGCATCATGGTCACTAAATTATTTATATTTGGAGTTATAGAACTCAAAATTAAGATCCGCTAATTTTACCTAAAACTAGACTCATATATCTTCTTACCATAAAATTTTCAGAATTTTTAGTTTATCCAATAAGTACAGTTTATTCTTTAAAATTACCCCTGTTCTGCTGTCTAACAGTTCTGACCCTTCTTCACTAAAAATTAATTATCTCCTTGTACAGAATTCAAATAATGTTCCCGTTTGTTTATATTGAAAATAGACTCATTCAGGATTCTAAAAATATAAATTTAAACCCCTAATTATTTTTATCCAATTTTTTTATGATTTTACAAAGTCAGAACAGGAGAACCCGAAATCATTCTGACCTTGTCTCGTAAAATTCATCATATCTCATGATTTACAATTCCATTGCTTACATAATTTATTCTATAAGAAACTAGACTTAATAAGATTTAATTTCATATTTTATTAATCCTATAATTAGATTTCTACAATTTTTGATGATTTTTCAAAGTTAGAATACTGCTGCTGTCCAAAACTGTTTTAGTACAAAATATTTATTACCATGTTATAACACCCTTATTTTCTTTTTCTACACCATTTCTCATCACTTTCGCTTATTTTCTCTTCACTAACATATCATGAACATAGGACCTTATGTAAGAAAACTTTACTATAACATTATTTCCATGCTTTGTCAATAATAACAAACTTAAAAACATATTGAAATCTTGATATACTTACCTTGTTCTATTGATACTAATCTTTAACTTGATTTTCTCTCTCCTCCAGCATCTATTTCTTGAATCCAACTTGATATTCTAACTCCCCATGGTCTCCTTAACATTTTCTCTCTTGGTAGCTATGGAAATTCATTTGATTTTTGGGTGAAAATGGTGAATTTTTGGTAAAATGACTAAATTGTAAAGAAAGCAAAACTTTCTTTCTTCCTCTCTTTCTCTCACGTTAGTGCATGGGAAATATGGATGAGAATTTCTCATCTTTCTTTCTTTATATACTAATAAAATAATAATAAAATATCTTATTAAAATATTAATAAAATAATATTTATCTAATTAAATAATTATAAAATATCAAAATATCTCTAGCATCATTATTACTTTCTAGATTTCTCTCTCTTCCAATTGACCATTTTGCCCTTCATTATCTTTTAAAATTCCATCCTTAAGTCATCATTTAATTTGGTAAAATTACAATTTAGTCCCTCATAGTTTCTTCATCTATTCAATTTGGTCCTAATTCATCCATTTTCCTTAGTTTCTAGATTATTCCACTCTTAAAATATTTACACTATTGGTCCTTCAAATTTTTCATATTTACACTTTAACCCCTCAAATTTTGAGTATTTACTCTTGTGCAACAAAACTTTTCTCACTTTTACAATTTAGTCCTTTCTTGAATTAATATATCATAATATACTTCTCAATATTGACATATCTCAAAATTTCCTTTTTTTTTTTTTTTACTTTATTTCCTTATTTTACTATATCAAGGATAATATCTTACTGTAAATATTTTCAGGGTATTACATTTTCTCCCCTTAAAATAAATTTTCGTCCTCGAAATTTCCTTGTTTTCTTTTGATCATGAATTTCATTATTTCTATAGTTCTATAGTTTCTTTTTGTACATATTCACCCAGTTTATCATTTATATCTATTCTCTATCCTTTTATTTCACAATTTATTTTCAATACACTATTTCACATTTGCCTTTCAGAGCTTCTACCAACAGAAATGGAAAATAATATCGTATGAATCTTATTATCAAGTGTTCTATCACATATATTGGCTTGGAAAACCAAAGAAAAATAGAGTAGTAGCACTTGTGAATCAATCGGACTTGCGATAATTTCTGTCTATTAGCATATTTATCCAACCTTTCCATATATTGATTATAGTATCCAAACATGAACAGTTCCATATGCCTCTGAAAATATCAGTATATATAAGATACCCATATAAAACCCCAAAAATTTAATATAATATACCCAATTATAATGGCTATATTCAAATATTTTTGCAATTTTTTTCACCAATCTATTGACTAGTATAGATTGCATATAATCTGTATTAGTAAAGGGGTATAGATCGTAAAACCTCATAATTTAATTTTTATGTATTTACTCATATAACATTTATCATTCTCAAGTACTATAAAACATTTATCCGTACTTTTACGAGTTACGCTTTATCATAACTAACATTTTTACTCACAGATAATCATTTTCCTCAGAATTGAAAATTGTTTACTTTTTACTTAGTAGAGGCCAGTGAGACTAGATAGAACACTTTGGATATACGGGACTTATACAGAGGTGCATTATTATGCACTATTAAACAGAGAACTTGAAGTGCTATACAGAGAGAGTACGAATGTCTTTGAATGTGCTAATAATCGAGAGCACTAACTTGCTAGTAATCGAGAGAGCATTTGAGGTCCCTTAATATCCTAGTAGTTCTAATCTTGCCTACTTGGGCAAATTATTTCATGCACGCATATCACTTTTACACCTTTCGCATAATGCTTTTACATGCTTTACAATTTAATCCTTGTACCAATAATCCGTTTATTTATGTCTTCTCTACCTTTAATACATGTAATATTTTTCAAAATTCACTATTCATCCACAATTTACTAATAATACTTATCATGTACTTCATATATCAATTTTATATATTTTGTAATTTAGTCATCAGCACAATATTTCATGTAGCAATATAATTTACTTTTATTAATACACATAACATTCATCATCGACATGTATTTATTCATACCTTTATGAATTCTGATTGATTCTAATCAACTTTTTACTCATATACCTGAGTATCATTTTTAGCATTATCAGAATTATCTTGGGTTAGAAAGCATCTCATTTTAATAGTAAAACAAATCTCATCAGAGTCGGGAGATATCATACTATCACATATTATAAAGACATGTGTTTTTAGACTTCACATATACTACGTTTGGTCCGAGAACCGACTAAACCGTAGCTCTGATACCACTAAATGTAACACCCCTAACCCGTATCCGTTGCCAGAACAGGGTTTCGGAGCATTACTACCATTTGCAGATTACTTAAAAAAATTTTAAATGCTTACCGATTCAATGCATCATGTAAATAAATATATTACCATTCAATCAACAGATTAGTACTTGTATAAGCATCAAACAGTAACATTGTTAGTTTACTTGCACATATCTCATATAAATTCAACATTGATATAACTATTTTCTCGACATATCGTACTTGAGTTCAATAATAGTTTCAACTTACATAATTTTCTTGTATCAACATATCAAAGATAATCATATATGTACATGTCATGAAACATACCATGCTCTTACCGTTTCTTCATAAGCATATATGATTCATTTCATTATATTAATATTTCATGCTCCATCATTTCCATATATTTTATGTATATTTATTCCGATAATAGCTTATATCAAACCTAACATAAATTATATTCCACGTACTCATACTTATTTCGTTTATCTATCTTCATAATTATTTCATACAACTATTTTGTACATATATATTTCCATATGACCAGTTCTTGTAAACATTACACACAACCATTTCATATAACCATTCGTCATCTGATACATATTACCTGGATATCAATTGTTCAACAGATGTCATAGTATCTCCCATCCACGGTCTTATTTATCTTTGACATGATGCCATAGTATCTTTCAACTATGGTCTTACTCATTTTTCGTCATGTTGCCATGATATCTTTCAACCATGGTCTTGTTCATTTCATATCACGTTGCCATGGTATCTTTCAACCATGGTCTTACACATTTCATATCAAGTTGCCATGGTATCTTTCAACCATGGTCTTACACGTTTCATATCAAAGTTGCCATGGTATCTTTCAACCATGGTCTTACACATTTCATATCAAAGTTGCCATGGTATCTTTCAACCATGGTCTTACACATTTCATATCAGGTTGCCATGGTATCTTTCAACCATGGTCTTACACATTTCATATCGAGAGCACACTCCGCGAACCTCATCCTTACGAGTGGGATTTACGGTCAAAGCTAAATCTCAGTAATATAAACTCATAGAGTATTGTCGGGATTACCACCCAAAGCTAAATCTCAGAACGACAATTACTCTAATGAGCTTGGATCCGAATTACCATCCAAAGCTAAATTCAGACACGATTCAGATTACCCGTCGGGCTAAATCCATTTTACACATATTCTTCGGGAGGGCTATATCGGGATAGGATCAACCGTCAGGGCTAGATCCTTTTACCGTCAATTCCTTTTCGAGAGATCCATCGAATTTTTCCTTTTCATTCGAACCGAGATTTATTTTCAATTTATTTCGAGTATTATCAATATTTCA
Organism: Gossypium longicalyx; assembly: GCA_025698465.1. Lineage (NCBI taxonomy): Eukaryota > Viridiplantae > Streptophyta > Magnoliopsida > Malvales > Malvaceae > Gossypium > Gossypium longicalyx. The sequence continues at coordinate 86,272,590 of CM047000.1, forward strand.
TCAAATATCATGAATTGAATATTCAAATCATATTTTCATCACATAACCACATATTTCAAGTATTTAAAATACAATTCAAGTTACACAAACTTACCTCATCGCTTGTTTGTGTTTATAATTTCATTAATCCGATATCTTTTCTTTTTCACGATCGAGTCTCACATTTGAGTCGTTCGGATCTTAATAAATTTGATCATCATTTTCATTCATTTCATATACTAATGCATTTAATTAATGCTTTAGGCAAAATTTACCATTTTGCCCCTAAACTCTTAATTAATGACGATTTCATCCTTAGGTCGGGAAAATAAAATTCTTGCAATTTAATCCTTATTTCCAGCTATTATTCTCATATATATTGATAACAGTCCATGAATTCTATAAAATATCAGAATTTTCCATAATTTCAACACTTTTCAATTTATTCTTTCAACACTTTTCAATTTAATCCCTAAAACATGTTTCCCCGATCTTGAACTAAATTAATAATTTCATTCAATTTTGTAATTTAAATAATAAAATAATCCATTTCATGTAATTTGATCATTTTTGACATTTTTACAAAATTGCCCATAAAATTTTACTTTTATTCAATTTAGTCCTTGAGCCTAGAATATGCAAATTAGCCATGCTAGATGAATATTCATACATATTTTTCCTCCTCCTCCTCTCCATTCCACATCCTTAATGTAGATAATACACTTGTAAGTAACATTATCCATAATTTTTATTATTTACTTTTATGAATATTCAAGCTGTCTATCTGCATCATGGTCACTAAATTATTTATATTTGGAGTTATAGAACTCAAAATTAAGATCCGCTAATTTTACCTAAAACTAGACTCATATATATTCTTACCATAAAATTTTCAGAATTTTTAGTTTATCCAATAAGTACAGTTTATTCTTTAAAATTACCCTGTTCTGCTGTCTAACAGTTCTGACCCTTCTTCACTAAAAATTAATTATCTCCTTGTACAGAATTCAAATAATGTTCCCGTTTGTTTATATTGAAAATAGACTCATTCAGGATTCTAAAAATATAAATTTAAACCCCTAATTATTTTTATCCAATTTTTTTATGATTTTACAAAGTCAGAACAGGAGAACCCGAAATCATTCTGACCTTGTCTCGTAAAATTCATCATATCTCATGATTTACAATTCCATTGCTTACATAATTTATTCTATAAGAAACTAGACTTAATAAGATTTAATTTCATATTTTATTAATCCTATAATTAGATTTCTACAATTTTTGATGATTTTTCAAAGTTAGAATACTGCTGCTGTCCAAAACTGTTTTAGTACAAAATATTTATTACCATGTTATAACACCCTTATTTTCTTTTTCTACACCATTTCTCATCACTTTCTCTTATTTTCTCTTCACTAACATATCATGAACATAGGACCTTATGTAAGAAAACTTTACTATAACATTATTTCCATGCTTTGTCAATAATAACAAACTTAAAAACATATTGAAATCTTGATATACTTACCTTGTTCTATTGATACTAATCTTTAACTTGATTTTTTCTCTCCTCCAGCATCTATTTCTTGAATCCAACTTGATATTCTAACTCCCCATGGTCTCCTTAACATTTTTCTCTCTTGGTAGCTATGGAAATTCATTTGATTTTTTGGGTGAAAATGGTGAATTTTTGGTAAAAGGACCAAATTGTAAAGAAAGCAAAACTTTCTTTCTTCCTCTCTTTCTCTCACGTTAGTGCATGGGAAATATGGATGAGAATTTCTCATCTTTCTTTCTTTATATACTAATAAAATAATAATAAAATATCTTATTAAAATATTAATAAAATAATATTTATCTAATTAAATAATTATAAAATATCAAAATATCTCTAGCATCATTATTACTTTCTAGATTTCTCTCTTCCAATTGACCATTTTGCCCTTCATTATCTTTTAAAATTCCATCCTTAAGTCATCATTTAATTTGGTAAAATTACAATTTAGTCCCTCATAGTTTCTTCATCTATTCAATTTGGTCCTAATTCATCCATTTTCCTTAGTTTCTAGATTATTCCACTCTTAAAATATTTACACTATTGGTCCTTCAAATTTTTCATATTTACATTTTAACCCCTCAAATTTTGAGTATTTACTCTTGTGCAACAAAACTTTTCTCACTTTTACAATTTAGTCCTTTCTTGAATTAATATATCATAATATACTTCTCAATATTGACATATCTCAAAATTTCCTTTTCTTTTTTTTTTTTACTTTATTTCCTTATTTTACTATATCAAGAATAATATCTTACTGTAAATATTTTCAGGGTATTACAATTTGCAACAATTCGCCATCAAAATAAATCAAATCAAATCAAAGAAGAGGATCGACTTTAATAGCAAAATTCACAAAAATTCAAACAGTTCACCACTAAAATCTATCACTGATGTAGGTGCCAAAGAAGGGTTAAGCAAAAATAGGGAGGCAGAAAGAGGAGAGTGAGAATAGCTCTGGCCACGAGCGGCGCTTGTGTTTGGCATGTGAGGAAAATGTGGTTGGGTTGGAGGTGATGGTGTCATAAATGGTGGTTGTTGATGGCATTTTTAGATATGGACTTTCTGTTTGAAGAAAGAAAAAATTGAATCTTGAAAATTTTGAAAAAAGAAAGTAAATAGAGTTTTAGAGATAAAACACTAAAGATTGGATCTTTTGGGGTTCTTTTTAAGGGTTTCTTCTTTTGTGAATAAAATATCAAAAAATGACGATATATTAGGACAAATGGATGTAAAGGAAGGAAATATCAAGGTTTTTAATTTAAGGTTGTCATTAAATAGTATGTTGTTCTAGAGCAAAACTACTTATTCAGTAAAAGAGACAAATAGATGCAAAGAAGATATACCTGGACCTAGAGGTGTGCATGGACCGAGCCAGGTCGAGTTTGGGCCTGGCCAAACTAAAAATTTAGGCCCGTTTGCTAGGCCCGAGCCTGACCCAGCCCGAAAAATAGGCCAAAAATTTTGCTCAAGCCCGAATCGAATAAAAATGTTAAAACCCGAGCTCGACCCGGCCCACCCATATTAATTTTTATATTATTTTTATATAATTTTAAAATATATTTAAACCATCAAAAATACTAAAAACATCAAAATAAATATTTCTCAACAAATTGAAAATAAATTTTAAAAAATATGTATACTTAAATAACACTAAAATAAATGCAACTTAACAAGTAAATTCCTCTAAAATAATAACAAAATTAGCAAATGTCTTTAAAATAATAAAAAAATTAACAATAAAATAAGTTTTATACAATATCCAAACAATAATAACAAAATAGTAGCAACATAATAGTAAAATAGTAGCAAAATAGGGAGAAAACAATAAGAAAATAATATTAAAAAATAGATTTTTTTTGTCATTTAGTGAATTCGGGTCAGGCCGGGCCAGGCCAGGGTAAAAAATGCCTTACCCGAGGCCCGGCCTATTTTTTAAACGGGCATTATCTTTTGCCCAAGCTCATTTTTCGGGTCTATATTTTTGCCCAAACCCTCCCACATTTTGGGCGGGTCTTCGGCTCAACCCATGAACACCTCTACTTGAACCTTTCATTGAGTCCATCCTTTGTTTTTCCATATTGAACAAAAAATTCAATCGATTGATGAAGCACTCAATTTGATTTATATTGTTTCGATTCAATAAAGATGACAATAGTTTTTTCAGTCAAAATGGAAAAGAAAACTAAAAGAAAAAAGGAGACGAAAAGTTTTTCTTTTCCAATTCAAGGTGTAATTAATTTAAAATTTTTAATTAATTAAATTTATTTAATTAAAAATCTATTTTCATCCCAACTGGACACTCAGGTTAGTATTTAAAACTCATTTAGACTGTCACAAAGGACTATCGGTAGGGAGGTACTGAAGCTTAATGACAGAATGACTACTTCGTAATAGAACCCTAACGTAAGTGACTAAAATATAATATTTTAAATATAAATGACTAAAATATACTCTAAAATAAATAAAAGTAACTTTATGATATGACTAATAATATTAATATGAAGAGAGTAACTTAATTGAGAAAATAAATTGTGGACAACCAAATAGAATAGGTTCTATTGTTTTAAACACGGCAGAGCAGTAGTTTAATCTTCTGGCACGATAAGTTTCCAGAATTTATTTGTAAAATAGAGCTATACATTAGAAGTTGGTGGGTCTTACCACCGTAAAACTACAGATAGAAATAGGATATTGGCTTTAATAATTTGATTATTAACAATACAATTAATAATAACTTTCAAGAATATTTCAGAAAAAATAATAGTAACTTGCAAGCGATGAAACAATAAATCATAAATAAACAAAAACCCAAAACGGCTTCCCCCAATCCATTCCTCTCCTCTCCTCGACTCTCAAACCCTATAGAACCTCCCCCAAACAGGCAAAGTGGGATTCATGAAATTAGATGGATTCAATCAATTCATTCAAGGGGTATGGTAAAGTTGACGAAGTGGAAGAACTAGCTTTCAGGCGAAAGAAACGAAGGCGTCTCATCACCCTTATCATCCTCATTCTCCTCCTTTTAACACTCATCACTGCCGCCGTCGTTGGGATTTTTTTACACAAGCGAAGCTCCTCCTCCCCCAACACTCTTCCTCCGCCTGTGTTGACTCCAGCCGCTTCACTCAAAGCTGTTTGTAGTGTGACTCAGTACCCGGCTTCCTGCTTCTCCAGCATATCTTCCATTGCTTCCTCGAATATTACCGACCCAGAACTCCTCTTCAAGCTGTCTTTGAAAGTAGCCATCGATGAGCTCTCCAGGTTGTCTCACTATCCCACCAAGCTCAAAGCTGAAACTAATGATATCCAACTGAAATCCGCTTTACAAGTATGTGAAACTATGTTCGACGACGCCTTGGATCGATTGAATGATTCAGCAACTTCCCTTGAAGTTGGAGAAGGAGAGAAGTTGTTGTCAGATTCCAAGATCGGTGACTTGAAGACTTGGCTAAGTACTGCTATAACTGACCAGGAAACATGTTTAGACTCCCTGGAGGAGTTAAACGCCACAAAGCACTTCAACGCCACAGTTGTTGAAGAAATGAAAGCTGCTATGCAAAACTCAACTGAATATGCCAGCAACAGTTTGGCTATAGTTGCCAGAATCTTAGGTTTATTGACTGATTTAAATATTCGTATTCATAGGAGGTTGCTTGGGTTTGAGAAAGCAGGTTCGGAGTTCCCGGCTTGGGTTAGTCCCACTGAAAGGAGACTATTGCAGGAATCCAAGCCTACCCCCAATGTTATTGTGGCTCAAGATGGTTCCGGGAATGTCTTGACCATTAATGATGCGGTGAAATTGGTAGGAAAAAAGAATGAATCAAGGTTCGTTATATATGTGAAGGAAGGCAAGTATGTTGAGAATGTGATTCTTGATAAACACATGTGGAATGTGATGATTTACGGTGATGGCAAAACAAAGACTTTAATTTCCGGCAGCCACAACTTTGTTGATGGAACTCCCACATTTGCTACAGCTACTTTCGGTAAGTCATATTCAATCTTCATTTACTTTGATCAGTTCTAGATTTGTAGTTTCAATGGAGCCTGACAATAGTTTCTAGATTGCCCCATTTATGAGCCTCTGTCTACATTGTGATTTACTAGTATCTTTGAATCTTGTCCCAGTCATCCCAAACAATTTAGAAGGCCTGCAACTGAGATACTACCATACTACCTGAGTTAGGATTACTAATTCACTAGCTCTTGGTATTGTCCTTAAATGCTCCCCTGAAGCTTCATTTATTAGAAGGTGATCTGAACTGATCATTGTCTGATGTCAATGGGGATTGCTCAATTTTAATGGTTTTATTATTGCAAGTTTGTCTAGAAGTTTTAGTAAAATGATCTTGAAACCTGGAAAAGGTAATTTCTTAATGTGGTGAAAAGTATTATGTTGTTTGAAATGGGTTTTAGCATTGATGCGGATGTGGAAAACATGTTTCTGAGAGCGTGATGTCATTTTTCCTGGAGTTTCCTATAAAGAAAGGAATAAAAAATTATTGGAGATGCTAGTTTTGATGAAACATTCCTTGAAAACCAATTTAAAACATAGTTTTCCTTTCTCATTTTCAAGTTTAAAGGCTTGAACTTGACTTTGAAATGGACAGAGCTTAAACAAGCGGTTGAATAAAAGGGCCTAATGACAGGGAATAAATTCACTTCCTGCAGTGCAACATGTTTGCCGGTTTTGTGCAATGTTTAGGCTTGAACACAATTTCTCCTCAATTTCTGTAAAATGGCTCTTCCGGGAGAAAATGTTGCACATTGGATCATGTGCATTTGTAGTTGAAGTTTGCCTACTCTATAGGAAAGTGTCTTAAAATAGAATAAGTTGAAGACTTAGCTTTCTTCTTGTTATTAAATCTAGGAATACTACCTCAAAAGTTTCATGCACTTGTATTTTGTCAATTACTGATGATTCTTGTACGAATCACCAGCTGTGGCAGGAAAAGGATTCATTGCAAAGGGCATACGGTTCATTAACACAGCTGGTGCAGCAAAGCACCAAGCAGTGGCTATGCGGTCTGGTTCTGATCGCTCCGTATTCTACTGCTGTGCATTTGATGCCTACCAGGACACGCTCTATGCCCATTCCAATCGTCAGTTTTACCGGGAATGTGACATTTTGGGCACAATTGACTTCATTTTTGGGAATGCAGCAGTTGTTTTCCAAAGTTGCAACATCCTGCCAAGGCAACCTTTGGCTAACCAGTTCAATACCATCACAGCTCAAGGCAAAAAAGACCCTAACCAAAACACTGGCATTTGTATCCAGAAATGCTCAATAATTGCATTTGGCAACCTTACTGCTAAAACCTACCTTGGCAGGCCCTGGAAAGAATTCTCCACTACTGTTATCATGCAGTCAAAGATTGGGGCGTTCTTGGACCCAGTGGGCTGGAAAGGATGGGTTGCCAATGTTGACCCACCTATCTCAATCTTCTATGCAGAATATCAGAACAGTGGACCTGGATCAAACGTGGACAATAGGGTGAAATGGGCTGGTTACAGGTCCACTCTCTCAGACGTTGATGCTGGGAAGTTCACGGTGGAAACGTTTATACAAGGCCATGATTGGCTTCCTAATGCCACTGTCTCCTATGAACCTGCTTTATAATCCGATAGCTGACCCCAACTTAGGGTTGAGATATGTTCAAAGCTCAAACTGATATAATGGTTTTTTTTTTTTCTGACATTAAAATTTGTTTGTAGAACCATATAAATGTGCTATATATAATTCAAATGTATTCAAGCTCAATGGTGACCGCTGCAGATATTTCATTTATTCTATATCAAAGCTACAATGTCAGATAACAGCTGAGTATATAATATTTGGACGCCATAGTATAAATTCCAAAGAATGAATCAGGCAGAAGGTATGGAAGTGTCCTAAAGAAAGTTTATACGCTTTATTCTACTGCATCTGTATAACTCGGTTTTCTTTTTGACAGAAAAGTCAATTATGACTAATATAATTTCATTTATTTATATCAAAGCTAAGATGTTAGACATGTGCAGAGTCAAATAATTTACTACTTTGGAGAAAGGTTCCTCGTCTATTGACTATGGTGAGATGGATGTATCCTTAGTATCTTTGTAGTCCGTTGTTAGATAAGACTTTTTTCTTTTTTTTCTCATATGTTCTCTTGATACAAGTTACAACAAGGGAAGAGAATAAGGCGGAGCAAGGAGGAGGTCGAGGTAGGGTAATGGAAGCCAGTTCACCTGAAGAGGTCGAGAGTTAGGACGAGGAGAGACTGATCTCGAAGACAAGTGTTCAGAGTAATTTTAAGGTGCCAAAAGGTCAATCCCCTATTCATTGTTTTCTAGGGTATTTATAGGAGAGATCTCCTTGTATGTTGTGTTGGGATATATATTTAGTCTGTTAAATGCGTAATAGATAATCATTGGTACATATCATGAGACTATATCAATATGAAGATGTTAAGCCGAAATAAACTTTTTATTGCTTTGAAAGTGTGTTCATGTTAGGACAATATTCATCTTTAAGCTCGAGTGGATGGCTCCCTTTGAAGTAAGACGGGCTCAGAAAGTCAATACGAGGTCAACGATATCTCTTGGCTAACACATGTCTGCTCAGCAGAGGGATATAAAACACATAAAGAATATGCAGAATTTTGCCATTAAAAATCAAAGTTGAGTGAAACAATTCTTTTTAAAATTGTGGTGTTTAGGTCTGGTATTTGAATCTCAAAACGCCACCTCCTTTATAAAATTGATCCAAAGAGGCATGCCATAAAATAAAAATGTGACAGGACCTGATGGATTTTGAGGTTGTAAGCAGCGGTTCTCATGGAAGCTTCGTGCACTTGTCTCTAGGGTAGTTTGTTTTGGGATAATGGAATAAAATATAATGTATAAGCTCATCAATGGTTAAATTATGTCATGCATACTGGAGTGTGAAATTGTTGCAAATGAAATGGAAGTTGGAGATGAACTCTACGAAATTGGAAGCTCCCGACATATAGTGGAAGGGTGAAGTGGAGAGAGAAGAAGGGCTTAAATTGTAGGAGAGTAGATGGAAAGATCCAGTTGAGCAAATTGAAAATAAGATAGAAGAATTGCACGATGGAGTCAAAATTTCAAGAAAAACAGGGGTGAGACTGATTAAATTCAAGCTAAATGAAACCTCAATTGAAAGATTAATAACCCAAGGTTCAAGAAGTTTGAATCGAATCGAAGTATATCAAAATTTTATATAATTTTCTTTTATTATCAAATTAATCATTTCATTCCATTACGCTCAACAAGGAACTTTTCTTTTCTACATACATATTACACTTTTAATCCAAATTTTAAGTATGGAATAATTTTTCAATTCTAAATTAAATAAATATTGCTCACAAAACAATTTAATGGTAATAATAACTATTCTTTTCAATTCAAAGTATTTTCAACATTTATTTTCATATATATATATATATATATCTTATAAGATTTATTTATTTATTTTTATAATAATTCATTATTAGATTTTGTTTCAAATTTTATTTGTTTAACTTTGCTAATAATTTTACTTTAAATTAATAAATTGAGTTCTTTTTTTTTTTTAGAATGATCAAGCTAAAATAACAAATGATATGCGCTTAAAAGTCAAACTCAAATTATAAAACCCAAAATGATAACTTTAAATCGAAATTAACTTACTTAGTTTGACCCGACCTGAAACCCGGTTTCATTGAGAAGATATGATTTTTCTTTTTCTTTTTTTTTTTTTTTTGCTCAAAACTATCAAAGATATGATTTTGAGGTTTCCTAGTTTAGGTTTCCATATCATTCTCACAATATTGGTTCCTAGTTTAAATTTGACTAGACTTTAGATAATTAGAAAATATATTAGTCTATACTAATCATTCTTATTTCACAAATGCGAGCAATGACGAATAAAAGAGGCAACCCACATGCAAACTAAATCCAAAATCAAAGGTTCCTTTTCCTGATGAGGTGTAACTAAAATATCCGAGTTAAGACGTACTGGAATTTTGCACAACACCAAAAAATAAGGGTTCACAGTTTGAATCCCCTTAACTCATGCTGCATGGGATGATAGTTTATAACAAAGCATTTCTCTCATAGCCGACTGATGACTGCTTCCACCTCTGAAGGGGTGTACAGATGGTATGTCGGTGCTACTTTGGCAATATCAACATTGTTGGGAGTCACCTATAACATTACATTGTTCCATAACCGAGACTTTGTTAGTAAAAATAAACATATACACACAGTTCAGCTCAGTTCAATCTCAAAATTTCAAAGATCTGATGTAAAACTTCACCTTTTCTTCCATTACTTGCTTTAAAATGGACAGAGCAATTGTTTCGGCTTCTTGAAGAGTTAGGTCCTACATGGGAAGAAAAAATATCCATTTTTAATGCTAATCAGCACGAAGTAACTCATGCATATTCGAAATAGTCAAAACAATGGAACTTATTATTGTGACATGGCATGTTAATTTTAGTTATTTAGACATTGCTGACATCATAAAACTTAATAAGTTGACTTCTAAATCAATCAAGCTACCAAGTTAAACACTCCCAAGGACAAAAAACAACACAGAAACACAAGTGGAGATACCTTGTTGTATTGCTCTTGCAAAGAGCTATCTGCACCTTCAGAACCAGAGCCTATAGCTTTTGCATTGCATTGCCAAAATGTGCCAGATGGATCAGTATAGTATCTATAAAAGAGAAGAATGAAGTAACTGAGAATGGACTTAATTCAAAGTTAGTTCAGTGAATGCAGTCTCTCATGTGCAATAATGCAACCTTGGATTAATTGGTTGGGGCATGGAATCCATATCATGTGCATGATGCGTTGTTACGGTTCTAACTTCTTAAAATTTTACAATCTAAAACTAACAAGGAGTAATAAGAATGTACCTTTATATCTGTAATAAAATATTAGTAGCAAATGAATATATTTGGAAACCAGCTTACCAGACCACAGGACTGTTTCTAATTAAAGTGCCAGTAATTGTTAATAGATAACATTCTTCATGGCAGTTCTATGTCTAAGAGTATTAACCAACTACAATAGAGATAATATTATCCTAAAAGTGCAAGTGATACAAATTCATTAGTCTTTCACATTTGTTGGAAGGGAATTTTTGTTCCAAGAGAAAGCCAATGCAATAAAAATCATTTGATACTTACAAGCTAGGCCCGTTCTCATCATGACCAGCAATGAGAAGTGATACACCAAATGGTCGGGACTGCACAGGAAAGCATGACTATATGTGAGAATAAACACATCAAAAGTAGTGCCATGGTTAGAATTCTATATCAAATGGCAAAAGAAACTTACAACCTGTTTGGTTTGACAGAATAACCATTCCATTACGAGTCTATATGGCGCACTATAATGACACAGCCATTTGGTTCACAGAATGGCTTATTCAAGCCTCATTTCCCAGTCTCAGAATAGCCATTTGGCACCCCCTTTTTCTTTTTTAAATGGCTATTCCCAGAAGTCTTGGAATGGTTTGTTGCTCCCATTTTACCCCAACCAAAAAAAAAAAAAAGCAAGAAAAATGCAACCCAAAAATTTCATTCACACATCCCTAGAAGGGAAACCAACACAAAAATGACCAAAAACAAGAAGTGAGGAAACTACTTGAGCCGGATGAGAGGAAACTCTCACGTCCAATTTTGAGGGGGGGATCCCACAGGGCCCTATCCTAATTTTTCTTTTTGGCTACAGACAAAGAAAAAGGTTGAAAGGAAACCAACATATATTTCAGTATATCTATGCTTTTAATTTGATTTTTACAAATATATATAATTAGAAAATGGGAAGATAGCGAGCAATGACAGCCGGCAGAGTGCAACAATGGCCCTGACCGAATACTGGGCTTTTGGCTAGGGTCTGGGCTTTTCCTAAACAATGAGAGATACTAGAGAGCGTAGAGCAGATAGGGAAACGGAAGGAGAGAAAACAAATATCTATAGGGAGAGAAAACATACTTTTTTATATTTTAAAACATATTTTATTTTTAATATATTACTAAATATAAAATATTGAATTATTATATTTATATTTTAAATGTGATACATCAATATTTTATCTAAAAGCATATTAACATATAAAGCATGTTTTAAATTTAATATAAAAAAATTATTTTATGACATTATTTTAGTGAAATAATTTTATTTTTTAAAATAAAACATTCTTATTTATATTAAGGACAAAATATTTCTTTCTTTAAGCTATTCTTTGCTTATTCCATAACATCATTTTGACCAACCAAATTAAGTAATAGTATTCCTCATTCCATTTAATCAACCAAACCAAGTAATACATATTCCGACTCTATTCTATTACCACCACATAGCAACTTCATTCCCCCCTCTATTCTATTCCGATGAACCAAACACTATGTTAATGCACAACTACACAATCATACTTGGTATGCATCCCCTTTATTGCTTATCAAGATGAGTAAAAAGCATCACCGACAAAGAAATTAAAGTAGCTACAACTAGACATAAAAGATATTAAGGTGTACCATTGATTCTTCATCTCCTTCACCAAATCGAAGGGCCAGATCACAAAGAGCTTGTGTTGTGGATTCTACTGTCATTGGCTCACCATATGAGAATCTGTGGTTCTGTGTGAATATAACAGATATCAACATAAAAGTCACATAACTTCATATCAAAGTGTAATGATACTAGTAAGTACCGTACCTGAGTCTCAACTCGTGCATGTTCAACAAGTGTACGGGCATCAGCAATCAACCCACTCATAGCACATCCTATATGCTCATCAATTTCCATAATCTTCTCAACGCTGCTGGGTTCCTGAAAGAGGATCCAGTACCTATTAGGCCTGAAAGAAATGGCAACCATCTACATTCCGTAGAATCTAATATATGTGACACATTCCATGAGCTAGATTTGTGGTAGCTTTTTACAAGGGTGCAGCTTCAAGTGCACAAGCATTTAATCAAAGTAAACAAGTGACAGGAAAAGGAACTCTAGGGGGTATGGTAGTATACTGAGAAAAAAAAAGGAGGCGGAAGCTAGTTGAATATATAACGAACATGGCTTAGACATTAAATCACATGGAGCTGTTAGCACAATATGGGGGCCAACAATAGAGTGGGAATGCAGGAGGAATAAGCAACTGACAACTCTGATGGCACACGCTGATCTTCAATTCTAGAGTCATGAAAATCAACCAACACTCACTTGTATGTAACTGAAGAGTGAAGACTTATTTGTTAGAAGAGACTCCTCAAGACCCTAGAAGTTCACATCTTAAAAAAAAAAAGAAAAAGAAAAGGAATCCTCTAATACCACAGTTAAGCAAACAACACAATTAAAGCAAAGCAGAAAGCCTTTTTAGTTTTTCCTCGATTGCAAACAAGTAAATCTAACTATACAAGTAACTATAATAACATTAAATGAAATAAGAGTGCAGTGCATACCAACAGTGGTGAAGTAATACGCTTCTCAACAGCCAGAACGACACCTTCTTTTGTCTTCAATCCAATTGCAGTGGAACCCAGCTGCAGTTCAACCCCCCCCCCCAAAAAAAAAGAAGAAGCCATTTACATTAAAATACACCCAAAAAGACTAAATATGCTAATCTGAGAAAAAAATATTTTCCTAGAGAAAACTCTTAAGTTTGGTGATTTTCAAAGGAAACAAACAGAAAAAGGTTTTACCTTGATGGCCTCAATAGCATATTCCACCTGGAACAATCTCCCTTCCGGAGAAAATGTGTTCACTCCACGGTCATACTCAGTCCTACAAGGCCAACAACCAAACATTTAAAAGGAAAAAAAAAAAAAGAAGAAGAAATAATTAAAGTTTAGCAGTAATAAATATGCTATGATTTGGTACCTGGTGAGAAACATGTTTGGATCGACTTGATCTTATTAGATCTACCAAAACCTAAAAAAGAAAAAAAAACAAAAAAAGAGAGAGGAAAAAGTAGTTTATTTCTGGAAAGTAACTTAACTCGAAAAGAATAACTGAGAGATGGTTTACTTGTGACAAAGGGAGAGATTCAGCAACGAGAAAGCTTAGCGATGCTGGTATTTTTCGTAGAAAAAAAATACCTTCAGTTCTGGTATTTGTTTGCTCTTGCAAAGCAAAACAAGGCAGGCTGTTAAAACGCCGCCGCATCACGCCGTAGCATAATGAATATCGACGCTTTCCTGGGCTGGGCTTCTCAAATTACTATTAAAAAGTATTTTGAGAAATAAAAATGAGAAATATTATATTATAAAGTAAAAAATATATATTTAAATGAAGTTAAAATTTATTAATATTATAATATTTAAATGATGTTGAATTAAACCATAAAATTTAGAGAAAATGTTCTATCTTAGTAGCGAATTGGTAAATTTTAAAGTTAACAATTTATAATGAATTGAAAAATTTTTAGTTGAGGTATATTAAGTGAGTAGAGGTAGGCATTTTTGGCCGAACTATTATAAGTCGATTGTACAAGTTTTTTTTACCTTTTCTCCTTTATTTTAAAAAGTTTTTAAGACTTTTAAAGTTTTTAATATCTCAATTCACCCTTTTTGATATTTTTGAGTCTAACAAATGATGATGTGATGAAATTATGAATTTGTCGTGATGCTATGCATTGTTGCTCGCTTAAACTGGTTACTTTAATGCATGTTTATGCTTAACAGTCATGTGCATGATTAGAATCAGGGAAAATGAGAGATTTTATCCTAATTGACCATATCTATTCAACTCATGAAGCATGAGGAGTTAAGAAACTCGATGTACAGGCTTACAAGCAAGAGCTACAATTGTACCACCCCTAACCCGACCCGTCCGCCGGGTCTAGGTAAGGAGCGTCACAAATGGATTGGATTCACCTATTCTTAATTTTTGTTGACTTAACTACTATAAAACAAACTAGAAATAAAACTAATAATAATTCTTACAACAAGACCTTAAGCCATTGAATGTTTAGTCCCTCAAATTTCTATTTCTAACCAAACTATTTGTTTACATCGAAACTCTTACAACTCTTATCAGAGGCTAACTATCCTATTACCCAGATACTATAGATGTTATCTGGCTACTACATAACTAATCTTGAGGTGAAGCCTCCAATGGTACCCCTTTCTTATGTGCATGACCTCGAATCAACAATGATCATCGATCTCTACTTTATCTAGCTTGATCTCTCCTGAAAGTCCTCAATCATCCTCGCAAGTCCTACGAACATCAGCCACACTACTGTAACCTCAAATGAACTTAGTAAGTTTCTTCCCTACTCGCTCAAGGAGATTGTTTTTTATCAAGGTGGCGAACTCCACTCGATCCTCCGAGCTACTCAACTCACTATAAGACTTTCATCTAGTTAGACTTTCCACTTGACCGTATCCCAGATACTTCCCATATCAGCAAAACTTATCCTTACTTCTTGCCTTTCCTCCTTTACACTTCCCCCCACACGAGGTGTTCATTAGCCTTAAACTGACTTGGTTATATGCCGACTTCCTATTTTGAACCTTTATGGCAGCTTTTTCATCTTCTCGTCCAAAGATTCTTAGAACATACCTTCCTTGGTAGACTTGGTCAGACCAATCCTTGGAGGACTCCCTCTTTCCATACTATAGTCCTGAATGACTCGTTGGCATTTTCGTATTGTGTTGACTTACAACAGACCTTGCCACTTGGGTGAACCCATTCTCGTTTTGTAACACCCCTAACCCATATCCATCACCGAATTAGGATTACGAGGTATTACCAGTCAAGAACACAAGTTAAAATGATCACATACACGTACTTGAATTTCAGTAGTCAATTAATTCTCTACTACCACATAGCTGAATATACTTTTAATTTAAACTCATAATACATGCAGATAAACAGACTTCATTACACTTTAGTCGCATACTATAATCAAACACAAATGGATTACACGAAATGCATTACTTATAATCATTTGATAAATATCATATCATATTCGGAATTTATTTAATATTAAGTTAAACATTTATACATCACGTAAAACATATATAATTTTCATAATAGTAATTGACAAAAATTACTATTCATTTGGTAAATTTTCATCTCATTAACCGAATATGCACATACTTATCATCATTTTTCATTCCAACTTTATTTCATCACAAACAACTATACAACCGCTCATGGAAACATGTATAAACATTTTATAATTTACGTTTTCTAAACACATCATTCTTATATATATAAGAAATAGCTGAATCATTGAACCACCATATTCTTTAACTCATTCTAACATATAACTAAAAATATTTATCAATTAAATAAAATTATATCTATCATTACAAGACGTTTAATCACTTATAGACATATTTAAAACATAAATTGTGAAAAATAAAAATAAAATAGAATAAAGTAAAATAAAATAAAGAATACACAAATTTTACGTGGAAACCCTTTCGGGAAAAAGACCACGGGCAGAGGAGAAGAAAATTCACTATGTCGAATTCGAATAATTACAAGAGGAATAGACTATGTCTATTTATAGGCTTGTAAAGCCATATTCTAGTAAGACTGAAACACCTTATTCTAATCAATATCAAATAGATGGAATTTAATAAGGTTTAAAAAACCTTATTCTAAAATAAAATAAAAGAAGTGTAATTCTATATGGATTCTTCTTTTATTTTATTTTACCATTGTATTTTATTTAAATAAGGATTTGGGTCATTTAATTCTAACAATCTCCGCTTTGACACGAATTCTCAATGAACAAGTTCTTCATCGCGAACTCTCAACGAACAAGTTCTCCACCTCTTCCATAAAACCCCTTAAGGGTTTAACTTCAACAATGAACTCAAACTTGGTTATAGGAAGTGACTTAGTCATCATAACTGCAGGATTTTCATGAGTACTAATTTTGCTCACAACAATATCACCACGAGCAATAATATCACGAACAAAATGATATCGAATATCAATGTGTTTTGTTCTCTCATGAAACATTTGATCTTTTGTAAGAAAGATGGCACTCTAACTGTCACAAAATACTGTGCTAATTTGAAGGTCTTCATTGAGTTCACTAAAGAGTCCCTTGAACCAAATAACTTCTTTACAAGCCTCAGTAATCGCCATGTACTCAGCTTTAGTGGTAGACAAAGCGACTGTAATTTGCAAAGTGGTTTTCCAACTAATTGCACAATCTCCGATTGTAAAGACATAACCTGTGATAGATCTTCTTCTATCAAGGTCTCCAGCAAAATCAGCATCAACATACCTAATGACTCCATCTTCAGTTCTTCCAAACTGTAAGCAAACATTAGTAGTACCTCGTAAGTATATTAAAATCCACTAAACTGCTTTCCAGTGTTCTTTACCGGGATTTGCCATATATCTGCTAACTGCACTGACTGCATATGATAAATCTGGACGTGAACAAACCATAGAATACATGAGAGATCCCACTGCACTAGAGTATGGAACATATAGAGTATGGAACATGTGACATGTACTCAATCTCATCATCTGATTGTGGAGACAAAGCCGACGAAAGTCTAAAATGGGCTGCTAAAGGAGTACTAACAGGCTTAGCACTCTGCATATTGAACCTGCAAAGAACTTTCTCACTGTACCCCTTCTGACTTAGGTACAATTTACTTGCTTTCTACCTCTGAGAATCTCCATACCAAGTATTTTCTTTGCTGGTCCCAAATCTTTCATCTCAAATTCTTCACTTAGTTAGGTTTTGACCTTTCTTATCTCTCCTTTATCTTTTGCTGCTATCAACATGTCATCAACATAAAGAAGTAGATACACAAAAGAACCATCACTATTTTTCTTAAAGTAAACACGGCTATCAAAACTACTTTTTTTGAAATCATGAGAAGTCATAAAGGAATCAAACTTCTTGTACCACTATCTTGGTGACTGTTTCAAATCGTAAAGGGACTTTTTCAGCAAGCAAACATAGTCCTCTTTTTTTAAGACTGTAAACCCTCTGGTTGTTGCATGTAAATGTCCTCCTCAAATTCTCCATGCAAAAATACAGTTTTTACATCTAACTGCTCAAGCTCCAAATCATGCATGGCCACAATGCCAAGCAAAGCTCGAATCGAACTATGTTTCACAACTGGGGAGAACACATCTGTGAAATCTACTCCTGGAGTTTGACTGTAACCCTTTGCAACAAGCCTTGCTTTATATATGGGTTCTTCAACTCTTGGAGTCCCTTCTTTCTTTTTAAATACCCAATTACGACGAACAACCTTTTTACCTTTAGAAAGTTTTACAAGATCCCATGTTCTGTTTTTGTGAAGTGATTCCATCTCCTCTTGCATAGCAAACATCCACTTTTCTGAGTCTTCACAGCTAACGACCTCAAAATAATTAGATGGCTATCGGTTTGCATCTATATCTTCAGCCACATTTAAAGCATAAGCAACTAGATCAGCCTCGGCATACTTCTTCGGAGGTTTAATTTCTCTTCTAGTTCTGTTTTTGGCAATAGAATATTGTGGTGAAGAAGCAACTCTATTCTCAATTTTTGTACTAGCTTGAGGAGTCGACTCTGTATTAATCTAATGCTCCACCTGCTTTTGATTTTCTTTATTGAAAGAGTCTTTAAGAGATAAGTTAGGTAGCATAGCAGTTTCATCAAAAACAACATCTCTGCTAATCACAACTTTTCTATTTTCAGGACACCAAAACTTATACCCTTTTACACCAGCTTTATAACCAAGAAAAAACACATTTAATGGATCTCAGTTCCAATTTTCCATTATCAATGAGCATACGCAGGACACCCAAAGATCTTTAAATTAGAATAATTAGCAGGGTTACCAGGCCATACCTCTTGTGGAGCCTTTTTCTCAATGGCAACGGATGGAGATTGGTTGATCAAAAAACATGCAGTAGAGGCTGCTTCTGCCCAAAACGACTTTGGTAAGTTGGCATTTGACAACATACATTGAACCTTCTCTATGATCATTCTATTCATTCATTCTTCAACGCCATTTTGCTGTGGAGTATGGCGAACTATCAAGTGTTTCATGATCCCTTCTGACTTGCACAATCTATTAAACTCATCAGAACAGAACTCTAAGCCATTGTCTGTGCGGAGGTATTTTATTTATTTTTCCGTCTATTTTTTAATCATAATCTTCCAAGACTTAAAAGTGGAAAACACATCGCTTTTTTGCTTCAGGAAGAACACCCAAACTTTTCTGGAAAAATCATCAATAAAGGTTAGCATATAATTAGCTCCACCTCTCGAAGGCACTCTGGATGACCCCCACAGATCAGAATGAATATACTCCAATGTTCCCTTCGTGTTATGGATTCCTCTGGTGAATCGAACTCTCTTTTGCTTCCCAAAAACACAGTGCTCACAGAAATTTAGTTTGCAAATTCCTTGCCCATCAAGAAGTCCTCTTTTGCTCAATTTTACCATGCCATTCTCACTCATATGCCCTAGGCACATATGCCAAAGTTTAGTAATATCATCATCTGAAAAGGAAGAGGAAGCGACAGCTGTATCACCAGTAACAGTAGAACCCTGCAAAACATATAACTTGACAGTCTTTCTTTGCCCTTTCATCACAACAAGGGAACCTTTGGAAATCTTTAAAACCCCACTTTCAGCTGTGTATCTGTACCCTTTTGAATCAAGAGTACTCAACGAAATTAAATTTCTCTTCATTTCTGGAACATGTCACACATCACTAAGTGTTCTGACAACTCCATCAAACATCTTAACTTTAATTGTTCCAACACCTGTGATTTTACACGAAGTATTATTTCCCATCAAAACAACACCTTCGGACACTGTTTCGTAAGTTGTAAACCAATCCCGATTGGGGCTCATGTGGAAAGTACAGCTTGAATCAAGTATCCACTCTTCGCTTACTTTAGAATCATTGACAGAAGCGACTAGAAGTTCACCATCGCTGTAGTTTTCTACAACATCAGCTCCATCGAAATTTTCTGGTTGTTTTTCCTTTTGATTCGCAGCCTCCCTTTTAATCTTGTTCTGTAGCTTATAGCACTCAGATTTAATGTGCCCTTTCTTCTTGCAAAAGTTACAAGTTTTACCTCTGTTTGAATACTTCGATCTATCCTTAGATTTACCGCAAGGATTCTGTTCCTGTGTCCTTCCACGATCATTATCAGCATTCCGATCTTGTCTCCCACAAGCAATGTGACTCTTTCCTTGAGAGTCAGGTTTAACCACAAGATGCTTCATCTTATCATACGAGGTCAAAGAATCATAAACCTCATCAACTGTGAGAGACTCGTGACTATATAAAATCGTGTCTCTAAAGGTTGAATAAGATGGGGGTAACGAAAAAAGTAGAATCAACCCTAGATCTTCCTTATCATACTGAACCTCCATGGCTTCCAAGTTTGAGAGAATTTCTTTAAACACTGTTAAGTGTTCGTGTACAGACGCATCTTCCTCCAAATGATGAGCATAAAGACGCTGCTTCATATGCAACTTGCTTGTTAGAGTTTTCGACATACATATTTTTTCTAGCCTCTTCCATAATGCAGCAGCGGTCTTCTCTTTTATTACATCCTGCAAAATTTCATTGGACAAATGTAGATGTAATTGTGTTAATGCCTTTCGATCCTTACGCTTCTTCTCTTCATATGTTAAAGTCGAAGGCATCTTATCTATCCGTAGCAGGGCATCCTTCAGATCCATCTGCCCAAGAACTGCTTGCATCTTAATCTGCCATAACACAAATCTGGTGTTGCGATCCAATAGCAGAATTTCATACTTCAAAGACGCCATTACCGTGATCAAGATGAACAACCCGGAAGCTCTGATACTAATTTGTGAAAAATAAAAATAAAATAGAATAAAGTAAAATAAAATAAAGAATACACAAATTTTACGTGGAAACCCTTTCGGGAAAAAGACCACGGGCAGAGGAGAAGAAAATTCACTATGTCGAATTCGAATGATTACAAGAGAAATAGACTATGTCTATTTATAGGCTTGTAAAGCCATATTCTAGTAAGACTGAAACACCTTATTCTAATCAATATCAAATAGATGGAATTTAATAAGGTTTAAAAAACCTTATTCTAAGATAAAATAAAAGAAGTGTAATTCTATATGGATTCTTCTTTTATTTTATTTTACCACTGTATTTTATTTAAATAAGGATTCAGGTCATTTAATTCTAGCATAAATATTAAATACTATGTATCAAACAAATCAAGTCAAATTATCATATGCATGGGAATTTATATAAGCAATATCAAACCAAGATTTAAACCTAACCATCTTATTCAATTCCATCCTATGTCCGAATGTACCAATACATTAT
Source organism: Gossypium longicalyx (assembly GCA_025698465.1). Lineage (NCBI taxonomy): Eukaryota > Viridiplantae > Streptophyta > Magnoliopsida > Malvales > Malvaceae > Gossypium > Gossypium longicalyx. Next base: position 86,293,427 of record CM047000.1, read on the forward strand.
TGAAATAAAATTCATATCAATTCATATATGTTACCTAAGTTAAAACCTTAGCCAAAATAATTAATTATGCTATGAAATTGTATACATACAATGATCATTACATCAACCATTTCCAAATTTACCAACATCATCAAGCCATTTTCAAACATATAACATTTATCACATAGACCATTCATGTATAATATATAACATCATAACCAAAAGTGAGCTCAAACCATAACCAAAATATGACCGAAATTATCATGGAGATTAAGCCATTTTTGCATGGCTCAAGTTATACATATTCAAGGTTGAACAAAATACATATTAGCCTATACATGCAATAAGTTCGAAAATAGACTTTTAAAAGTACCGAAGGTTGACGATAGTGTGGATAACTTCACTGACGGTCCCTGAGCTTGTAGAAAACTTCCAAAAATCTATTAGAACAAAGAATAAATACACTCACAGTAAGTTATCATAGCTTAGTAAGTTATAAGCAATTTAAGCAAATTAACAACCTCTCTCTATATATAAAATAACCCGAATCAAACATATATTTATACATCAATATACCATGGCCGAATATACCATATATATAAATTATCAATATATTCTCCAATTTCAAAGTCATAATATCATAAATAATCGATTATATATATGTATTCATATATATATATACAATCAGTGAATCAAACTTTTAAAACACACACTTATACTTATCATAAAACCGAATACCTTACTCATAATTTCATACATTTTCGATATCATCACAAAACATTTCTATCACATATCTTTCAATCAATTAACTTTCATTTCGAATAGAATAACCATATTTACATACCTGAATGCTTTAGCTCACTTAACACATTTGATTGCTTTTACCTTTGCTCACATAAAATTCATTAAGCATAAAGCCTTGTATAAAACACCGGCACAGAGCCTGCGAGCTAATAAACCTGATTCAATACACCGTCATAAAGCCTGCTAGGTAATAAGCTTGATATCTTACACCGGCATCAAAGCCTACTAGGCAATAAGCCTGATATCATACACCAGCATCAAAGCCTGCTAGGCAATAAGCTTGATATATCACTGTTACAAAGTTATTCTTATTCATACTTCATATCTCAATTGAACCGAATACATTCCCAAATTTCGTAAACATTCATGCATTCGGATCCAACCATAGAAATTCATACAATTAAATTCAACATATAAAAATCATAAACATTCAAATTCAACAACGTTTATTCCTTATAAACTTACCTCGAATATCGATGAACGATGTAAATCGACTATTCAACTATTTTTACTTTTCCCTGATCCAAGTCTATTTTCTTTTGTTCTTGATCTATATAATTTCAAATTAACCTCATTTAAACACAATTTCATTCAATTTAATCCAACAACACATAAATGAGAAAATTACCATTTTACCCCTGATATTTAATACTTTTACAAATTAGTCCTAATTACACAAAACACAAAATACACAAAATCTCACCACATCATAGTTAAGCTGAATCTTTCTTATGCTCATACTAATCCATATATTTCATTTATTTTGCATTTTAGTCCTTTAATTTATTATTTTTGCAATTTAGTCCTAATAACTCAAAATCATCAAAAACTCCAATACAAAACATATTAATCCAAAACATATCTTTCATAATTTATCATCAAACATCACAAAACACAAATATTCATTAATGGCATAACTCAAAATATTCACCAAAATAAAAAATTCAAGCATGGGTCGGGTAGTACTCGAAGCAACGATCTCAAAAACATAAAAATTATCAAAAACCGAGCTAAAACTTACCTTTAATCAAGTTCCAAAAATGGCTGAACCTAAGGAACTCTTGTTTCTTTTTTCTTTTCTCTATATTCGGTCATGCAAAATAAGGAACCATGGCTTTTAATTATTTTATGTTTTATGTTATATAACATTATTAACCAAATTACATATATAACCTTAATAAAATAATAACAAAACCATATAATGGTTGTCTTTACAATATATCATGGGTAATTTACAACTTAAAGCCTCCAAATTAAAAGAAAAACCACCATTTGGCCCTTTTACAAATAACTACTAAATTTTTATTTTACTCGATTAAGTCTTATTATTAAATTAAGCATGCAAGCAATCAAATTTTCATACGAAACTTTCACACATGAAAATTCATAGATAATAAAAAATAATATTTAAATATTTTTCTGACTCGAATTCGTGGTCCTGAAACCACCGTTTTGATTAGGGTCTAAATCAGACTGTTACACATTCCATCTTACTGATAATAGTGGTAGGATTACTACCAGTAATCCACCCATAACCAAGACCTTTCTTAGGGACTTACCTATCCTATAAATAAAGGTCAGTCTGACTTATCGAACCAATAGGTTATCGTCCATGCGACTATACAAGCTTGCCATTCCACTTGCTCGTTTCCTCCCTACGGAGCTATCATTGTTGTGGTGTACCTGCATTAGACTTTCCTCAAAGAGGAATAGTCTTGATAGACATTCTATCCCCTAGACAAAATCCTTATCTTGGAGTGAAATTTCCATCCTTTCTATGAGATTTGCCTCTCGCATACAACTTCTTTGAGCTCTCTCAAGTGGCTCTTTATAACGGAGCCTTGCTTGCGATCCTCAAATAATGTCCCCTCTTACATTTCCTTAATTAGGCCAGCTCTCTCATGACCTATCTTCCTCTAATTATTGTTGGGTATTCGTCCATGCCTTATCGACTTTCATATCTATCCTTACCACTTTCATAATTTTTGGCGGTTTCTCATACTTGTCGCACTGACAGTATACCCCTCATTTGAGTCATGCGGACTTTTCGCATTTGTTTCACGGCAGACTCTATGGGTTGTTGTAACCAAGCTATGGTCTTATACCCTTTTTACCTTATTTTCCTTGTCCTGGCAAACTTACCCCATGTTTACTATCCCGATGAACTCTATCTGTGTTTACTATCCTAACGTACTCTCTATATGTTATGTGTTTATTGTCCTAGCAGACTATCTTTGTTTTGTGTTTACTATCCCATCAGACTATCTCTTTTTTGTGTTTACTATCCTAATAAATTATTTTTATGGATGCCATGGAGTCTTTCATCCATGGGCTTACACTAATCTGCCATCCTGACATACTATCATATAATGCCATTGAGTCTTTCATCCATGGTCTTACTCATTATACATGATTGCCATAACATCTTTCATTTATAGTCTTACACCGCATACTTGATACCTTGTACCATGTTGCCATGAAATCTTTCATCCATGGTTTTACGCTACATACCTTATACCACACCATCATAGCCTCTTTCATCTATGGTCTTACGTCATATATCTGTAACAACCCATTTTTTGCGATATCAAAACAGTGGTTTTGGGACCACGAATTTGAAGAGTAAATTATTATTTCATTATTATTTTAATGTCTATGGAATTATAGTAAGGTCTTATTAAAATTTCATTAAGAAATTTTGAAGTTTACTTAGTTAATTAAATAAAAAGGACTAAATTGTAAAATGTGTAAAAGTGGAGTTCTACTCGTTAAAAGGGCTAAAAGACTATGAAAAGGAAGTATAATGGACTTAAATGGTAAACAAACCATTTAAATAAGATAGTGGATATTCATAGCAAGGTATTAATGAAATTATTAAAGTTTCTAAAGGTTAAAATAGTAATTTGATAAATAAAGTTAAAATAACTTAAGGAAATAAACCCATCTTCTTCCTCATTTCTTTCTCCACCAAAAATCACCATAGATATTGAGCTTGATCGTTTGGTTGGCTTTCCATTTTGCGTTTAATTAATTTTCAATCCCGTTTTTAATAATTTCTATGTTTTTGGGATTGTTTTAGCTTAATCTAGCTAGCTCGGGGGTTAACTTGTAAAATTGTTAAAGGTTGAGGGTTATGCCATGAATTATTATTGAATGGTTTTGATGTTAAATGTTAGATTATAAACTCTTGTTGAAAAATAAATAACTTTTGTAAAGTGATTTTTAATGAAAATGGCATTTAGGGACTAATTTGTTAAAAGTATAAATTCTAGGGTTTTATTGTGAAATGGTGGTGAATATGAGTAGTTTCAAGGTCCCTTGCATGTTTGGATAACATGGAATTTGACTAAAATGGTTAGATTTTAAGTTATAAGCTTAAGGACAAAATTGTGAAAAGATTAAAATGTTAGGGGTAAAATGGAAATTAAGCATAAATGTGAATTATGGATTGAATTGAATGTTTGAGGTTAATTGAAGAACTTAATTGAATATAATTATCTATTTAGATCAAGATAAACCACATACGAACCTAGATCGAGGCAAAGCTAAAGCTTTGGAATAGCTCGATTTCACTTTCACACCCCTAATTCTGAGGTAAGTTTGTATGAACTGTTATCATATTAATGTTATTTACATTAATTGTTATTATGTTAATTATATTAAAAATAGATCGATACATGAACGTATCAATGCTATGATGAATTGATGGATAACGAGTCCTAGTTGAACCTTAGGAATTTATAGGATACAAATGACATGTCATTAGGGATTTCATGTTTCGGGTGCTGGTCTTGAATATCCTACTGATGGCTGAAGTCTTGCATTTGTTTCCAACACTCCACAGCTCATGTGAGCAACATCGTGTAGCTTACATTCCGACCTATAGCTTGTGTGAGTAGGCCCATTTCACAGCTCATGTGAGTAATGATGTAAAGGAAAAGTTATATGTAAAGGCACACTTTGTGTGAGCTTTCCAGGTATCTAATGTAGTTCTAAATGGTTCAACAGGCAATAAAAGAAGAATAGAAAGGTAAGGGTACAAATGGATTAAATTGAGACATGTTGAATGGAAATATGAACTATTTGATGTTGTACATATGGATGATTTCATATCATCATGGAAAACTTACTAACTTGTGAGTTGATGTTCTTGGATAGGCATTTATAAACTTATGGCATTGATGTTGACTTGTATTTTAAGCTATGTTGAGTATTATGGTGATGGTAAGTTTAGTTTTAGTTTATAAACTTACTAAGCTATTTGCTTATTTAGTTTCTCTCCTCTGTTTATAAATCATCAGAAGCTCGATTTGGTTGGAAGCTCTTCAAAGATCTATCACATTATCCAAAAGTCTTTTTGGTAGTTTTTGAGTATTTTGGTCTAAGGTTTATAATGGCATGTATATGGTGGTTTATAATGATGTTTTGATGAACATGTAAATGGTAAGTTGGTATGGTTGTGCCTTGATGTTTTTGAATGGTTGTTGGACTTATCATGCTTGTTTAAGTAAGTCATTATGGTCACTTTCATGTGATTGTATATAAGGTTCCTTTTATGGTATTTTGAATGGTTTGAATTGGTCATTGATGGAATGCTTTAGTATCTATTTGGTTTAGGTTGATTGGCATGAAAAGTAGCATTATTGGTATGTGACGGCAAGTATGGAACTAGGTTATGATGTTAGAAATAGGGTAAATTTGACTTGTTTGGTATGTTATGTTTTGGTATATGTTAAGGTGCCTTGTAAGACATATTGGTTGATTGTTTTGATACTCGAAATGGTATATTGATGTGTGTTTTGAAGATGTTTATACTCATATAAAGAGTGTATAAATTGGTGAGAAAGTCATGCATGAAATGGTCTTGGAAATGGCTTAATTTTAGGTAAATTTGGGTCCACATGGTCTAAGACACGGGCATGTGACTCAGCCATGTGCCATCTATAGGTTTCTTTATAAACAAGTCAGTAAGTTACACAACCTAACACATGGCCTGGCACATAAGCATGTGACACGGCCATGTGACCCTACTCAGAGAGTTACACAAGTGAGGTCACAGGTTAGGACACAGCCGTGTGTCCTGAATTTGATTGTTACACGGCCTGAGACACGTGTATGTCCCTCAGCCGTGTGAGGCACATGGCCTGGCCACACGAGCATGTGACCCCTGTTTTTCAGAATTTTGTGACTTTTTCCAAGATTTTCCAAATTATTTTAGATTGGTCCCGAATAGTTTCTAAGGTATTTTCTAGGCTTTGAGGGTTCGATTTAGGGATGGAATGTATGTGTATAATTGGTTTATGATTTGTTTATGTTACTGAATGAAGTTAAGTTTAAATGTTTCTAATTGTACTGTAATACTCTGTAACCCTATTCTGACGACGGATAAGGGTTAGGGGTGTTACAATATCATTGTCACGGTGTCACCCCGAAGAACTAGTTGATATCATCATTGCGGTAAATACCTTTCTATAATTCTCATTTCCCAAATCATCCTCCCATTACCTCTTTTACACCACCTAACCTTGATGCTTGAACACCGCAGTATTCCCTTTGCAAGGCCTAGAGCTTTGCTCGTGGCAGTATCTAATAGGATCACTACCCATTTCCCCTCCTAACTTCATCTATACCATTGAGATTTTTCCCTACAGTTATCATGCAACCATGCACATGTAGTATCATGATGCTTAACTATGTAGAGCACACCATGCTCATATAATATACCACATCTACCTCATACAAAAAACTGCGAATACTCATACGATCATGCGTTTCATGGAACATTCAGACAACAGAGATCATTTTAGTAGGTTTGGAGTCTAGAAACTCACTTGAAGCTTTATCATCCCCTCAGCTTAGCCTTCCCGAATACCAGAGCTTCCATTCTCTTGGCAGCTAAGCATTCACCCAGAAATCTTCTAGTTTACTTACATTTCATCTTAAAAGCTCAAACTTTCATAGGCATGCAGAACCGTTGACACAATTCTGAAAATCCATGACTTCGTTTACTTAGCCATACATATATTGAAGGTCTTAGAATCTTACCAGCTTACTGGTTTCCCTACTTTTTTGGCTTAACCTTCATGAAACTTTCTCCATGTAGAACCTTCCATGGCCTACCCTTCTTCAAAGTATCCAAAGAAGAAGATGAAGAAGAGAGAAAATGAAACAAAATCAAGAAGAAAGTCATCCCTGGGAAGCTATTTCCCAACTATTTATAGCCCTTCCTATGCTATTACCAACCTTATGAGAACCATCCATTGCTAATTATTATGTCACAAAGGAACCAAATAGTTCCATTTCAATTGAACCAAAATTGGTTCTCAACTATGCCCAATTCAATTTCTAACTTTTCCTAATTTTTCAATAGAAGTCGCCAACTTGTGGTCTCTTTTAATTTAGTCCTCCAATTGTCTCAAATTTCTGGGTTATTAGAAATCTGGGTTTTACAACAACTTAGTAGCAAATCCTAGTTCCCAAGGTGAGTTGAAATATTGTAAAAGGTTAGGATTAGTACTAATGCATATAGTATAAACATGTTTATTTAATCATTAATTCACCAATTAAACCCACAAATCACTAGTTACTTGAAAGGAATGTTACAATTGAGATTGCTAGGATAGTTTCTAGTTTCCTTAGTTAGTTTAGTAAAAACTCTTTCAATTGATTGCATTGATAACTAAGAGCTTAATTAGATTGGTAAATTACAAAATTAGGTGAATTTAGTTGTTTTTAATTTCTTGATTTAGACAGGCTACAAAATTAGGTGAACTTAGTTGTTTCTAATTTACTTGATTTTGACCTAACAATTCTCCCTAAAGGATACAATCATCGGAATGCTTCCATAATGAAGTGTTTCATTGTAAATGTATTACCGCAATGACAATAGTGGAATTTCAATAATGACTAGGAGTTGAATATATTTAGAAGCATGATCAATTGTCATTAGATATTTTCTTGGTATTTTTTGCATGAATTTTTGTCTATCTTAATTGAAATAATTGATCCATTCAAATAGATTGATAAGTAAATCAATTTGGCACCTTAGCAATTAGGGTTGTAAAATATTAAATTACTATAATTAAGAACAATGCTAACAAATTTAATAATAAATCATTCAATAAAAATAAAACTAATGTACAACAATGACAAAATAAATAAAAAAAATTGATAATAACGTTAATAACACAATATTAGGAAAGAAAAACACTTACAAGTTTACTAACAAGAGATTTTTAATTTATTACAAATTAAAGAGTTTTTAATAACTAATGAGAATTTTAATAATACTAATAACATAACAATGATAAAAATATACTTACATGATATAATGGCTTGTAGTAAATTTTGGAAGTGATTGCAATGGATTTAGGGTGTTTTAAGATGTGAAATTTTGTATTTAAGTTAATGCAAAGTTCTAACAACAAATAAAAAAGGTTAAAGGAAAGGGTACATGCAAAATAAGAAGCCTAATCGACATTCATGAGTGTTGATGTCAAGATCTTTCAAGTCAAACTATTTCAAAATTATATAAAAAAGTAGCGTGATCTCATCACTAATGAATGTCAAGTTTAGGTCATTTCAAGTCAATTTGTGGTAGTGTTAAGTACAAGATTCTAAATAAGTTAATATGACATGTACACTAGTAAGTGTCGAAGTTATTGTACGGCTATATCATCATCATCAAATGATGGAACTTCATATTTTATTAGGAATTTGGTAAAAAAAGTAGAAGAAGAAAGATCTCAATATTCTTGAGTGTTGAAAAAAAAATCCTAAAAACATAATTAAAATAATCTTAATTTGAAAAATAATAAAAATTGCAATATTAAAATAAAAACCTAGTATGAATGTGGTTCAATTATTATACTCACGTGGGAAAAGTTAAAACTCAAATCACATAAAAAAGCATATGTAATTAATAATTAGTAATAATTATTAAAAATGATAAAAATATTAATAATTCTAAAAAGTATTAAAAAATATTAAAAATTCTTAAAAATAATAAATGTATTTAAATTATCAAAAAATTTAAAATTATAAAAATAATTAAAAAATATAATTTTTTTTATCTAAATAGTCGATTACACAAAAAAATATCTTGCAACATTCAAGACTAATGATGGTGGAGAGAGTATGAAAGGCTCAATAGAATGAATTTCTAGTTGTTTCAAGACTTAGGGACTTAGTCAATTGGTTTCTTGAAGATGGAAGCGTTTCTTGATTTGCAAGCAATCTGGAAATTTATGAATCAATTAGCAATCAACATTGACTAGAAACCAAATTCAAAGATGATTAACGATTAAGAAAACTAGCAAATAAAAAACTAGCCAAAATGAAGAATCGGAAGGTGACTTCTTCTTGAAGTTGGAGTCCGACTTCGAGATGATTTCTTGGATGGCAAGAATGTGGAACTAACTTAGAAAAGTTCAGCAACAATGTTAGACTATAGATAATGGAAATCAAATGAAAAAGAAGAAACAAAGATAAAATAAAGAAACAAAGAAGTTGTGTTCAATGTTGTCAAATGGAGGTCTTGAAGTCGAGTTGGAGAGTTGTAATCATGTTTGGAGAAGAAATCTAGAAATATCAAATAAAAAGCTCATAAAACATTTAAAGAAATTGAAGAAGAAAATAAAAAAGGAATGAAGAGAGTCTGAAACAACTTGGGAGAAGATGATGGTGCTCAATGTTTCAAAGATTTCTCAAGGCTACCTATTGTGCTTAGTATGTTCTTGAAACTGAAATTTTGTTTTAATTGTAAGTAAAATTCAAGAAACAAACTAAGTAGGTAAATTAACCAATAATTGAAATTAAGATGGTGCATGGAAAGATAAAATGGAATGGATTAAAAGAATAGACAAATTAGTCCAATTAAATCCTTTGATATATAAAACCCCAACAAATTAAATTTAAGGCTCTACTAAACCCTTCAAGAAAGATTTTTTAACAAATTGAAGTTGAAGAACTTCTCCAATAATCTTGAACAAATTAAGTTGCATTAATAAAAAGAAAGGGTGCATTACATTGAATTCAAGGTTGCCTTATATAGGCTAGCTAGTTACATGGAAAGAAAATGCCTAATCACCTTGAAACTCTATTTTAGCTAAGTTCTAGTTGAAAGCAATTTTTTTAGTGAATAAAATAAAGAACTAAAGAAGTATAAAAAGGCCTAACCCAATACAAGGAAGAATTCGACCTAGACTACTTATACCAATGCCAAATTGGATTAAGAGAAAATAAAAGAAAGGATTTGACCCAAGCATACTAAGGAAAAACCAAAATTTAACTAAGGAAAATGAAAAGAGAAGAGAAGAAAACTTGGAAATTTGCTCTGACTAGACTCTTTCTTGAATCAAATCTTCACAAATGAATGAAATGTGAAGAGAATGATATTTTCTTCGACATATATAAGCCTTAGAAAATAACTAACTCTCTAAATAAACCAATCACATGATGACATATAAGTAAGGTGGTAAACTAAGCACTAACTTATGTATATGACAACTAACTAACTTTAAGAAAAAAACCTATAAAAATACGACTAAAATAGCATAATAGATCAATTACAATCAAACTCCCCTTATAAAAATATAGCTAAAACAACATATAAAATATAATAAAAAAGTTCAAGATAATGTGGACATTTTAGAGATAAGCCTTCGAAGTTGTCCTGATCCAATCTCCTTTTTGAAGAGGATCTGGTTGCTTGATTCACTCCAATCCTATATCCAATATATGTTTCTTCAATGGATTAGTTTTCAAAGATGAGCTATGACACATGCCAGATATTAGCAACAATTATAGCTCAAGAATTTTTTTTCCAAAATATTACCAACATCCGATATTGCAAATTATGAAGTTTTCTGTGTAATTTCCATTACTTATGGCACTGCATGAGCCATTGCTCATAACTGATTCAACAAACATGTTCATGTTTAATCATTTAATCACCAATTGAACCCACTAATCACTAGTTACTTGAAGGGAAGCTTACAATCGAGATTTCTAGGATAGTTTTTAGTTCCCCTAGATAGTTTAGTAAAACTCTTTTAATTAGTCGCATTGATGACAATGGGCTAAATTAAATTGGTAAACTTGATTCAGACTCATCAATTCTCTCTAAGGGATACCATTCTCAGGATACTTTTAGAAATGTGTGTTTCATTGTAAATATATTACTATAATGAGAATCGTGCGGTTTCAGTGATGACTTTGCCATAAATGGAATATTTTTTAAAATCATGATCAACTGTATTTTCGAAATGGATTTTTCTAAGAATCTTCTTTTTCGTGTCACCCAATGTGATATCATACCTAAATGCAATGTTAAAAGAAAGCTTGAATAATTGATCAAATGTAAATGTCACAGCAATAATGTGCAAGCGTACACTGTTGATGCAAGTATAGTAGACAGATGTGAGACAGTTGGATATCGATCCCACAGGGATGGTTGTCTTTTATCTATTATTGTCATTGCAATAACTAGATAGAAATAAGATAAATCATGAGGATATATGTTGAAGCAATAACTTGAAAACAATAAGGTAAGATATGCTATGGATAAACTAGAATCCCCAACGTGAATATTTAGGAGAATACTAAGTACTCGCAAGGTATAAAAGATGGGTGATTGTCGATGCAATAAAATTCAATGTATGCCTTACCAAATGCCACTCCTCTGTTTAATCTGGGACTTAACCATGGACATTAACCTCACCTTCTAATGAGGGCAATATAGCACTATTAAGAACAAGTGGACTAAATTCCTTTAGCCCTTACTCAACTTCCGCTGTAATGCTTATTAGCTTAAACTATCAATGCACCTTCCAGTGATAGTGACTGCAATAATACTTCTATGTTTAAAACATTCAAACCCCCAAGATTAAACAATAAAATAGATTGAATAAGATAACATTTAACCAAATCATTATACTTCTATACAATAGAAAATATAGATTAATCATCAGCATTTCCAAAGAAATAAGAAAGAATTGAGTGGAGAAGACTATTGCTAGTTAACTTGACTGAATCTCTCGATTTCCTCTTGTCTCGCAGTTAAAACTCCTCGTCAGGAATGGATCTACATCAATCTTCACGTTGGCTCACCCAAGGAAATTTTAAGCTGCCATAGCCGCAAGCTTTAATAATAGGGTAAGGAAAAATGGTGGTAAAAAGAATTCCCTATTCATTCTTCTCACGTTAACCTTTTATGTTTTCCTTAACAATACAAGTGTCCTTTCCTCAGGATTCTTCTGTCCTTGTTCGTACAAGGTAGTTACACTAGACTGGACAACTCACGTATTTTTGGTTTTTTATCCAGACAACTGTCCATTGTGGTGATAATTCTGGATGCAATCTGGAATTAACTAATGCAACGACATTAGTGCAGAAAGATAGCAAAATTAAGTATAAAATAGGCTAGGATTCACTGGGTTATAAAATGCAATTTACTAAACTGAAAATGCTAAAATGTATGCTAAAGGTAACTAAATGGGAATAGATTAACCAATAAGTAGGGAGAAAACATATGTTCTTTCTAGTACAATCACACCCCCAAACTTGAGTTTTTACTTGTCCTCAAGTAAAATAGAAACTGGCAAGGCTACAAAAGTTTTATTAAGGCAAATGATCATTCTAGCAACTTGAATCCTCTAAAATCCCAATGAATGAATCACATTTAGATGAAAAAATATTGCATCGACAATACATAAGCATGAATGAGTAAGATTGCACTTTTATCAAGGCCAGCATCATGCTTGAAATCCTAAATTCTATCTACCAATATAGCATTTATAGTACAATACTAAGTATTTATATATCTTTTTTTTTTCAGAATAAGGGATATCGTTGCATTACTGCACCCTTGTTCCTGAGAAGTACTGATGGGGTACAACAAACCCCTCAGGAGTACGTAATTGCGTCGACACACACTCATGCAGCGATGACCTTTGGCCAGATTCATTTTTCTAACGCTTGTATTAGAGTGTTCCCTTTTTAACATTCTACAATACACCCACTTTGGAATGTCTCTTATTTATAACTATCTATCTATCTATCTATCTATCTATCTATCTATCTATCTATCTATCTATATATATATATATATATATATATATATATATAAGCAGCTGAAAAAGGTAGTTTCATTGAAGATTCAAGGAATGCTACTAGTCATTTATTACTAATGCAACCTAAATCATTCATCAAAGTGTTGAAGATACAACGTTCAATCAAAATTTTCCAACTCATTCATTGACAATTCACATGATCAAAGAATTAAGCATTGAATATAATAAAATTTTTTGAACAATTGTGCATAAACCTTGCGTGCTTCAAAAAAAAATGAAATGTGGGTTTATTTCCTAATCCCATATACATTCCCCCAAACTTAAAGTTTGCATTGTCTCTAATGCACTGACATGAATATGTAATGATAATAAAAATGCAGTGATAATGTGTACTAAACAAAATGTGACTTACAACTATATACAATGCATGAAAACTACAGCTACAACTTCAAAATAAAACTAACTCAGTTATCCGCAACCATTACTGTGGCTGCATGATGTTTCTTCCTTCTCCTTTTCTTCTCCTCCTTTTTTCATTTTTTATCCTTGGAGCGCTTCATTTTCTTGTCTTTGGGCTTTGCACAGTTTTCGGGTTGCTCCTCAGTTCCTGGCTTAGCCCTGGCATCATCGGCTACTGTTTGTGTAGGAGAGGCTACTTGGAGTGGTCTAGTGTAGACCACTATTGCCCATGAATTGCATTGCTCCATACTGGTGACCTCAGCAACTTCCACCGGTCTTGCTCCAATTCGCTCCAAATTATCAATATTTGCACCCACAGATTCGGGTGCGGTGACAACCTTCTTAACAAAATCTTCTTCTTTTTTCTTTCTTATTTTGAGCAACAACTTCCTCTTCAGCAACAACTTTCGCTTCTGCAGCATCAACTTCATTCTCAACAACAGTGTCCTCTTGATCAGCAAAAATGCCATTTTCAAACAAGCTATCAATCTTTCACAGGCATTCTTCGATGCCACTGGATTCCTCTTCTTTCTCAATATCAGAGACCTATACAATGGGTGGTGATGCCATCGGTCTATCTCGATCTTCTAAGTCGTCATTCGAGGAAGAGAGGTCATAATTATGAATGATTGGTGGAAACGTAGGGGCTTTCGGTAGTGGGGATCGGCTTAGTTGGCCTAATGTGGCTACAATAAAACTGTTCCAGGTTCTAGTATAAGCATAAAACAAATTCTGGGATCTTTCCATATCTTCTATTGTAGCGACAAGCTTGATCTGCCTATTTTTGATGGAATTAACCATTTTCTCAACATCTTTCAGCTTGCGCCATAATGATGTCTCTATATGCGGGTTTGTTCCTTTACTGTCGGCTTTGGCTTTACCTTTCCTTATCTTGCTGGTTCTTGCCTCCTTCAGTAATGGTGTTTCTATGCCACGAGTCATTCTCTCGACAGAGGTTTCATTAATTAGACCCTTATTATCCATGATTTCTTCATCTCCTCGGGGTACAATTCCTTTCTGCTGACACAGTGACATGGCCAATGATGGGAAAACCAAAATGTCAGTCTGCCTAGTGGCGCATTTAGCAATTTCTTGATGGAGTATTGCTCTGACATCAATTCTTCTACCCTTAATAATGAAATGTATCAGACACATTCTGTCAAGGTTAACGGTGGTGCTGTGTGTAGATGGCAGTAACTTGCAGTTAACAAAGTGAAACCAAATTTTGCTGTGCAGCATTAGGAAATGGTGGTGCATCATAAAATTCTTTGAATGCAACCCTGTCCACACTACTCCTTCAATACACAAATCCTGTACCAGTAGGTTCCTTTTTTCGTCCGTCACTTTTGCAAAGAACTCGGAGTGTTTGTCGACATCGACCATAATGTTGTACAACTGATTGATTGTTTTGGCATCCCATGGAATGAGACCTTCACGAACAAAAATAAACTCTAATTCTTGGTCATAGAGGTTGGCATAGAAATCACGTACCAGGGAAGTGGAATAGTTTCCAAAGTGTGTGCAAAAATTTCCCCATTTCAGTTTAGAAATGGTTCGATGAATTTGTTTGCCCAACTCTTATTGTTGCGATAGGGAAATGCCTTGTTCGGGGTGAAAATTTCACTGCAATATGTTGTCTTAAAATTGTTCCCTAGCCGCTTTATTCAAAAAGATCACTAGTTCTTTTTTCTGCACTGGCCTGGGGGATTCCGACTCACGAATTGCGGTAGTGGAGGATGCATGTTCTTTAGTAAATTTGTTGGCTTTCTTGGTAAAACCTCTTGTTCTTACCATCTTTTATGGAGTGAAGACAATTTTAAGAGGAAAAGTGTAACACCCCTCACTCGTATTCAACAACGGAATAGGGTTACAGAGTATTACTGGACTTACAGAATAATTAAACAACATTTAGCATACATAATATCCTTTCATACATTCATCATTAAAACTCAATCAAATTGTCCCTAATACGAGTCTATGAGGCCTTAAACATACTTTGGAAGTGGTTCGATACTAAACCGAGAACTAAAGAAATTTTTGTGAACTTGGAAATTTTTTCTCAAAACAGGGGACAATCACCCGTGAGGCCAGACACACGACCACCAAACACGCCTATGTCACAAGCCGTGTGGACATTCGAAATGGGAGCATATGGCCGTGTCTCAGCCTGTGTCCTACCCCATGTAACTCTCTGACTTGGGTCACACGGCCAACATACACGCCCATGTGGCCAGCCCATGTTCCCTAAAAATGGCCACACATGCCCTTATGCCAGGCTGTGTACTAGGCCGTGCCAAACCTGTAAGGTATACTGACTTATGCCACACGGCCAAGTCACATGCCAGTGAGTGAGGCTGTGTGGAGCATACTGACTTCATTTTAATTTCAACACCAGAGGACACACGGTCGTGCAACATGACCGTGTGTCACACACGGTTGAGACACACGCCCGTGTCTTTTCCCGTGTGGACAAAAATAGGCTATTTACCATGCCAATTTGCCACCCAAATTTGCATATAACTATACAACCAAAATGGCACCAATTCAAAGCCTAAATAAACATCCAATTTAGCCACAATCAAGACTAATTCATACCATATCCAATACCAATATTCTAACATGCTTATAACTTCAAATATTACTCTATCAAAACATACCAAAATACATATACAAATCAACTAGTTAAACCTTTACTTAACATGCATCATTTTGCACCAATTCACAAACATGACATCAATTCCACAAACCTCATAATACAAGTCATTCACACATCCATTCATGAATTCAACTATCAACCGTATATGCACATATATACACATAACCAAATACACCAAATTAAGCTAAGTCTCATGGCTATATATACAAACCAAAATATGACCATTGACAAGCCATTTCAAATGTCAAAACTCACTACCAAAATACATATAAAAAACAACCATAATCCTATATATGCTTTATGACCAAACCATGAGATCAAAAGAACTAAAGTAATGGTTGAATAGTGTGGCGTAGTCTCCGACGATCCCTAAATTTGAGTTAGCTTTGAAATCACTATAAAACACAAGAAAAATAAACAAAATAAGCTATAAAGCTTAGTAAGCTCATACGAAATATACTCAACAAATCATAACACACAAATCATCAATTTGAACTATATAACATATAATTCATGATAACAATAAACCTTTTATATATAATTCATGATAACAATAAACCTTTTATATGCTTAATCATCTGCTTATATGAAAATTCATAACTTCTTCTATTTGAATCTCATACTTTACATGTACATACCTGTATAATTTTATAACGAACTCATACCTTTTCAGAATACTGTCAAATACTCAATATCTCGCACACTAAGTGCCAATACATAGCCGAAGCTATTATAATCTTGCAAACTAAGTGGCTTACATAGCCGAAGCTATCTCGGTCTTGCAGACTAAGTGCCATATATAGCCGAAGCTATTCTGAATCGCATACTAAGTGCCACATATAGCCAAAGCTATCTCGAATCGCACACTATATGCCATATATATATCCAAATCATCGTCAAACATGACTATAATCTCATATACACAATTTATGCAATATCAAAGTATTTAAAGCATAATTGTAACAATGCTTATCACATACAAACTTACCTCATATATTAAAATGGCGAATCGAGTCGATTAGTTGATAACTTTTGTTTTTCCCCGATCTTGATCCGAATTCTATTTTTCTTGATCTAAATATATTCAAAATTAACTCATTTAAGCAACTATTTATATAATTCAATCCAAAATTACCATAATGCCCCCAGCAGCCCATAATTTTCATTTATTTTACATTATACCTACTAACTTTGCACATTTCTCAATTTAATCCCTATTTTGCATTTTCACTAAAATCACTTTACAAAACTTATTTATCTAACATCAAATATTCATAATCTATCATCAAACATCAAAATACTCATATATTCATCAATGAAATCATTCAAAATCTTTAACGGCTTTGCAAATTAGTCCCTGGACTAGCTAGTACTAGCTGCAACGATCTCAAAAACATAGAAATAATTAAAAACGGGACAAAAATCGTACCTTAATGAGCAAAAATGCCCTAGCCGAATGGTAACCCTAAAATGGTGTTTATTATCTTCCGAAAATTGGTGGACAAGATGATATCCACCATTAATTTGGTTTTGTTTTATTTATTATTATGATAATAACCAAATTACCAAATTGACCTTACTAATAAACCATTTAAACACCTAATAACGTGTCCATATAAGTCCACTCATACTAATATTGGTCTAATTACAACATAAGGACCTTAAATTTAATAAACCATAGCTAATAAACACCTTTAACTAATAGAACAATACTTTTGCAATTTATGCGATTTAGTCTTTTTTTATCAAATTAACTATTCAAACGATAAAATTTCTTCACGAAACTTTCACACATACATACTATCATGATGTAAACACTTACAATAATATTAAAATAATTTTATGAGTCATATTTGTGGTCTCAAAACCACTATTCTGATTTGACTAAAAACAGGCTGTTACAAAAAGGTAGGATCTTGAGTAAGGAAGATGAATAAAAATGGTTGCTTGGATGCTTTACTGTCGGCACTGTAGTGTAGAATTTATAGGGAGTGAAAGAAGAAGATGTAGAGTCGTGATGTTTTGTGGAGAGATACAAAGCTAGTGAGAAGAGTTGTGTCCAATAAGAATTGTGCCTGCACAAACAGATTAAACACCTGGGTGGATTTTGATCCAACGGTGGAGTTTGGATTTCCCTTAATTCTGATTAATGGTAACATAGTGGTACAGAATGCGTTGACAACCAAATATTTTTGTGTCGACATTGGTACCTTATGATTCTGCAAAAAGGAAAGAAAACAGGCTTTACAAAACATGAATAAAATAAGATGAAATCTCGGAGTAATAAATTCAAAATTTAAAATGTTTGGACCAAATTAATGTTCTGTGCCTGCTCTTGATTTTTATTTCCAAAATGGTGTTTCAATCTTTGTACATTGACTTTGAACTGGTGTCTATCACGTAAATCTAGAACTATGACCGCACCATGAGGAAATACGTTGACAACTTCGAACGGTCCAAACCAACGTGAATGCAATTTACCTGGGTGCAATTTAAGTCGAAAATTGAATAATAAAACGTGTTTCCCTGCGATAAATTGTCGTTGCAAAATAATCTTGTCATGCCATCATTTGGTCTTTTCCTTATAAATCGCAGCATTTTCATAAGCATTTCTTTGAATCTCCTCCAGCTAGGTGATGACCAACAACCTTTTCTTTCCAGCAGCTTCATAGTCCATGTTCACTTGCTTAATTGCCCAGATCGCTTTGTGTTCTAGTTCAACTGGCAAATAACATGCTTTCCCAAAAACCAATTGATACGGCGACATCCCTAATAGAGTCTTGTATGCTGTCTATAAAGCCCATAGAGCGTCATCCAACTGGGAGGACCAATCTTTCTTTGAAAGGTTCACAACTTTCTCAAAAATGTTCTTAATTTTTTGATTTGATACTTCGGCTTGTCCATTGGTTTGTAGATGATAGATAGTGGCCATTTTATGATTAACTCCATATCTCTTTAATGCGGCTGCCACTTGGTTGCAATGGAAATATGTACCCTGATCACTAATAAATGCCCTTGGTGTACCGAAACAGGTGAGTATATGCTTATGAAAAAATTTAAGCACTGTCCTTACATCATCCTTTGGGACAACAACAAACTCACCCACTTTGAGACATAGTCAACTGTAACTAATATATAAAGGTTTCCAAATGAATTTGGAGATGGTCCCATAAAATCCATTTCCCAAACATCAAACAATTCAACTTCCATAATTGGCTGTTAGAACATTTCATTGCATCGAAAATAGAACCAGTGCACTGACATTTATCGCATTGATTCACAAAGTTATGAGCATCCTTGAACAATAATGGCCAGTAAAATCCTGATTGGAGAACCTTAGCAGCAGTTCTCATACCACTGAAATGACCTCCATAAGGATCATCATGACAGTGCTTCAGAATTGAAAACATCTCCTCTTATGGAACACAACGTCGAATAATGTTGTCATTTCATATCGTGAATAAATACGACTCGTTCCAATGGTATTTCACTACATCACGAAGAAATCTTTCTTTTTTATGGCCCTTGATCCTCAATGAGAGCTTTCCACACACCAAGTAATTAACCAAATCTGCATACCAATGAGTTGCATCGACAATGAATTATATCTCATTTGGGAATGAGTCGACAATTTAAAGCATTTTCTCGTCTTCACTGCCAATTTCCAATCTAGACAAATGATTGGAACCTTGATTCTCTAACCCCTTTCGGTCTTTTATCTTGATGTCAAATTCTTGCAATAATAATATCCATCTTATCAGTCTTGGTTTGGCATCTTTTTTCGCAAAGAGATATCACAACACAAAGTGATCAGTGAATATCATAAGTTTTGCGCCGACAAGATAAGAGCGAAACTTGCTGAAAGCAAAGACTACTGCTAACAATTCTTTTTCTGTGGTGGTATAATTGAATTGAGTCTCTATAAGAGTTCTGCTAGCATAATAAATGGCGTGAAATATTTTTCTCTTGCGTTGTCCTAGCACTGCACCCACAGCGAAGTCACTTGCATTGCACATAACTTCGAAAGGTTAAGACCAATCTAGTGCAATGACAATGGGTGCATGGACCAGCTGCTCCTTTAACTAAATAAAGGCATCTAGACATGCCTCGTTAAAGAAGAATTTTCGATTCTGTTCCAGTAATGAGCACAATGGTTTTACAGTTTTTGAAAAATCCCTAATAAACTATCGGTAAAATCCTACATGTCCAATAAAGCTACAAATACCTTTCACATTTGTCGATGGGGGGTAATTTCTCGATGTTTTCCACCTTAAATTTTTCTACTTGAATACCCTGATTAGAGATGCGATGGCCCAACACAATGCCTTCAGTTTCCATAAAATGACATTTTTCCCAATTCAAGACAAGATTCTTTGATCATATCTAAGAATATTACCATCATACACCTTTGGAATATGGCTGGTGCATTGCAAAGACCAAAAGGCATATGACAAAAAGCAAAATTACCAAAGGGGTAGGTGAAAGTTGTTTTCTCTTGATCCTCTGGTGCAATAGCAAATTGGTTGTACCCAGAGTAGTCGTCTAGGAAGTAATAATAAGCTTTTCCAGTAAGTCGATCTAACATTTGGTCAATGAAGGGAAGAGGAAAATGATCATTCTTTGTGGCCGCATTCAATTTATGATAATCCATACAGACTCGCCATCCCGTAGGGATGCATGTAGGTATTAATTCATTCTTATCATTGGGAACCATTGTGATGCCACTCTTTTTTGAGATGCATTGCACTGGACTCATCCACTTGCTATCAGAAATAGGGTAAAGAATTCTTGCATCAAGCCATTTTATGATTTCTTTCTTGACAACTTTTTTCATCTTCTCGTTTAACCTTTGTTGCGGTTGAATCGATTGCTTATCTTCATCTTCTAACTTGATTTTGTGCATGCAAAAAGAAGGACTAATACCTTGAATATCCACAATATTTTAGGCAATAGCTCGTTTGTGTTGCTTGAGAATGTGAGTCAATTTCTTTTCTTGTGTTTCATCTTGGAAGAGTATTGTGATCACCCCAAAAAATGTATTTGTGGTGAGGAAGCGGTGGTTTCACTTCCAGAGTAGGAATTTCTTCAATTAATGGTTTGAAAATTGAAGTTGTTCTGTTGGTTAAGTCTAAGGATTCAATTTGCCATCTCTGCTTGATTTCAATTTTACTAGCTTCAACCATGCTGTCACAATTGTCTAAGGATTTCGCCTCAGATGTCACTGCAATTTATTCAACAAGGATTGTGCTTTGGTTGTTGAATTCTTCCTTAATTAAATCATCTAGCACATCGACAGTATGGCTCTCTGTTTTATCTTTGTGATGAACAGACTTGAAAATACTGAAGGTAACTTGCTCATCGTTAAGTCACATGGTTAGTTCTCCTTTATAAACATCAATGAGAGTTCAGCCGGTGGCTAAAAATGATCGTCCCAAGATTATGGGAACCTCCTTGTCTGCTTCGCAATCAAGTATGATAAAATCAGCCGAAAAAATGAATTTATCCACACGAACTAAAACATCTTTGATTTGCCCTTCAAGTTGAGCTAAAGATCAATCTGCCAGTTGTAATGTCACTATAGTAGGTTTCATGTGACCGATTCCTAATTTTCTGAAAGTAGATAATGGCATGAGGTTGATGCTTGTAACACCCCTAACCCGTATCCATCGTCAAAATAGGGTTACTAGGCATTACCGAATAACACACCTCATTCACATACATTTATACATTCATACTCAAGATCCATTCAAAAACATGCCAAATTAATATGCCAAAATCATCAAGACTTACTTTAGTTCTAAATGCATTTCCTCATCAAATTATCATCTATATCATGACACAAATTGCACCATCTCATCATCTCAAATCAAACCACAATATGCCAATCTTCCAAGTATTGATACATCATCTAATAATTAACAAAATGAACAACCATTTAGCTATATCAACAACTATGGCAAACATACCAAAACAAGACAACATATAAGGCATTATATACTTCACATATATCACTTATCAAACATATAATTCAAGCCAACTTAAATGGCCATATTCCAATATTTACAAGCCAAATCTCATGGCTATAATCACAACTGAAAACATACCAAAATGACACTAGCCTATACATGCCATATACCATATATACAAATCTCCAAAAGTACCAATGAGATGATCGATAGTGTGATGACGTTCCCGACGATCCCCAAGTCCGAGCTAGCTTCGATAATCTATAAAATAGTGAAAAATAAACACAGTAAGCTTTAAAAGCTTACTAAGCCATATACAAATAAGTTATCATAAAAACATTTGTATATCAATTCAAATTTGCCAAGCATAACTAATCACATACAAATTCATAAACCTTTCACATTAAACATATATTTAATATCTTAATCGAGTTCATAAAATACTTCATCTTTTCAATATTCGTATAAATCTCGTACATACTTGAGTCATTTAGCTCATTCACATATTCTTTCTCAACTTGACTTTGCCCGTTGAACCATTCGGAATCGTTAAGGATACTCGGCAATCACATATAGCTCGTACAATGCCATATCTTAGATATGGTCATACATGTTATCACATATCGATGCCACTGTCACAGACAGGGTCTTACACGTAATCGATTAACGATGCCAATGTCCCAGACATGGTTTTAAATGTAATCTCAATACAATGCCAATGTCCCAGACATGGTCTTACATGTAATCTCATCTTGATAACCTAATGTCATGACATTTGTATCCTATACTATTCCTAAGGTTTGTACGGGACTTTCGGATGTCGTAACTCTGTGAATTTTTGCTCGTAATTGTTCTTTCAACATTCATAGCAATTCAATGACAAGTAAACACATATAATTCAATGTAAAGACATTTATTTGCATATGAACTTACCTCGTAGTAGTAATAAAGGGGCCAAATCGACTATTCAATAACTTTCGACTTCCCCCGATTTAAATTTGATTTCTTTCGTTTTTGATGTATATACATTTTTTGATGTATATACATTCAAAATTAACTCTTTTATTCATCAGCACATTTAATTTAGTCCACAAACACATATTTGGGAATTTTTTCACTTTAGCCGCTAAAGTTTCACATTTCTTACAATTTAGTCCTTATTTCACAAATACACAAAATTACCCAATTTCTTTCAAATACATGCTAGCCGAATTCTCCTAGTATATATATCAACCCATATTTCACATTTATTTCACATTTTAACCCTTCAATTTACACTTTTCACAATTAAATTCCTATTTGACATTTTTGTCAAAAATCACTTAACAAAACTTTAATATCTATCATCAATCTTTCATAATTCATCAACAATCATTCAAAAGCTCAAGCATTCATCAATGGAAACTCACAAATTCATCAACAATTTCAGAAATTAGGGTACGTGCTAGTTAGACTATTAAGCAATGATCACAAAAACATAGAAATCATTAAAAATCGAGCTAAAATCGTACCTTAATCAAAGCCTCAAGTTGTTGAAACCCTAAACACATTCAAGTTTTATTTTCTTCTTCAAATTCAGTGTAAAAATATGATAATGGATTAATTTCATGTTTGTTTTAATTTAATTATACATTAATTCTATTTTTACCATTTTAACCTTGGTTTATAAACACTTAAAACATCAAATATAAGGCCATTAATGTCCATCTCCACTATCAATGGACTAATTACAACATAGGGACCTTTCATTTAATAAGCCATAGTAATTAAGCACTTTTAAGTTATAGCATGCTACTTTTGTATTTTATGCGATTATGTTCTTTTTCTCAAATTGAGCTATTAAACGATAAAATTAGCTCACAAAATTTTCACACATACATATTCACATGCTATAAACACCAAAAATAATATTAAAATAATTTTACAACCTCGGATTTGTGGTCCCTAAACCACTGTTCCTATTTAGCTAAAACTGGGTTGTTACATTGCTAACTCCCAAATCATATAAAGCCTTGCCTAAATAATGGTTGCCAATTGAACATGGAATGGTAAAACTTTTAGGATCTTTCAATTTTGGGGGCAACTTGTTTCTCAAAATAGCACTACAGCCTTCTGTGAGTGCATAGTTTCAATATCAGTGAGTTTTTTCTTCTTAGACAAGAAGTCTTTCATAAATTTCCCATAACTCGAAATTTGTACTAGAGTGTCCACTAAAGGAATATTGATCTGCAATTGTTTTACCATATCCAAAAACTGCTGATACTGTTTATCATTTTCATTCCTCTTGCATCTTTGTGGAAAAGGTATAGGTGGAAGTACATTCGGTTGCGGCGACACTTTTGGTTCGTCCATAATTTTAAGGGTCGAATATAAGACATGTGAGTGACAGTTTGCGGTACTTCATTGTCGGATACATCGACAAGCTCTTCAGCCGTACCCTTCCTATTAGGGTTTACAATATCAACATCTGGGAATGTTACAGTAGAATTTATAACCGGCTCACCAATTTTTTTACCACTTCTAGAAGTGATGGCTTTATAGTGCTCTTTCCCTCTCGGATTAGGATTTTCAGTGTCGCTAGGTAATGAGCCTTGTGGTCGAGTATTCAGATTTGAAGCAAGCTGTCCGAATTGCGCGTCCATGCTTAAATGGAAGATAAATTTCCTTGAACAATAGCTTTTGTGTGAATAATATTCTTTCGCATTAACGCCTCAAGAGCAGTTAATGGGTCAGAAGTAGAAGCTAGTGTATATTGTTGTTGTCGCTGTCCTTGATCATTCGAATTCATCATTTGAGTTTGATGTGATTGTATCTGACTTTGTTTGGGATACAACTGAAGATGCTAATTGTAGTTTTGTTGTTGATTATAATTCCATTTTCGTGGATTATAATTACCCTGAGTAGATATATTCCCATATTTGAATGTTGCAGAATTTTGTCCAACATTTTGAGTTCCCCAAAACTGTTGGTGGCGTGCAGAGTTGTTGTAAGAATTTCCATGAGAATTGTTGCGAATATTACTAACATAACATGCATTTTCTGCATGTTAGGGAAAATATTCATAACTATGATTGTCACCACAAATTTCACAGCAAAAGACAAGAACATCCAATTGTTGAGCCACCTGTATAGGCGCAACATCACTCGTCCCTTTCATATTTTTAATCAAGTTTGTAAGCGAAGAGACTTGGGCACTTAATGTGGATATTACATCTAAATAACTCCTGGAGTAGTTTTTTCTGGTGCAGCTCTAGAGATGGGATATTGATAATCATTCTGAGCAATTCTCTCAAGAATTCTCACAGCCTCATTATAAGTAAAATCTAGTAAAGGTCCATTATCTGATGCATCAACAAGATTCCTTGAATAAGAATTCAGGCCATTATAGAAATATCAATTTGTGTTTTTGGTTGAATGCTGTGCATGGGACAATGTCAAAGCAAAGACTTATAACATTCCCATGTGGTGTGAATATTTTCATCATCTAGTTGATGATAAGCGGTAATATCATTTTAAAGACGAGCATTCATTGTCGGTGGGTTAATGCGTAAAACAAACTGCGTGGCTAGAGCATTTCAAGAAGTAATTGATCTGGCAAGTAGCCCAAGAAACCAAGTGCGAGCTCTTCCCTGTAAAGAATAAGAAGATAATTAAGGCATCATTAGGAAAGCCTTGTTGGCTAAAGGAAGTACAAATCAATAAAAAAGATTTAAGATCTTCTCTCATATCTTCATATACTAGTCCAGTATATTGGCCATTGGAGTTCAGCATTTGAAACATCATTGGCTTGAGTTTAAAATTCCCAACTTGTATTGCTGGCCTGACAACTCCCGGTTGTAAATCATCCAAGATAGGTACTACAAAGTCTCGTATAGTTCTATTTTGGATGTGAGCATTATACGACAATAATGGGTTATAAACATTTTGCTGTTGCCTCGGGGCTATGGCTGCATCATCCCTTGGTAAATCCATATGTCTTTATTTTTGAAGTCGTCTTCGAACAGTTCTTTCAATTTTTGGATCAAATTCGGCAAGAAAATTCGAGTTGCCTCAGGTCATAAAACACCTAAAACAAAGTTGAAGAATTAACAACAAAGAAAAACCAGTTAGTGAGTACTAAATATTATATAAAGAAAAAAAATTCAAAAAAAATTCAAAAAACACACAAAAACAAAAATAAACATTAAACAAGTGCCATCCCCGACAACAGTGCCAAAAACTTGATTGGCTGTAAACATCATAGCAATAATGTGCAAGCGTACACTATCGATGCAAGTATAGTAGACAGATGTGAGTTTGTCAAATATTGATCCCACAGGGATGGTTGTCTTTTGTCTATTATTGTCATTGCAATAACTAGATAGAAACGAGATAAACTGTGAGGATAGATGTCGAAGAAATAACTTGAAAACAATAAGGTAAAATATGCTATGGATAAATTGGGATCCCTAAAGTGAATCTTTAGCAGAATACGAAGTACTCGCAAGGTATAAAAGATGGTGATTGTCGACGTAATAAAATTCAATGTATGTCTTAACAAACGCCACTCCTCTATTTAATCTGGGACTTAACTATGCACATTAACCTCACCTTCCAATGAGGGCAATATAGCACTATTAAGAACAAGTGGACTAAATTCCTTTAGCCCTTACTCAACTTCCGTTGTAATGCTTATTAGCTCAAACTATCACTGCACCTTCCAGTGTTAGTGACTGCAACAACACTTCCATGTTTAAAAAATTCAAACCCCCATGATTAACAATAAAACAAATTTAATAAGATAAAATTTAACCAAGAATTCATTTTACTTCCATACAATAGAAAATATAGATTAATCACCAGCGTTTCCAAAGAAATAAGAAAGAATCAAGTGGAGAAGACTATTCCTAGTTAACTCAATTGAATCTCTCGATTTCCTCTTGTCTTGCACTTAGAACTCTTCATTAGGAATGGATCTGCATCAAACTTCACTTTGGCTCACCCAAGGAAGGTTTAAGCTACCATAGCCACAACCTTCAAAAATAGGGAAAGGAAAAATGTTGGTCAAAAGAATTCCCCTCTTTGTTCTTCTCACTTAACCTTTTATGTTTTCCTCAACAATATAGGTGTCCTTCCCTTAGGATTCTTCTGTCCTTATTTGTATAGAGTAGTTGCATCGGACTAGACAATTCATGTATTTTTGGTTTTTTATCTAGACAGCTGTCAATTGCGGCGACAATTTTGGATACAATCTGGAATTAATTAATGCAGCGACATTAATGCAGAAAGATAGCAAAACTAATGATAAAATAGGTTAAGATTCATTGGGTTATAAAATGCAATTTACTAAACTGAAAATGCTAAAATGTATGCTAAAGATAACCAAATGGGAACAAGTTAACTAATAAATAAGGAGAAAACGTATGTTCTTTCTAGTACAATTAAGAACGCATATCTCAATAGAAATAATTGATCCATTCAAATAGGTTGGACCAATAAATTAGTTTGGCATATTGTCAATTGAAGCTGTATAACATTAGATTACTAACATTATGAACCATGCTAATGAAATTAATAATTATTTATAATAAAGTATCCAAAAATAAAACACTAATTTACTACAATGGTAAGAAAAAGAATTAAAGAATTGGTAATAACACTCATAACATAACAAAAAAAAAAAACATGATATAATGATTTCTATTAAATTTGAGAGTGATTAGAATGGATTTAGGGCATTTTGAAATGTAAATTTTTTAATATAGTTAATGATTACAACACATGTAAAGGGCTAAGAGAAGGGGCATAGGCGGCCTGACGTTAAATATGGTAGTTATTTTAGGTCATTTCTGTACTTAACGAGCTTGTTTTTTTTGGCATTTTATAATTAAGTGTTGTATTTCAAAAACGTGAAAATCATTAAAAAAAGGGGTAAGAACGAACTTACCATGGAGCTTGGAAAGTTTGAGCAAGACCCTAGCCATGGTGGTCTTCAAAATTTTGGCCAAGGGGTTGAAGATGACCAAAATTTGGCTTTTATTTTGTTTATTTAATCATTTAATTACTAAATGACTAAAATGCCACTAACTTAAAAATATTCTATTTCACCTATTTCATGTCCATTTTTGTCCAACAAATTAACCAATGGTATAATTACCATTTAAGGAACTCCAATTTAAAATTTCATAACAATTGGACACCTCTAACATGTAGAACTCAACTTTTGCAATTTTTACAATTTAGTCCTTTTACTAAATTGAGTGCCCAAACGTCAAAATTTTTGAACGAAATTTTCACGAAATCATTCCGTGAAATTGTAGACCATAAAAATATAATAAAAATAAATTTTTCCTCGTCGAATTTGTGGTCCAGAAACCACTATTCTGACTAGGCCCAAAATCGGGATGTTACAACTCTCCCCCTTTAGGGATTTTCGTCCCCAAAAATCTTACCAGAAAAATTGCTTTCAACTCTCATGAATTACTTCCACTAATTTCTCAGAATTATAAATCAAATCAACCTCGTATATCTCTTTCTAATCAGCTTTGAACTTTAACACACAGTGTCGAAGCATATCGTCAAAGTTTTGAATTACTCTCTCAGACTTACCACCGATTTACAGGTGTATTATCGTGCCAAGATGCAACTGCGTACTCATAATTTCCAGTAGCTTTTTCCATAATTGGGATATAGCCCTCGGATCTTAATCCAAAATAATGGAGACTGATACTTCGCATAATCGAATAATGCTAGAAACATCTTACTTGGCTGGTTTGTTAAACAAGAAATCTGTACACAAACGATCAATCACAATCCGATAACATCTTTCTTTTCGGAGATAAAGATAATTCAGATACAAAAACTATAGTAACTCTATCTCAAAACAATAGCATCAGTCATCAGGTCAGACCTAAAATCCAGAATAAAAAATTGACTCATACTAAACTCGTTTAGCTTACCATTCGTTAACACATTTCTGAGATTCTCAATCTTGTAATGAAATCATCACTTTAGCTTTTAATCTAGCTAAAATCATATCATCATCAATTAAGATCAATCCTGTAACCCACTCACAAAATAAACAAAGATTTTTCCATTCAACATCTATAACTATATCTGCTTTCCCAGAGATTAATCAATAACTACTCACGATCTTTCAATAGCTCAAGTCTTTAACACTATCTTAACTTCAGATCTTTCTATGACATTCGATACTTTAATTCTTGAAATCGGGGAACATGTGACACCTTTCGTCGAATAAACGGTATCACTAAATTCTCAATACAGACATAAAAGTGACCGTCTCTAAATCACTGGTCGAACAGTTCTTTTTAATGTGACATTAATCGTATGAAAACATGAACCATCTCTTATATTCTAGTAATAAAACACATTCCAATCCGTTCAATAGTGCATCACTGAAAAATCATAAATTCATCACTCAATTCAAACTGAACTCAGAACCAGAGCTTCGATTAATAATACCTTCAACTTTTTTCAACGTTGCTAACATGCACAAACCATCCAAATTTTCATAAATGTGATAACCATATCATTCAGAATAGCTTTAACTCATAATAACATCATCAAATTAGAACAAATCTAATAGGTATATCTTGGTATCATACTCTCTAGAATATCAATTCTTCATTTAGACTGTCCATCAATATATTCCTGGATGCACAAAATTTATTACCATAACTGAGGATACTTTAACTACATGTAACTCAAATCACATTTCAACTGACCAGCTCACTCTGATAAAAACAACCAAGTCGATTTCGACTATCAAATAATAACATAACAAAACACTCCTTTCTTCATGCTATTAAAACAACTCAAACACACAATCTTTTAGAATTCTCTTATCATGTTAATGAAGACCTTTACAATTGTATTGGCTCAAAGAAACAAAGACATCTCGATTGAATGCATTGACCTTAATTAACTTACCTGAGAAAAGAAATCCATCATACAAATTGAAGCTTGTGATTTCACCACTTATACCTTTGCTGATGTCAATTTCTTACACCAAAATTAGAGAAATTCAGATACCAAAATCACCACATTTCTATGATCGAACCAGAAGCATAATCATAATAGACATAGTTATCACAAATTGAAGAACACACTTTAAAGATAAGCCATGGTTGATAATTCACGAAATAAGAATGATAGAAAAACCGAGATAAAGAAATTCAAGATACGATACCATACTGGAAGTCCGAGAACATAACTCACAAGAAGATAATAAAGATCTTGATAATTCCCCAGAGAAAGCCAGAAGAAAAACACTGCTTACCAACTTTGGACTTCCTTCATAACAGAGATAATATATTTCCCACATATATAAAACAAAACCATAAACAGTAGAAACATAAGAATAGTTTCACATAAATTTTTACCATCGACTTCATTCTAACATATTAGAACAAAATTTCGAAGATATAAAGAAATGCCGATCATGAACCAACCAAACCAATAGAACTTTTGTCTAACATTATAGTCAGCTAACATTCTCACACGATAAGAATTTTACTAGAAAATGAACAATCACACACATATCTCAGAGGATAAAAGAATATATAGAATACCCAGAAAAGATCATCATATTCATTTCAACTTAATTATTACACACAGACATCTTTACTACTCAATTATCATTTCTCTGACTAATTCTGTTATCATGAACTCCGCATCATTTCGTTCACTAACGAAAACCAATTCGAGAAAAATTTTAGCAAACACATACTTTAGACATCATATCTAAATAAGTCGATTAGCCGAGATTAACTTTTTCTTTAATCGTGACATTGCTGAATCTGAATAATCTTTAGAACAATCTGATATCCTTCCAAAATTGTTTCCACTTTCCAAACTATTCTTATCTATGTATGTATTACTAATTATTTCACCACTAAACTCTTTAGTTTCACATTTATGGACTTATTCCACATGATTCTCGTAAATTTTCATTATAAAGCAACACTGGTAAGGGGGTGAGGTTGTAAAGCCTCTAATTTGACTCTCATAAGTACACACATATGACTTAGCATTCATCACCAACATCATATCATCACAATTACATAATTCACTTTAAGCTAATTAACATACATAGTCATGTTACACGAACTTTTTTTATTATCTTATTCAAAAAAGTGTACATAAACACACATTCCGTCAATTTGAGTAAATTTACTTATCTTATTCACTTAATCAAATATGTTGGGCACATAACATAATATGCATGCCAAACAAACATGGATGGGCTTATCACCATATAAACTTTCATTTCATTCCACTTTTCACATTTCTCAACTTGTTGTTATCTCATTTTGTACATTAACACATACATATTGTGAACTTCTATTCATACTTTTCCAAATTTCAACGCATCATAAGCACATTTCAATCATTTCAATACCATTATCAGCATTATCGAAAAATAGCTCGGTTGGAAGTAATCTCTATCTTAACAGAGTCGAGAGATATCATACTATCACGAGTAGTAATATGGTATGTATAGCTAGAATCACATACGCTATGTTAGTCTAAGAATCGACTAAACTATAGCTCTGATACCACTAAATGTAACACCCCTTACCCGTGTCCGACGCTAGGACAAGGTACGAGGCATTACTGGACTTAAACATAACTAATCATATAAAATCAGGCCATAAAGGTTCATCCAATTTAAAATCATTCATACAGATGCACATCGTCCCTATTACGGGCTTACGAGGCCCAAAACATACATTGGGGGTGGTTTAGGACTAAACCGAGAACTTTGGAAAACTTAAAAAAATTTCATCAAAATAGGGGTCACATGCCCGTGTGGCTTGGGACACGCCCGTGTGGGTAGGCTATGTGGTCACACACGCCCATGTCCTCAGCCTGTGTAACTCTCTGTTTATGACATCATGCACAATTTGGGGTCACACGGCCAAGTCACACGCCCATGTCCCAGGGCCTTGTCCTTCACACGGCTGAGACACACTGCCCGTGTGGCCAAGAAAATAGCTATTTACTAAGCCATTTGCCATCCTTATTTGCACACTCACATACACACTTTCAATGGCACTAAACATGGCAAAATTAAGCTACCAATACAACCATAATCAAGGCTTAAACATAACAAAACAATTATTCACTGTTCATAACAAAACTGTCTACTTGAGTCATAGTCACTAAATTATTTAAATCTTGAGCTACAGAACTATAAATTAAAATCCGCTTGATTTTTCTGAAACTAGGCTCAAATATCTTCCTACCATAAAATTTTCAGAATTTATGGTTTAGCCAATAAGTACAGTTAATTCTTCAAATTCATCCCTGTTCTGCTATTTGATAGTTTCGATCTTTCTTCACTAAAAATTAATTATCTCTTAGTACGGGATTCAGATGATGTTTCTGTTTATTTCTATTGAAATTAGACTCATTAAGAAATTAAAAATATAAATTTTAATCCCCAAGTATTTTTATACAATTTTTAATGATTTTCCAAAGTTAGAACAGGGGAACCCGAAATCATTCTGACCTTGTCTCATAAAAATTCAAATATCTCATAAAATGAAATTATTTTTCTTACACCATTTATTCTATGTAAAACTAGACTCAATAAGATTTAATTTCATATTTTATTTAACCTATAATTTGATTTTCATTATTTTTTGTGATTTTTCAAAGTTATACTACTGCTGCTGTCCAAAACTGTTTTAATGCTAATTTTACTCATTCATGATTTCCTTGCACTAACTTTCATTAACATACCATTATAAACCACACCACACAATGACATTGAAATAGGCATATGAGTAATTAATATACTTGCAACCCATTAGCCAATATAAGCCAATTTATATGGCTACATACCAAATCAAATCCTTATTCATTACAAGCCAATACATTTGGCCATATCATAATGACACATACACAAAATGACTAAGTCCCTATACATGCCATAGACTCAAAGGTTTGCGTTCATTTACCCAACATGATAGCTTGATAGTGTGATAGAATCTCTGATGATCTCCAACCCGAGCTAGTTGAATAAACCTATAAGAGGTGGGAAAAAAAGAGGGTAAGCTTCATAGCTTAGTAAGTTCACATGCAAATAGAATGCAATTTAAACAAGCATTAATCATACATTTAACTTAATGAACATAAACTTGGACTTTATTATCAAATCACTTAAACTTATTCTTCATATATATATTCTTACCACAAGTTCATCATATCTCATGTCATTATCATGAGTTCGATGTACATACTTGTGCCACTTGGACATAATAACTTACTTTCTCGTCTTTGACGTATTTGTCAATATTACTCATTGAGCTTCTATTAGAACTACCAGTTGAACACTTGAAATACTATCGGATACATCAGAAGTTTGCACCTAAGTGCCTTATATGTAGCCAATGCTACTTCATATCTCAGATCACATGTTGATCGTTTACGAGCTACTCATAGGTCTGTTCACATAGGCTGTCAAGTATCCGCAATACATGCCGGACTACCTCGCCATCAATAACATATATAAAACTAGTACCTGGATGCCAAAACATGTGTCATATACATCACGAACTCAGACCACAACTCAATGAGTTCGGATGTCACATATATCTTAAACTCAGACCACAACTCAATGAGTTCAGATTACATAATTCCTAGTGACATGTCACTTGTATCCTAAACTATTCCTTAGGTTCAAACGAGATTCTTCGATACCATATTTCTGTCGAACTTGCTCATAACGTCAAGTTCAATACTCATAGCACCAATCACATATTCATGGAATTGTCAATCATAATTCATAATACAATTTAGGCAATAAACACATGATACAACAACACATTAAATATGTATGTATTTACCATACATGCAATATTAAAGCATTTAAAGTATGGTACATGTTGCATTATTTGTAAATGAACTTACCTCGACACCAAAATGGAAAAAAGGGACCTAACCGTCAATTTCTCGTTTTCCCCCAGTTCTAAGTCTGAACCTCGTTTTCTTTGATCTATAATATCACATTTAGTCTATTTATTAGTCACATTAGTCAATGTGATTCAAAAATATACTATGGAAAAATTACATTTTTGCCTCTAAACTTTATCATATTTACACTTTTGCCCCTAGGCTCGTAAAATGATTTTCATTAAATTTATTTAACATAAAAGCCTAGCCAAATCATTTTCATAACTATAGCAGCCCACAGTTTCCACTAAATCACACTTTTATGATAAATTTTATAACTTTTATAAATTAGTCATTTTAGGCATTTTTACCGAAAACTACTTAGTAAAAGTCGTTTAACACACAACAAACATTCATATTCCTCCATTAAACATCAAAATACATGGATGTCACACATGGGTAAATTTTTAAACATGAACCCTACTTCAAATCAAGGGAAGAAATAGGTAAATCTTGTTACGAAGATTTCAAAAACGTGAAAATCATTAAAAACAGGGCAAGAACGGACTTACTATAGAGCTTGGAAATCTTGAAAAAAACCCTAGTCATGGTGGTCTTCAAAATTTAAGTGGGTTGAAGATGACCAAAATTTGGCTTTTATTTTGTTATTTAATCATTTAATTACTAAATGACCAAAATGCCCCTAACTTAAAAATATTCTATTTCACCTATTTCATATCCATTTTTGTCTAAAAAATTAACCAATGGTCTAATTAACATTTAAGGACATCCAATTTAAAATTTCATAACAATTGGACACCTCTAACATGTAGAACTCAACTTTTACAATTTTTACAATTTAGTCCTTTTGACTAAATTGAGTGCCCAAACGTCAAAATTTTCGAACGAAATTTTCACGAAATCATTCCGTGAAATTTTAGACCATAAAAATATAATAAAAATAAAAATTTTCTCATCGAATTTGTTGTCCAGAAACCACTATTCTGACTAGGCTCAAAATCGGGCTATTACATATACTCAAGATGAAGGAATAGATTATGATGAAACTTATGCTCCCATAACAAGGATGGAAGCCATTAGAATGCTTTTAGATTTTTCATATGTTAAAGATTTTAAATTATATCAAATGGATGTAAAAAGTGCTTTTCTAGATGGCTTTATAAATGAAGAAGTTTATGTTGAACAACCACTCGGTTTTGAATATCCAAACTTTCAAACCATGTTTTCAAATTTTCAAAAGCTTTATATGGTTTGAAACAGGCTCTTAGAGATTGGTATGGAAGATTATCAAATTTTCTTATTGAAAAAGGTTTTAGTAAAGGGAAGGTTGACACAACACTTTTTTATTAAAAGAAAAGACTGATTTATTAGTAGTTCAAATATATGTTGATGGTATTATTATTGGTTCTACTAATGATCTTCTGTGTCAAGAATTTTCTAAGCTAATTCAAATTGAATTTGAGTTGAGCATGATGAGAGAACTAAATTTCTTTTTGGTACTCCAAATCAAGCAAAGAAAGGATGACATCTTCATCAATCAAGCTAAGTACACAAAGGAAATGCTCAAGAAATTTGGGATGGACACTCTCAAACTACAAGCTACTCCCATGAGCCCTTCTACAAAGCTTCAAAAAGATAGGAAGATAAATGTGTTGATTTAATGTTATATAGGTCTATGATTGACTCTTTGCTTTATCTTACTACAAGTAGACTCGATATCATGTTTAGTGTTTGCTTGTGTGCTAGATTTGCATCATGTCCTAAAGAATTACATTTACAAGCCCTTGAAAGAATCTTTAGATACTTTAGAGACACTCCATTTAGGTCTTTGGTATCTTAGAGACTCATCCTTTAACTTGCATTAGATGCGGATTTTAGAGGATGCAACTTAGATAGGAAAATCACCTTCGATACTTGTCATTTCCTAGGCAACATGCTAATATCATGGTTTTCAAAGAAATAAAATAGTATTGCATTGTCCACCATCGAAGTGAAATATATTTCTCCCGATAGTTGTTGTGCTCAATTTTATGGATGAAACAATAACTAAAGGTCCATGGAATTGATTTAGATGTCAGTCCTATCAGGTGTGACAATATTGGTGCTAATTGTTTCACTAAAAATCTCATCCAGCATTCTAGGACTAAACACATTGAAATAGGACATTATTTCATTAGAAATCATGTCCAAAAAGGAAATATTGTTCTAGAATATGTAAACACTTTGAACCAAATAGCTGAAAATTTTACAAAACCTTTTGGACACTTAGGAGAGAACTAGGTTTGACCACCTTGCCTTGACTTTGTGTTGAATTTTTCCATACATTTTAATTTATTTTTTAAATTTTTATATTGTTTTTACAATGCAAAAAGCATGATAGTATGATATTCATGGCTCCTATACGCAAAAAGATAGGGGGAGATATTGTTATGTTGTTATTTGATCTATTTTAACCTTATTTGTCTAACATGAATTCTTTTTACTCTTGAACTTGCTAGAATGGACTTAATCTTATTAACTTAGTCATTTTTTCTTTTAAATCTAATTTTTCTTCATGAATCATATGCATCATGCTTGCATTAGCATTTTCATGCATATGAAACCATTAGGAATGATCTTAGAGTCATTTTAGGACCCTTAGGACCTAAAGTTACATTTTTGAAAATTTTTTGCACTTGGAAAATAGAACTACAATTTGGTATTGATACCATTTAAGAAAAATATCAATACCAATGGGCTTTTAAAGGCACCTACACCGTAGTTTCAAAAACAATTTTACAAAGGCCCTAAAACTTCCTTTCTTTTCATCCAAAAATCATCTTCTTATACTCAAAAATTCTTCAAAGCTTTTTATTCTTTTTGTAAAATCTTGTCTTTGCAACCCCTTAAAATACCATTACATCAAGATTTCTACAACATTGCTCAAGGATTTCAATATTTCAACATTTTTAAAGTAAACCTTAAAATTTTCAACCTTTTGATTTTATGCAATGTAGGTTGAAATATTATTTTTTGATGAACTATTGGGTTGATTTGGACTATTTTCATTGTATTTTGTTGCAGGGGGTATCCTATTTTTAGACTTTTTCTTAAATTTTTTTTGCCTAAAACCCTTGTACACCAAGTGTTTGTCAAAATTCCTAAACGATTTTTTTTTCGTGTTTTAGTGGAAATTTAGTGCTTAATTTTCTAAGTATGACCCCTAAGAAACAACCTAGAACCAGTGCATCATCATCAAATTCTCCTAGTGGTCCTAGATTATCTTTCAATTCATGTTTTAGTTTCGATAAGTATCATGAACGTTTTGATAGGAACTTTGCATCCAAGAGAGTATGGAAGTCTAGAAAGGTTAATGTAGCCATATTAGAATGAATAAATTTTGCCTATCTTTCTATTTTTCAAAATTGGGGTTGGATGGATTTTCTTTAATTTTCCTCATTGACTTTTTACAATCTTACTCGAGCCTTTTTCTCTAATGCCAAACTCAAACACAATGAGTTCGACGACATCGTTGTTGCCATCACTTCATTTTTAATGAACACCCCTATTCTTCTAACTTTAAAAGAGTTCAACGATTTACTTCATTTGTCTTCCATAGGTAACTCCAACGAAAAATGATCATTCAATCTCACTCTTTTCATTCAGTCTGGATTAGCATTTGAACTTAACATTCATGATCGTGTCCTCCATTTTACCATTACTTAGAATTATGTTTGATAACTCTTGAAAAGAGTTATATTTCATGCCCTTATACTTAGTTAATTACTTTTACTTAAGTGTTTTTAGTTTCATTTTAGGATATTGCGCTGACATTTTTAAAGCATTGCATTAAATAGCTTGGGTTGTGTTTAATTGTTATTATATGTTGCTTTTAACTACTTGTGGGAGGGACTTGTTTGGCAATTGATTGGCAAGTGCAAAGTGTAGAAAAAAGGAGCAAGGATTGAAGGATTTTCATGGAAAAGTAAGGATAGTTTGCCAACACAAATGTCGTAACAATACCGGGAAAATGGCTAGTTAGCACTTAACGCGTCTCGTTCTTGGCCCCACATGTACGTGTACCAGATATATCTACCTAGAAACTAGAGGAAGGATTGTAGGCTGATGGACCTACCCTAGAAGGTGAAACTTATAAAAGACAAGTAAGGAAACCTAATTAGGGCAAACAACCTTAGATGAAACAGAGGGTACCAGGTAGGGGCCAAGAAGAAGGGCGGCAGAAGAAGGAGAAAAATGACTGCAATCATATTTGGTTGCTACAAGACATTGAGCTGCTTGTGTTGAAAACTGGATAGGCAAAAGCTTTCATCTCGGATTTCCTCCTTTGTTTCTTATCGTGCTTTTTTAAAGCTTATTTGTTATTGATTATGTTGGTTATCGTATTAAACTCAAACTTGATTTGCCCAACCATAAGCTAAATCTCTTAGGCTCAGGATTACTTTGATGAAACCTTTATTTCTATTAATGGTTAATGTTTAAGTTTGATTTATTCTACTATTTTATTCATGGTATTTCATGTTACATACAGGTTGTACATTGATAAATGTGTGACAAGTTTATAAAGATAACTTAATTCCAATAGGGTTAGGTTAACTGGATCAAAGTTGGATAATATAAGTGAATGATTAA
Source organism: Gossypium longicalyx (assembly GCA_025698465.1). Classification (NCBI taxonomy): domain Eukaryota; kingdom Viridiplantae; phylum Streptophyta; class Magnoliopsida; order Malvales; family Malvaceae; genus Gossypium; species Gossypium longicalyx. Next base: position 86,331,913 of record CM047000.1, read on the forward strand.
TCAACTATTTGTAGAAAGCTCTAGAATAGAGCCTTGCCTCATACGAAAGAAGGTAAAAAATATTAGTGGTAGCTGAACTCAAAGCCTATAGACATATAGTGCCCTAGGGAAGGTAACCCAATGTCTTGCTCTCGAGAGAACCAGACTATTGTAGAAACCTATCAAGCAGTAGAATAGTCATGAATTTGATGTGGTATTAATAGTTAGCGAAGGTAGATTCTTTAATAATCCCAGCCGTCTCAATCAACATCGTAGCTCTTAAACCCTTTTTCGTAGTGATTTTTTCGTGGTATTCTTGTTTCGTTTACTTGTTTTGTTTTGCACATTTTATACATCATCATTCTCCCATTTTGCCACTACATTCTTATTATTATGTTGCCTTAGCATTAATCTAACTTAACTATAATAACTCGACCAAATTATACCTATCCAATCCCTATGAAGACAATCTCACTCATCACTTTATTACTTGTTTAATGTGAATGCTTGCACGACTTGCATATCAGCTTTCCCGGCAGCAAAGTCCTATTAAGAAACATGCTAAGCTTCATAACACAAATTATTGGTGGCTCGATTCTTTCATTCCGATAGGTGTCTGATCTAACCCTTAAAATGTTCAATGACATAACTAAGGCTATCGGGAGGGCAATGAGTACAAATACCACCCTTCCCCATAGCACTTATTTGTCATATATCTTTAGAACGTTAGGCATTAGCACACTTGAAGGCATCCCCATTTCTTCAAACCAACCTATTAGTTATGGGATAATTCATCATGTTGGCTATCATTATGATGCCAACTTCAATGCGTGGATAAAGAGTGTTCATCTGGTGAAAAATGAATATGAGGACTTTGAAGGCGCTTTTGAAGACATTTTGAACCCCGAGCATGTTCCTTCACCCGAACATGTTCCTCCTCCGGCTTCTTCCTATCATGCTACTCAGCCTTTGTCCAATATCAATGTTGCCATCCTCGACACTCCACATTCTTTGAGTAGCGATGTTCAGGGACTTCAAGCTGAGTTTAGATCTCATTGAGATGATTTTAAATCTCAACTGTCGACGTTAGAAATACAAATGGCATCTCTCTTTACTCATTTTCCTTCGACACCTCCTTTATCTCCTCATGATGATGATTAGAGTAACCTTTTAAGGTTGCATTTTTCATATCATTTTTCATCACATTTGCACTATTACTTCTGCTCATTTCCTATGTCTATGGCTTTTTGAACCTTAATGTTTTTATTAGCATTATAAGATACTTTGTTTATTTATTTATTTCTGTTAGTTCTCTATTTCTTCATTTTCATATATTTTTGAACTAACCATCTTTTTCTCCTCAAGCTTTATTTGTCTTTTTTGCTATAAAAAAAAGGGGGAGAAGAAAAGGTAAATTGATTGATTAGTGTATATTATGCTAACCTTATGCAAATTATGTGACCATTTTCTTCAAAGTAAAAATGAATGTCAAATTTTGAAAATGTATGTCAATTTTTTATTTAGGCCTTAAATTGAAAATAACATTTATTAAGGGGGAGCAATCTATTTAAAAACAAATTTATCAAATGTTTTGTTATATCAAAAAGTGGGAGATTGTTAAACTAAGCTTTATTTGATAATATGTTTTGATATAACAAATTGAAGTGTTTTTGAATAAAATTTAAAATTGAACAAAATTGATAAAATGATTTTTCAATTAAAGTCTAAGAGAAAATTTTAAATCTTTACTTTAAACTCTTAGAAAATTTTTGAATCAACTTCAAAATCAAGTTGAAATGTTTTTAACAAAGTAAAAATTCTTTTAACTTGTCAAAATATTTTTCAAACAAGTCAAAATAGCTCTAGGTCAAAAGTATCGATACCTTTTTGGCCAAGTATCGATTCCTTTTTGGTTAAGTATCGATATTTTTGAAATATCAATACCTCTTGGAAAAACGACACCAAATTGGCATTCTATTTTTCACAAATTTAACTAAGTATCAATTCGGTATCGATACTTATTGTATGATATTGATCAAATCTATCTGGTATCGATATTTCAGCTCCAACAATCACTGAATTTAACATTTATTGCAAAAAATATCGATACATTTTTATTTGGTATTGATACCTGTTGTTGCAGGTGAATTAAATGCTCTGGTTTTCATATACCCAATGGCTCTATTCATATCTCCAATAATCACAATGATTGGAATTTAATTCAGGGGTATAAATACCAGCTTCCAAAGATCCTACAACAACAAGAAAACATACTTCAGCAAAAATTATCAATAAAGAAACCTTTGTGCCAAATATTTCCATAATTTTCTTTTATACACTTGTGAGATTTATTTCCATTGTTTAGCTCAAGTGTCTTTTCATTGTAATTGAGCTTAATTTTCAAACATTTTGATCTTGTAAGGATTATTTCTTTATTTGCTTCTTTGTATCTCTTTGAGAGGGTTTGTGCCTTACGATTTAGGTAGATATCTGAAGGGAGTTGTACGGTTAAACATTGTCCTCAAAGGTTGATCAAATTAGTGAATTTGGGAAAATCCTTAATTGTGGAAAGCTAAGGTAGTGGATTAGGCAATTGGGGTCAAACCACTCTAAATTCTTATGTTAATTTTTCTCTCTTTTCTCTCCAGCTTTCCTAAAACTTTTAAAAGCCAATTCACCCCCTCTTGGCAATTTCAGTTTGATCATTTGAGCTAACATAAACCTTACCCGAATACACACCTGTGTTTTTTTATAAGCGGATCCTTGATGTTTTCTGACTTTCAACCAAATGATCTTCTTCGCTATTCTCATACTATGAACTGCTTCGAATGTGGCTCGAACCAATTTAACCAAAAACAGAACTAGAAAAAGTTTTATTTTTAGGCTAAAATAGAAATTCTCTCTTCTTTAATAGAAACTGATAAAATTGATATTCTCTATGTCTATAACTTGAGAATAAATTCTCTTTATTTTTTAGCAGAATAACAATTTCTCATAAGTTCTGTTAATAGCTCTATTGGTGCCATCTTATGGAAAGAGAAGGTAAAACCCTTGTAAAGTTGTAGAGGTTTATTTTAAATACAAAAACAACATCCTAATTAGAGTAGGAGAGGGGTGAACGACTCACCCTATTATTTCTACTAGGTTTGCCCCCTTTTTGTTATATGAGGGGTTTTGGGTCTCTCTCACATAAGGTCCAATTATGAGTACTTCTTGGGCCTTTGTTGACCTAGTACTTTGTAATATGATTCGACCCGATTCAATTTTTTTTATTTCCCAAAATAAACTTTCATATTTACACATTAAATAATTTTCTCATCCTAATTTTACTCTAGTAAAATTTTAACAATTTTACCCCTAGTAAATTTTTAACGATTTTACCCCCGATAAAATTTCGATAAAATTCATTTAATATGTCACAACTCAACATTTTCACTATGAATGAATGGTTTATTTTCATTTTTGGGCTTCAAAATAGTCTAAAAACATAAACTCATTCTTCCATAATTTTTTAATTAATCCTATATAAGATTGTAAGTTTCCATGTTCATTTCTGTTTTTGAAACCCTACATTCTTTTTGAAATGATTTCATTTCTCCATTTCTGAGAAAACCATAATTATTCCTGAATGTTTCTCATTTCTCATTTTCTATTCATTTCATTCATTTCTATTCAACCATACAATTCATTTCTAGTCTCAACAAGCTAGCGGAAGGACTGATCGGACATATGTAATTGTGGCTCAAATTATTTATAATTAAGTTTTGGCTTTTCGTCTATTAATTATAAACTCATTTAGTCACAAAGTCATTCCACTATAGTATCATGACTGAGCTCTCCTCAACTGCATACCATTACGAAAGTAACTACTTAAAACTCGTCCAATGACCTTGTCGTAAGTGTGTTACCCTCATAGGCTATCCTTGATCTCTTTAAGATATTATTCGTTCTCCCAATATGATTCTATTTTATCTCATGGTAACTATTACATCTTCCTTCATGAAAATTCAATCACTATCAAATAGTGATTAAGTCAACCATCACAAAGATTGACAACCCTTGGCCACATTTACTTTTCATCAACCATGTAATACCAATGAGAAGATATCATTTACTCATGTTCGGGTTATGGATTCCACTATTGTGAATGATGCTACATACTACAGAAGTTGTACACACAATACACTAGCTTTCGGTTACTTATTTATTTGAACTCAGGCTTTTATTTAGATCAAAGTGTACGAGTCACACATATATAGTCCACCATCCACTTAGGATTTAGGTATGCCACACTATGAATGTCACAAGTGAATAAATCCATAAATAGATTCAGGATCTACTCATCTTGGGTCTTGTCCTATGTACTGTCAGTCCAGTCAGTCGCATCTATGTCTTTATCTTCTAGGAGTCATCCCTTCCAATGCCCAAGAAAACGCATCTCCCTAATTGGATTTAATAGATGACATATTAGTTTTTCAATCGATTTGCTTATTTTTTATCAAAATAAGGACGTGTTTAGGTTTATCTACTAATAAAAGTTGTCTTTTCGTATTACAATCTAACCACGTAATACCGCTTAGTTAAACATTAGACAACCAATGAGCAACATTTGCTTTCATTTGGATTTACTTGTAAAACCCATTTGAGGATAGTAATACAAAGTATAGTAATCGTAATCAATGACTTTGTTTTATTAACCAATCTATTGAAAAATTACAACTATATATTGGCAAAAATACTATACTTAGGGCACCATATCCAACAGTCTCCCACTTGCCCTAGTGAAGTAGATGAGTCATGTTTTGCATTCTTGTGCCCTTCCATATGTTTCCCAAAGAGCTCTTTAGCTATAAGAGTCTTGGATAAACAAATCTTTGGGTTTTGTCCTCATATGCGATTTTTGATTACATTTACAATTCTGTCAAACACTACCGTCTCCCTTATGTGTTTTGTCCTTATGTAGTTTATTAATGTTTGGCTATATCCGCACTATTATATGCCATAGCTTTTCCATACCTCATATTCGGCCCTCTATAGTGAAGTTAGTAGTGTATCCCTGCTTTACACTTATTCACACTATGGACCCGTTGTTTAGGAAAAAAAAGCAGATTCTAATATCGATTTCCTCAAATCTCAACACGTTTCAAGGTCAAAATTAGTATATCTGATAGGATCAAGATCTCCTTTGGAATAAATAAGCATATAATTCCTCATTCTCTGTAAATACTTGAGTATATACTTAACTACTTGTCAGTGCCTTGGTCCTGGATTCTTCTGATACCGACTTACCAACCTACTGCAAAACAGATATCTGGATGTCTACATAGCAAAGTATACATGAGACTTCCTACTGTCAAAGAATAAGCAGCCTTTCTCATGTTCTCTCTTTCTTCTGTTATCTTAGGACAGTCCACTAAAAAGAGATGAAATACCAATTTAGAGGGTTAATTTCCCTTATTCAAATCGGTCATTGCATAATGCTCCAATATTTTGTTTATATATGTAGCCTGATATAGTGCTATTAATTTGTTCTTTCTATCCCTTAGGTTTCGAATACCTAGAAAAAAATTAGCTTCACCCAAGTCCTTCATGATAAACTATTGGGTTAACTACAGTTTAACCGATGATAGTGTCCCTTCATCATTTCTAATGAGTTGAATGTCATCAACATATAGAATAAGAAAAACCATCTTTCCATCCCCTAAATGTTTGTAAACACTAGGTTCATCTATGTTTTTCTTAAATCCAAAATTCTTGATCGCCTGATAAAATATTTGATTCCATAAATAGGATGCTTGCTTAAGTCCATATATGGACCTAAGCAATTTCCAAACTTTATGCTAATTTCCTTTAGCTATATATCCTCTGGGCTGCATCTTGTAGATTCTCTCTTCAAGATAGCTGTTCAAAAATGTTGTCTTGACATCTATTTTCCAGATCTCGTAATCGAGAGCCACTGCAATGGACAGTAATATATGGATTATCTTGAGCATGGAAACTGGAGAGAATGTTTCTTCGTAATCGATCCCTTCTTTCTAAGTATAACCTTTTGCTACAAGTCTGGCTTTAAAAGTTTCCACTTTTCGATCTGTATTTCTTTTCCTCTTGTACATCCACTTACACCCTATGAGTTTTATCCCTTTTGGTAAGTCTACAAGTTCCCACACTGAGGTGGAATATATAGAGTCAATCTCAGGTTTTATAGCTATTTCCCGGAGCTTGAAATTAGCACTCTACACCACTTCATCATATGTGAGTAGGTCATCATATTCCTGTTCGATAGGCTCAGTGTTAAAAACACTTCTAATAGATTGGAAGAGCTCAGGCCGACGAGAGACCTTCCCACTACAACGAAGCTCCCTATACTGCTGATCGTTTGCAGGTCTACTATTAGGAGTTGGTTCTAGAGCCATTTCATTAAGGTTTTGTATATTTCCCAAAAATTCCTAAAGTACCTTTTTACTCTGAGGTTTGAATTCATCCATGTAACTTTCTTCAAGAAAAGTAGCATGAGTTGACACTATAATGGTTTGCTCTTTCGGGTTATAAAACAAACCACCCTTTGTTCCCTTTGGATATCCTAAAAACATCCACAATTTACAAGTCTACTATTAGGAGTTAGTTCTGAAACTGTTTCATTAGGGTTTTATATATTTCTTGAAAGTTCCTCAAGTACTTTTTTACTCCGAGGTTTGAAGTTATTCATGTAAATGTCTTCAAGGAAAGTAGCATGAGTTGACACTATAAAAATTTTCTCTTTCAGGTTATAAAACAAACCACCCTTTGTTCCCTTTGGATATCTTACAAACATGCACAATTCTGTTTGTGAGTCCAACTTCCTCGTATCTTTATCCAATACATGGGATGGGCATCCCTAAATCTTTAAATGTTTTAGACTTGGCTTCCTACTATGCCACAATTCATATGGAGTTTTCAATGCTGCCTTAGTTGGCACATCATTTAGAGTATAGCAAGTTGTTTGTACCGCATATCCCCAGAAAGAGATTGGTAGCTTCAAATAACTTAACATCGAACGTACCATGTCCCACAATATTTGATTCATTCTTTCTATCATGCCATTCTCTTATGGAGTGTCTGTTGTGGTTAACTATGATAGAATCTCATTCTCTATGAGGTACCCTAAGAACTCATTAGATAAATATTCCCCACCTCGGTTAGACCAAAGTGCCTTTATGGTTACACCTAGTTGTTTCTCCACTTTCGCACGAAACTCTTTGAATTTATCAAAGGTTTCACTCTTGTGGTGCATCAGGTATGCATACCCATATATGAAATAGTCATCAATAAATGTTACATAATACTCGTAACCACCTCTTGCAATAACGCTCATGGGGCTACATATGTTAATGTGCACAAGTTTTAGGGGTTTTCAGACCTTCATTCCTTTTGTATTAAAAGATCGCTTAGTCATCTTACCTTCCAAGCAAGATTCACATTGTGGAAGACCAACTTCTTTAAGCAAACTTAATATGTCGTCTTTCAGCAGTCTAGTGATTCTTTCTCTGTTAATATGACCAAGTTTCAAATGCCAAAGCTACGCCTCATTAGAGTGAGAAGTTTTAAGTCTTTTATTTGATATTTTAGTCTCAAGCAATGTGTACATATTTGGTTTAATAAAATAGAGATTATTTGGCATCCATCTATTGCAGATAAGATTGTAATTTCTAAATATTATAATTCTATTATTAAAAGTCATGATCAAGTTGTCTTTATACAAACATGCAACAGAAATTAAGTTTCTTTTAAAACTTGATACATAGGAAACGTCTTGTAACACCCCAAACCCGGCCTAGATGTTACGGTCGAATCCGTGATGTCACATTGGAGTGGGTTTTGAAAAAAAAACAGTTTTAATAGGAAAGCTCATTTGTTTAATCCATTTTCCAAATTTCAGGTTCGTTTAATAAAACATGTCTTATACTAGGTTGTTACTACACTTTAAAATATTTATCATTGCGAAAGCTTGCAAATCAAGTTACATAGTATGATAGTTGAAAATCATTTTCCTTTTTAAACCCGAATCCTACGACTAACAGGTATAAGTCAGTTTAATAAAATCTCCAAATAAAAGTAAAAACTTAAAATGACCTTATTACATAAAATGCCCCAAATAAAGCTACCCTTACTAAAATCAAAACGAAATTATAAACAATGGTGTGGCCGTCTCCGAGTCCCTTGTAGCACCGATCCGCCTAAGGATTACCTGCACAGTTAAGCAAAGTAGGTGAGTTATGAAACTCAGTGTGTAATCCCTATTTAATAAGCAGACAATCATACAATGTTGAACAGTCTGGCTTAACCTATATCAGTAGCAGTATCAGTATGGGCCTTAGCCTAATTCGGTATAGTATCAGCAATGCATAAAGAATCCTACCCAACCATCTTCTACACTCCACTCCGTCCAACCCTACACTCCATGTGGAGAATAAATCAACCCACCCATCCCTACACTCCAGAATCATGTACCAGGTTCGGTACTAACAGTATTTGCAGCAGAGCTACCAGTAATAGGCTTATAGTCTTTCAGTACACTTCCTCCAACAATATATATATCCCACCCCATGCAATGCAACATAATATAAATGTACATACGTTAAGAATGGCATGCTCAAACAGTCATACATCACATAGGGGTATAACAGTCATTTCATAAATTAGGGTTTAAGTATACTTACTGACCCAACAATAGGTTTACAGTCATCTCGTGTGACCCGTGCAACCTTAACAGTTAAACAACAAAAATGGGCCCAAGCCCATATTACGGCCTATGTGGGCCCACACTCTTGTGTGGCCCAATAAGCCCAAATAATGGCCTTGGCCATGAATACTACACAACTGGCCCAATAATCTCCACGTGTCTATACGGTTCATCTGTATGTAGCCCACGAGCCCATACACGGCCCATCTCAGCCCAACATGGCCCAAACTGACCCATGCCTACGAGATCGCTCGTGGTGGTCTTTACGGTCACACGCTCGCGTTTGTATGCTTAAATGACCACACGAACGTGCATTCACTCGCGTGGCACTGATGATAATAGTTTTTTATGCTTTTATCGTATAACGGTTGAGGCAGTATGGTTACACACCTTGATTGTGAAAATTGCCAAGAGACCACAAGCGCCAACCCTACATTCATACAATATTTTCCATTAGACCACATAGTTAAACTTCCTCTCTTCAACTCTAACCCAAAATCAATAGTCGAAACCTGCCTTGCTTGAAGAGTGCGATTTAGTCCACTAAATCCGTTGACAAAGATCGGCCACACCCTCCTTGACAAGAAGCTGTATTGCCAAAGGAGCCCATTAATGATGATTTTATTCTCATAAATGGCTTAAGTCAAAAACAGAATTATAGGAAGCACAAAATCAGATATAGGCAAATAAAACATTCAGCCAACCCTTTAACACCAACCATGCATTAAATTCGTCACACGGTATCTAAGGGCTCAGTTACCTTTAGACGAGTGGTAAGTACAAGGTTGAGTGCTTCAAAAATCTTTTGACAAAAACCCCTTCACTCCTGAAATAGATCTAAAATGCAAGCACACAATGAATGAAAGGCAAGAAGAGTAAAGTTGAGAGCGAAGAAACTTAACAGAACTTACCAAGTACTATATAGCTACTGCACCAAAAGAAGAAAGAAAGATGAAAAGAATGATTGAGAAATAGAGAGAAAGAAGAGACAAATATTTGGCTTGGAAAAATGTTGAGAGGAAAGAAATGGCAGGAAGAATCAGTCAAGAAAGGGAGACCCAAAGAGAGAAAAAGAAGTCAACTGCCTAAGAAACCCAAATGGTCGAAAAAGAGAGCACCAACAATTGTAGAGTAAAGCCAAAACTATCTAAATGACCAAGCAATATTTGGTCCCTACCAAAATGTACAAGGAAACAAGAGAGCATTCCTTGGCAAAACCGAAAAAGAATCACACCACCAGTTTCGTCACTAAGAGCAAGAGTGACCGAATTTTGCCCAATAAACTTCCCACTTTCAGCATACTACTACCTCACACCTCCATTTCCCCTTTTCTCTCCTAAAATCTCTCCTCACATCTCTCCACCAATCCCTCAATTGACCACTTCAAACTCCTTTCAAACTCCCCCGCTAACAAGCGGCCACACACCACACTCCTTCAAACACTCCAACTAGAGTCCTACCACTACACAACCTTCCAAACTGCACAACAACCAAAAATAAACATCCCTTTTGTGAGCAGCAGGATTCAAACTTAAGCCCTTCTACTAGTAGTGACACGCCACTAACCCTTGGCCCAATCACCTTTTTGAGACTTGATTTCCCCACAAAAACAATAAAAAACCTACAACTAGCCGAAAAGGTTTAGTTCAAAAGAAATAAAAAAATTTGCTTAAGCCTAGGTTTGAACCCAAATCTCCTCACACTACTCAGGGCACCCTTAACCATCACAGTAATCAAGCCAATATACACACAATACACAATTAAATCTCTAAAGATTTGGGGCGTTACACGTCTTTTAAAATAATCTTTATAAAATTATCAAAATAAATAGGTACATCTCTCACTACTTTAGCTACCACACTTGTCCCATTCTTAGATTGCAACGGTAAGATCTTATCTTTAAGATATTTCGTCTCCTCGAACCCCTATAGAGAAACACAAACATGATTAGTGGCTCCCAAATCAATGACCCAATGGTCTGTTGAATCTTCCAAAAGTTTATAATTAAGTTTTGGCTTTTTGCCTATTATTATAAACTCATTTAGTCACGAAGTCATTCCATTATAGTATCGTGACTGAGCTCTCCTCAACTACATACCATTACAAAAGCAACTACTTAGTACTCGTCCAATGACCTTGTCATAAGTGTGTTACCCTCATAGGATATCCTTGATCTTTTTAAGACAATACTTGTTCTTCCAATATGATCCTATTTTATCTCATAGTAACCATTACATCTTTCTTCATGAAAAGTCAATCACTATCAAATAGTATTAAGTCATCCATCACAAAGATGGACGACCCTTGGCCACATTTACTTTTTATTAACCATGTAACACCAATTAAAGGATATCATTTACCCATGTTTAAGCTATGAATTTCACTATTGTGAATGACACTACATACTATAGAATTCGTATACCCAACGCACTATCTTTCGATTCCTTATCTATTTGAACTCAAGTTTTTATTTAGATCAAAGTGTACGAGTCACACATACATAATCCACCATCCATTCAGGATTTTATGTATGCCACACTATGAATGTCACAAGTGAATAAATCCATAAAGGGATTTATGATCTATTTAGCTTTGGTTTTGTCCAATGTAATGCCAATCCAGTCAGTCGCATATATGTCTCTATCTTTTAAGAGTCATCCACTCCAATGCCCAAGAAAATGCATCTCCCAAATTAGATTTAATAGATGACATATTAGTCTTTCAATCGGTTTGCTTATTTTCGATTAGAATAAGGACATATTTAGGTACCTGAGGCCAAAATATGGATTTATTTTATTTCTACCAAATTATTACTGGCACAACATGTCACAGAAGTTACCCGTGATCACGCTGTTATGCTACATGCCATTTTGCAAGATCAGCGAATCAACTTGGGAGACCAAATCTTCCACAATATGAGTAGTGTGCAGAAGGGTGCACACAAGGAATTTCGTACCCACATCTAATTATAGAGTTGTGCAGAAGAGCTAGAGTTAAATTTCATGCGGATGAGCTGAGCTGCCCATCAAAGGGCATATTAAATGATGTTATCTATGCATAGTTCTATAATCTACGCGCTGATAGGGTGGAGAAAAGAAACGAATAGGTGGTGAAACATCGGGCATACACATGAGAACGAGAGTCTCCAAAGTCAATGGAGGAACCCTAACCCATACCACTGAGGGTACAAAAAAAGGGGCCATATTGACTTTTAGAGCCCCGATAACTGAAGAAATGACTCAATGCATAAAGGCATACCTCGAGTATAACACCGGTGGCAATTATGAGTACGGGAAGGTGATTAGCCATCTAGACAAGCAATTTAGCATAGAGTTGTTACGATGCTCGTAACCTTCACCATTTTAGACAACCCCATCTGACATCACACAACCTGCCCAGGCCAAACCATCCACTACTGAAGGGAAGGAGCCGAGAGTCCTCTCAGATGAGGGAGGAGACATTGAGGAGTTCAATGCCTAGGAATCTACTTACGATTGAAGGAATAAAAAAATAGTATTATATATGTTTTGTGTGGTTTTTTTTACTGTGTAGGAACCCCACAAGTAATAAGGTGCTACAAATTCGAGCTAAAACTACAAGGAAGAGCTAGCCCCTATAATTTGTGATGGACTTTTAACGCTAATCGGGCAACCTTTTTCTTTTATTTTTTAGCACATTAAGGATAATATGTCGAATAAAGCGTGAGGGTGACTTAGAAAATTTTTAAATTTCTTTTCTTTTACTTTATCTTTATAGATTTTTAGTAGTTACTTTTTTTGTGTGTTTTATTTGTGCTTGGGCTTGTAGAAACACAAGTGATTGGTTAGGAGCATATACTTAAGTTGTTTGTCTAAATTGTAAATTTAGCCTGAAATTAAATAATTTAGGTTGTTTGTATTTAGACCAATTAGTTCAGTTTATTAAGCTGTAAATAGGAAAAAGAGATTAAATATACCAAGTGGTAAAAGTAGATACAAATAAGTAATTATATTTGTAGAAGTATAGGATGTTTGAATTAAAAAGAAAATACTCAATAAAATCCATTGTCATTGAAACAGTGTAATATGACTAGTATAAACCTTAAAAAACAAATAAAAAATTACTTGAGAAAAATCTCAATCGTACTGGCACAAAAAAAATTATAAGGGGATTATACGGGGAAATATTACTGCATTAGAGTTCAAAGCATGGAAAAAATAAAGTGAGTAGGAAAAAGATATTCGAACTGACTATATTCTGCAAAAATAAATATTATATTCGTATACACATTTTGATGGTTATTTATTTAATTTTCTTCAACTTGTTTACTTTGTAATTTATTGAAATAATCTGTTTAGGTGTAAATAACTATAGATTGTTTAAATTTCTAGCTAGAGTTATATATTTAAGCAAATTTTCCTAGTGTCAATGCTCTAATCTAATCTCGTGTATCAAGTCAACTCAAGTACATTGTTTAGCTATAGATTTTATTTATTTTCTTTTGTTTGCTTGAGGACAAACAAAGACTTAATTGTGGGGGTATTTGACCCGACGTCAAAAGTAGAAGTTATTTTAGGTCATTTCTACACTTAACAAGCTTGTTTTCTTGGCATTTTATAATTAAGTATTATATTTTCAATATTAGTAGGTTAGTAACTAAAAGTTAATGAAATAAGCATTTTTAATCATTTTCTACTATTTCAATGACCTATAAGGCTTATTCAGGCCTCGTGAGTTACTAATAGGCTATTGAAGTATGTAGAATGCAAATTCAGGTCCAAGAATACAAGGAATGATGATGGGGCCATGAGACAAAGGAGCCCAATAGGACAATGAAGCTGCCAAGGCTAAGAATACACTCGACGTCGTGACGAGAAGCACTCCCACGTCCCGACGGCATGGTGATGGCAGGCCAAATTATGGTTGATTCCTTAGATGACACTTTTGGAAAATTTCCTTATTTTTGATCTTAGCGTTTATCAGAATATTACATTTATTGGTATCCAATTGTATCTAGGGTTGAGTGATCACCAAGTAGGTCGTTTCCTATATAAGCCACCTTAAGGTCATCGAAATTGTAAGCAGGTTGAGATAGACAATTTTACTATTTAGTTTTTAGTTATCTTTTCTCTTCATGTTCGTGTAGTTGGAACTTTTCTATTCTGATGTGAAGACAATCGCAAGCAGAATAGTTTATGAGCATTCTATTTCCTCTTTTATTTTATTCTTTTATTTATATTTTGTTTCTTTGATCGATTAATCATTGTATAAATATTAGAATAAATTATTGTGCTTTATTTATATTTTGCATTATTCGATTAATAAACTAATTTGTTTGTTAAGTGATTATTTATATGAAATTCATTATTTATTCAAGAATGCTTAGTATATTAGGGAGTAATGCCCTTGATAGAATATCGAGACAAGTAAGACTGGAAGGGCATCCTGTAGCGTATAACTTGTGCCAAGCAGTGAGACTGGAAGGGTATCTGTATGCCTAGGAAGAGACTGAAAGCGTCACTTAGGTGGTAATCCATAGTGAAGATGAACCAGAAAGGTAGTCTTAGATAAGGCTAATAAAGAACTTAATCCGGGATAATTAATATTTAATTAGATAATTAGGGATTTAATCGATCATAGGGTAGAGGCTCGCATTGTCAACTCTTGGAATTGGAAAATCCATTATGTTAATTTTAGTTTAATTAATTTAATTAGTTTAATTAATATATTAATTTGGATCAACACTACTAATTCGTGACTCGACTAGATTAGTAATTAATTTCTATAATTATTTTAATAATGATTTCGTCATTCAACAATCCCTTAGGTACGAATCTTGGAATACTTACCAGTGTTTCATTCTAATCTTTACTATATTACAATTTGACCTGTATGATGCAGACATCGTCGATTTAATTTAATATAGTTTTTGTGTGATGTTTTTACTATAACCAATAACACGTTTATAGGCGGTCGATAGGCAAAATAAGAAATCTAATCAACACTCATGAGTGTTGAGACCAAACTTGTTTTAACCAAATTTATTTCAAAACTATGTAAAATAAAGTAGTTATGTAATGCCCCAAACCGGATTCGATGAACATGATCCGAATCTAAGGTGTTACCACACAAATACAATTTACTTAACCTATTTATTCAAGTTGCAAACAATTACAACTACTAAATTTTAAACTTCCTAATAAAATACATAATTGTAAGCAATGAGAAAATTCAATGGCATACATAGAGAATTTAATTACAATTAGGATTGAACTGATGCCCTAGTCTACATAGTTATCCCCATACAGATTTTTATAATTATCAACTTAAACTCGATTTCACCATCAAGCTCGTTCTGTACGCATAATAGCCCAAAGGGCCACTCCTTCAGTACAGTCCTGGTATCGTCGCTCTAGGCTAAGACCCTAAAAACCCACTTGAAACATAACACACAAAGGTAAGTTCGAAAAAACTTAGTGAGTCAAACACTCATTTATCTGAATCATACTTGCTCGTTACATTCAATGTTTCAATTATCGTATCGTCGCCCTTATTCTTCATTTTGCTTTTAACGATTACTTCATCCATTGTCGTTCTTATACTCATTTTTCCATCTCTTCAGTGTCTTTGAGACCTTACCTGTATTTTTTAATTGCTAAACTATGACTCCATCGAATTTCAGAAAGAGACCCTTGCACAGATAATCAATATTTCCTTTGGAGCGTACCATGTTTACATTCATTTCCAGAACATGTTCTCATTACTTCACTATGTCTCTTTAATTCCCTATCTTAATACAAATCTTAATCATATTGAATACCTTACTGTTATACCCATGGATACGTCTAGGGCTTACTGGTCTTATTGTTTGCATTTAGGGACAATGTAGGATACATCAATTACTTAGCACAGAGTCTGCCGCAATATCGTCTTTCGTGGTTCCTCATTAAAAGCCCTTCCAAATTATACCAAAGGAGTAGCCTATCTTGTGTGCACCATAAAAACCTTCCTTGTAGAATTTTGCCATAGAGGTTATTTCTTCACAATCTACCCCAACGACATTTCCTTGATACATTACTACTAAGACATTTAATTTCAAAGATTACCTTTCATACTATTTCTTCATCCGTAAAAGATTCTATTCTTTCAGAGTTCATCATACATTCCATTTATTTCATTTAAGGTTCACCACAGAGGCATTCCCTTCAGATGGTTGCCACAAGTGCCATTCTTTAAAAGAATGCCATAAAGGCTTCCATTCCAGATACTTTCAGATACGCCACAAAGGCTTCCATTTTAGATACGCGACAAAGGCTTTCATTTTCTTGCAGGTTCATGATAGGGATTCGCCTGGACTCACATTTCGTGAGGTTTATCGCTCATCCTGGGCCACACAGAAAATAACATTAGGTAATAACCTTCCTTCAAATCGTCCTATATAATGCCATAACCTACCTATTATGGTCTTACATGATATGGTGCCATGGACTTTTCCCTTTAGAGATCATGATTAAAGTTCCAAAGGACCCCCTTTAGACGACTTTACGGAGATAGACACAGACTCACTTGCAAAACTTTCATACATTGACATCATTTAAACATAAGACACTATTCACCTCATACATTCAAAACTTTCCCATACAGTCAAGCTTCAACTTCAGATTACTTATCACATACTATATACCTATAGGATTCATATGAGTCATACATGCAACCCTCAACTAATATTCACACATCAGCATATTCATCATATCATCTTTTTCTAGTTTAAGTTCGCAATTCATATGTTTCCTCACGGAAGTATTTAGAATAAACAGTATACACACATGACTCAGTTTAGAAACTCAACTGATTCTCACCTACAACAATTCCAAACTCTAGATCCAAATTTCCCTAGTAAGATCAACAGCAACTACTACTATAAAACATGGAAACTTTATCAGAATCTATTCAAATACCCCCATTTACAATCATTTCTAACACCAGAAATCCCCAAACAGGGCCTTATATCATCCATCTTATGGATCTACCAAGTTAATAGATATACTTTTTCACAACATAATATAGAGGGTCAAAAATCTTACCTTGCCATGGAGCATTCACATGTAAATATCTAGATTTACAACTTAGCGTAAGTGAAAGAATGAAATACTCTAGGTTCCTTTAGATATAGAAAAAAATACTTCTTGAATAAGGAAAAAGAAAAACCCCTTTTTCCAATCTTGATTATCTAGATATACAACTTTTATCCCTATGGAAACTTGAGATACGTCATAATCCTATTCAATCTATCGTATAGGTGGTTTACAGTTGTAAAGAAATGTGTACGGAACACCCATATTTATATATACAACAATTTCATCGTTCATTTCTAAAGACCCTGTTAGAATGTAATCAGTATCATGACTAACCAAACTTGGCGTATCATATTTTTTAGAAATAACTCGATTACCTGAAATTTCTAAGACCATTCTTCGTAATAATCCAATGCTTGCTAAGCGCCTACTTTTACACGCCAAGAGCAACGGTTAGGCAGATAACACTATGCCACTCAGAGTACTACTCAATTTACCTACCAGTTTCATAACCTACCAAAATCGGGTGTCACAAGCCTAACATTGTCTTAGGTGTCAATTTTAGGTCATCCTAATCTGCCGTAATTCGATATAGCATATTAAACTAGTTTTTGCACTTTAGAAGCTTGAACATACGTATTTTAGTTTTATTTTAATTACTTTTCAGTAAAGTTTAGTTAAGTGTAATAAAATGTGTTATTAGTATTTTATTGACCTTAGGGGCCAAAAGAGGCCTAAAGGTGAGTTAATACACTTTATAAGTGTGCAGAAGACCATTAGAAGGCATAATAACTCAATACTGGTCACTAGGTTGCAACACAAAGCATTAGATGTGGCAACATAGGGAGCAGAACTTAAGAAGTCCAAGACTACCTTTGATGTCGCAACACAGCCTAAGGATATTAGGACATACCCTTGAAGATACCCTAAAGCTTAACATACTATCCTTGATGTCGTGACACAGGACCTAGTGTGTCACAACATTGCCTCTGCATGGGAAAATAATATAAGCCAGAGCCGTTTTGATCCTCATAATCCAACTTTAAGCTCGGGAACATCAGCTGACCTAGGATTAAGAATGACAGCCATTCTAAATCTATAAATAGGCTTAGCTAACACATGTTATGAACACCTTTTGCTTTGTATAATTTTTTCTTTAGTTTTAGATTTTAGTTTTTCTTTTCCTTTAGGGTTTAGCCTTTATTTTCATTCTTGTTATTTACTTTCGAGAAGAAATTAGATTCTGAAACTTTTCTCAAACTCTATAATGATTCTACGCTTTAATTTAATATAATCAAACTTCTTCTAAACTTTATTGTTGAAATTGTTCTTTATGTTCATTATTTTATTTAAGTTCGTATTGTTTATTAGATCCATGAGGAACTAATCTTCTTGTGGGGGATTAGTGAGTGGAGGTATGAGTAATTAACTATTTTGTAGGGATTTCTTAATGGATAAACTGTTCAGGACAAGAAGAACCTAAACCCTAGTCTTGACAACCCTGGAAAGTCATTAAAGTGGGAATTAACCTAAAATTGGTATGGCCTATTCATGAACACCTTAACCTTGAATCGGTCTGGACTGTGAGGTTAGAAGATAAGTAGTTCTTGCCGACTCAATATTTTAGTGGACGTATCGGAAGATCCTGCTAGGGAACTGACTAGTGGATTGAACAACAGAACTTGAGACAACAGTTGATTAAGATTATCAAAGTGAGCTAACCACTCATTCCTAGATTTGATATATATAAACTTAGATTTGATATATATAAACTTCTTTAATTGATTTCTTGCTTTTCATTCATTTAATTTCCCATTATTTCTTTTATTATTATAACCAATTTTTTTTAAATTCCTCATACTATATTCTGATTAAAGTATTAATTAGATCTATTTAGGTTTAAATTAGAATTAATTTAGTGCTCGCGTCCCTTGGGTACGATCCTCGGAGTACTCATCTACACTGTTGTAACTATATTATAACCTGACTCGTATACTTGCAGATATCGTTTTCCACATCTTTTGTGAAGGATTTCTACTCTAGACATTGGTATGTCTAGAGGCGGTCACATCCTATGACAAATTCATATTAGATTTAAGTACAAGATTTTGAAAAAGGGTAAACTACATTGCAAGTAATCCAACTATTAGTAAGGTTTTTTTTTTGTCATTAAACTATGAAAAGTTACAAAATGGTACCGAACTATTCGATTTTTTTCTTTTTTGGTCACTAGCCATTAAATGGCTAACAAATTGATGATGTGCCAACTTTTAAAATTTGAATCATAACAACTGTAACCCTCAAACATTTATATGTCGTGTTATTTTAGTCTTGATTTCAAAAAAAATTAACCCTAAACATTTACACATTATGTAATTTGGTCCTTTTTTTGCAATTTTTCTTTTCTTTGTCCTAAAAAGCTAAAAAAAAATTAGTTAGCTAAATTTGATTAAGAAAAAACCAAAACTAGAAAACCTAATATCATTATTTCCACCTTTTCTCATTCTTTTCTATTGATAACTTGATTCTCCACTGTTGGATTGAACATTAAAGGCTAAGATGACTCAGTTTTTGTTGTTCACTCTTCATTAATTTCACAAGATCCATGATTGAATCCTTTGGTATTAGTTTAGCTGAGCTACTTTTGTTATCCTTGTTGTCACCATTACCATCTCCAATGAACAAAAGAGTCTTACCACTTGTTCAATTAATCCATTAAATTTCTATAAGACTAAATTGACACAGTGTGTAAACATCGAGCGTTACAATTGCTATTAAACCAATTTTAAAAGTTGACACGTCTTATTTTCATTAGCCATTTAATGACTAATGACTAAAAAAAGGAAAAAACCAATAGTTGGGTGACTATTTCGTATTTTTTTCATAGTTAGGTGACCAAAAAAGAAACTTATTAATGGTTGGGTGACTATGAGTATAGTTTACCCTCTAAAAATTCAAGTCAAATTCATAGTAGCCTTAAGTACAATATTTTAAAGCCGATTGAATCTTAGCTCGATTGACATGAGCATTGTTGCCAATGTAGGAAGACGTGGGTTCGAGTGCATTGAAATGCATTATCCTCCTATTTATGGGTTAGGGAGGGGCTATGGGTAGTTCTGAGCATTGTGTCAAAAAGAGCAGATATGATCAGAACCTATAATGAGATTGTTAAAAAAAAGTACAATATTCTAAAATAAAATTTAGGCTAAATGCTTAAATATAAGCCTAACTTTTTTCAATTTTTTCAACTCAGGGCCTATCTGGGTAATTGTCATACACGTGCAAGAGGCCTTTATAGTTTTAGGATAACACGATGATGTGACATTTAATAATTTTTATATATAATTTTTTTATGGTTCATTATTACCAACATTGAATTTATGGAGATAAAAAAATTCTTCTTAAATAAGAAAAAAAACTCATATATGTTTCCCCTCTACTTGTTAGAACCAAAATTCCCAACTTTGGGAAAAATCGTAATACCCGAAAATTAGGCAAGACCTTAAATTTTAAGAAAATGTTTAAACCAATGGAAAGAAGTAGTAGAATTATAACTTATATTTTAATCCAAGAGAACCCATTATTTCAATGTCTCAAAAATCTTCAAGTTTGGGTTTTCCGTTTTCATTTTCAAGTTTGGCTTTTAGATGTTTGAAAACCAACTTGAAAAAACCATACAAATACCCAAATACACTAAAATAAAGTAACATACTCAAATACCATCTTTGAATCAAATAAATTTAAAAAGAAATCATGTACCTTTGAATCAAAATTTGCTAAAAAGAAATAAACTTTAAAGCAAAATCAAAAGCAATCCCAAATACCTTCTCAAAATGTGTACATATTGATATTAAAGCATTGATTCACTCTCCTTTGATAGTTTTCTTGCAGAAATTTTCTTTTAGTTTTGATTATTTGTGTTATGATTTCTTTTTTTCATAGAGAGGGACTTGACTTTAAGTTTGTTTTTTTTTAGTGAAAGGCTAGATTATATTAAGGAAATATGCAACAACTCGTTTTCAATGGTGTTGAAAACTATGGTTTCTTGACCACAATTTCGACCAATGAGTTAGAAATTTTTATTTATTTAATATTTATAAAGTTGTTGGAGTGTAGTATTAAAATTTGGTCTAGTAATTTTAAAGTTTGGATAGTTAATTAAGTAAAAAGGACTAAATTATAAAAGTTATAAAAGTTAATCACTATTAGTTTATAGGTGCTTAATAGTTTTATAAACATGAAGTGATGGTTTTAAAAAGGTAATTAAACCTTATTAATTTATAATGGACGGTTAAGATATAGTTATTTATGAAAATTTAGTTAATATTAAAGAGTAAATTAGTAAACTAATAAATAAAACAAAAATAAAAGAAAGACAAATATATCATCATCTTCCTTAATTCATCCTCACCAAAATTGAAAGAGAAAAAAACCATTTTTGTGAGCTTGGAGGTTTGGCCAACTATTATCTATTGCATGTAAGTTGGTTTTGATTTTGTTTTTAGTAATTTTTATAGTTTTGAGATCATTGTAGCTTAATTCATCTAGCACAGAGACTAATTTATGATTCTATCAAAGTTTTGAAGACTTTTCATGGTTATTCTTGAAGCTTTTTAGTTGTTTATAGTTTAGTTTGAAGCTTGATGAGGAGTTTGGATTAATTTGTAAAGTGATTTTGAATAGTTTTAAGTTTAAGGACTAATTTGATAAATAATAAATTTAGCATGAAATTCGTATGAAATTTAAATAATTATGGGTTGTATGAGGGTTATAGAGAATTTGGCTAGCTTAGATTTGGTTTAATTATGATAAATGTGAAAGTTTCAATTTTAGGGATTAAATTAAATAAAAGGTAAAAGTTTAGGATAATAGTGTAAAATGTTGTTAAAGGGTCAAGTCTATGAATTTATATGTTTTAAAGTATTTAATGAGTTAATTGAACTAAGTTATATATAGATCAAGAAATAGATCAACCGGTCGATAACCATGGGAAAAGAAAAGTTGTCGAGTAGTCCTCGTGTGGTGTTGGTAGCTACTTCATTTAGGTAAGTTTGTATTAGACTTGTATGCTTATTGATGGTTTGAATTCTAAACATATATGCGCATGTTTATGTGTATTTAATAAGCATGATTAATTAAGGTAAGTTTGAAAGTGGAAACAGAGGCTTGAATGGTAAAGCATGACAATTGTACTTGTTTGAATTGAAATATATTATTCTATAGAATGTTTGTGATCAAGTTGATCATGGTATTATAGTATAAAGATAAAAAGATTATGGAATAGGAGTTAAGGCCCATGTGAGCTTAGTGAATGATTAGGATACAAATGACATGTCATTAGGGTGTTCCAAGTACAACATCCCGAATTAGGGTCTAGTCAGAATAGTAGTTTTGAGACCACAAATCCAAAATAGAAATAATTATTTTATGATTATTTGATGGTCCATGATATGATTGCATGTTTGTGTGAAATTTTCATAAAGAAATTCTATGCCTAAGGTGTCCAATTTGACTTTAGAGACTAAATTGAATAAGTTGTAAAACTTTTGTTCTAGAAGCTTCAACCATGAGATTGCATTGGATCATTAATTAGAGGTCCTTAAATAGCAATTTTACCAAGTTCTAAAATTTTTGACAAAAATGGGCATGAATAGGAAAAATTGGAAAGAAAGGTCTTAAGGGCATTTTTTTCATTTTGGTTAATAAAAGAATAAAATGGGAAAATCAAGTCAAAAATGGTTTCCATCTTCTCCAAGGGGTGCCAAAAATTTCATGCTCTCTATAACTAGGGTTTTGAACATTTCAAGCTTGATTGTAAGTGCTCCCTATCCCGTTTTTAATGTTCTTTATTTTTTGAGATCCTTGAAGCATGATCTAGCTATTTCTACTATTATTTTAAGCTAGGGTTCATGTTCAAAAACTTACCCATGTGTGACATGCATGTATTTTGATGTTTAATGGAAGATTAGGAAAGTTTGATGTGTGATGAACATCTTTTACTGAGTGATTTTCAGTGAAAACACCTAAAAATGACTTGTTTGTAAAAGGTGTAAAAATGAGTAGTAAAAATGTGAAATAAAGGAAAATATGGGCTGATATGAGCATGGTATAGGTTCGATTAGGCTAGGATAACCAAGAAAATACATGCATTTCATTCTACGAGCCTAGGGACTAAAGTGTAAATAAGTGAAAAGTTAGGGGTAACAAGGTAATTTTACCAAAGTATGTGTTATGGGTCAATTTGAACAATATATGTATTGAACAAGTTAAATTTGGCATTATAGATCAAGAGAAACGTGATTCGAGTCTTGATCGAGGGAAAAACAAAGTTTACGAGGATTAAGCTCGTTTCTATCATTTTGTACCGAGGTAAGTTCATTTGAAGACTATGCAACATGTACCATACTTTAAATGCTTTAATATTGTATGCATGGTAAGTACATAAATATTTAATGTGATGTTGTACCATGTGTTAATGCTTAAATTTTATTATGAATTATGCTTTGATTATTCCATGAGTATGTGATTGGTGCTATGGATATTGAAATTGACATTACAAGTAAGCTCAACAAAAATGTGGTATTGAAGAATACCGTTTGAACCTTAGGAATAGTTTAGGATACAAGTGACATGTCACTAGGAACTATGTGATCTAAGCTCATGAGTTGTGGTCTGAGTTCATGATATATGTTACACATGTTTTGATGTTCCGGGTACTGGTCTTGTATGTTCTACCGGTGGCTGGGTAGTCTGGCATGTGTTGTGGATACCTGAAAGCTTGTGTGAGTATCCCGTGTAGCTACATCCTGACCATTAGCTTGTGAGTGCAAACCCGTGAGTAGCTCGAAAGTGAGCAACATGTGATACGTGATATAAGGTAGCGTTGGTTACATATGGGGAACTTAGGTGTGAGATTCTGATGTATC
This sequence comes from Gossypium longicalyx, assembly GCA_025698465.1. Lineage (NCBI taxonomy): Eukaryota > Viridiplantae > Streptophyta > Magnoliopsida > Malvales > Malvaceae > Gossypium > Gossypium longicalyx. The sequence continues at coordinate 86,355,591 of CM047000.1, forward strand.
CGATAGTATTCCAAGTGTTCAACGGGTAGTTCAAAGAGAAATTTCATGGGTAATCTTAATGAACATGTCAAAGACGAGAAAGTAAGTATTATGTACAAGTTGGTACAGGTATGTACATAAACTCATGATTAAAGATCTCATTATGCTATGAACATGTGGTAATAATGCATATGTGAAAATTATGCTTATAAGACTTGATGACATTTATGAAACTTTACCTTATGTTAATTGTATGATTTATGTTGATTATTATTGCATGTGAACTTACTAAGCTTTAAAGCTTACCCCCTTCCTTTCTTTTTATAGTGTCGCCAAGCTAGCTAAGGGATTAGAGGATGTCGGAGTTTTCGATCACACTATCAATTGGAAAATTTGGTATAGTTAGATTCAACATTTTGAATATGGCATGTATGGGGACTTGGTCTTTTTTTTATGTGTCATATTGATTAGCCAAATGTGTTGGCTTATGATGGTATTGTGATTCATTTTGTATATGGGCATGAGAGTTGGCTCATATTGATTTTTTGGGTTGTAACCCTAATCATTCGTGCATGCATAAAAATGTGTTATGCTTGATGTGGTTGCTTGTGGTTGATTAAGTTAATGAGTATGATGGATGGCATGTATATTTAATGTATGAAATATGATTAGTGAGTATGACAATAAATGTGGTATAATGATGAATAGATATGAAATTGGTGTGGAATGCTATACAAAAGCCTAATGGTTAAGTATGAGATATGTTGACACTACCAAATTATAAATTAACCATGTATGTGAATGCTTGAGTAACTAAAGGTGCCATGTTGCATGCCATGAAGATAGTGTAGGTAGGTGAGTGTTCAAGGGTGGCAAATGGATTAGAAAATAGCCTAGAAATTGTCCACACGGTTGGACACATAGGCGTGTGTCTAGGCCGTGTGTGACACACGGTCCGCCCCATGGGCTTGTGGTCTAGCCGTGTGTCTCATGTACCCTAATTAATGCAAAACAGAATGCTTAGTAGTAAACACATGGGCAGAGACACGGTTGTGTGTCTCAGCCGTGTGGAGGACACGGCTTTAGGGCATAGGCATGTACCCAGGCCGTGTGAAGTTTGCACTTAATTTCGAGAATTTAATTCGCCATACGGCCTAAGCACACGGGCGTGTGCTATTGCCGTGTAACCTCATCTTGCTGATGACGTCATGGTCAGAGAGTTACACGGGCTTGTGTGACCACACAGCCTATCCACACTGGCATGTGACTCTACAAAACAAGAAAAATTTTCTAAGTGTTGAGAAGGTTTCGAAAGTTCTCGGTTTAGTCCCGAACAGCTTCTGATGTATGTTTTGGGCCTCGTAAGCCCTAAAAAGGGACGATATGCATCTGCACGAATGGTTTTAAATTTGGATGAAATTTTATGGCTCAGTTTTGTATGTTTGTTTATGTTTAAGTCGGGTAATGCCTCGAACCCTGTCCCTATGTCAGATACGGGTAAGGGGTGTTACACCAAGCACTTTGTACCGGTGATATATTATTAGGTACTATGTACCGGTATTATAGGTCCAAGCACTCTATACCAGTGATATATTTCTAGGTACCATGTACCGGTGGTGGATACCATACTGATGGTTAGAATCTAGCATTTTTGCAGATTCTCGTCAACTTGCGTGAGCAGCATAGTGTAATGCTTAATGTCTCATTGATCAGCTCGTGTGAGCATTTATTTCCCTCGTGTATCCAAAGTTATTTACTATAGTTTTTGAGGTAAAACAATTAAAGACATGTTTCAAAATGTAATGACCTGAAAGCCAATTGTGTCAGAAATGACGATTCTAGAACCCCGTTCTTCGATGATCGAGTCCATAAATCTTATTAATTAATATTTATGAGTCAATTTTAATATTAATTTGAATTTTGGTCTAACAAATTTGTTAATTGGATAGTTAGTTAAGGTACAAGTGTATTGACCCTAAACTCAATAGTGCTGGAAAATGAGGTATCAGGACCTCATTTCCATAAAACGAGTCCGAAAATATTTTTATTAAATAATTACAAAGTTATATTATAAGTGAATTGAATTTTGGATAGCCAATTATGTTGCATTAGTGTTTAATTAAGGTTTAAGGACTAAAATTATAAAAGTGGTAAAAGTTCAATTGCTAAAGAACCTTTAGTTAGAACATGGACAAGAGACTTAAGTGGCAATTAACCCACTATGCTAATAATGGTAGATGGTGGTGGATTGATTAGTGATGATTAATAGTATAAATTATAATTAATTAAATTAAATATAAAATAAAATAAATGTGGTAGAAAGAAAGAGAAAGTATTTTTCTCTTGTTTCCCATGCACCGAACCACCATAGATGAAAGAATGAAGCTTTCAACCTAAGAGTTTTGAAATTGGAAGCTTAAATTGGTGAGTTTAATTTAGTCTTTTTCTTGTAATTTTCATATTTTTGAGACTTCGAAAGCTTGATTTAGCTAACTCGTTTGTTAGTTTTGAAAACTGGTAAAGTTTATAAATATTTTCATTGTTGAATCTTGAAGATTTTGGTGTTAAATGGTTAGATTTAAAGTTTGGATATGAAAAATGACAAGTTTGTAAATTGAAAGTCGTTAGTTTTGAACATAAGGACTAAAGTGTAAATATTTCAAAATTGGCATGAAATTTCTATAATAAAGGATAGTAGTGAGCTGCTGAAGGATGAAATTGAGATCGATTTTGAAATTTAGGCTTAAATTTGAAAGTTATAACTATTTTGGTTTTAAGGACTAAATTGTTTTAACCAAGATAGTTATAACTTTCAAATTTGGGCCTCAATTTCGAAATTGATCTTAATTTCATCCTTCAATAGCCCACTACTATCCATAATTACAGAAATTGCATACCAATTCTGAAATATTTACACTTTATCCCCTATGTTCAAAACTAACAACATTCACTTTACAAACTAGTCCTTTTTTCATATCTAGGCTTTAAATCTAACCATTTAACACCAAAAGCTTCAAGATTCAACAATAGCAATATTTATAAACTTTAACATTTTAACTTGTAAATTGTTTTTACCAAGCGAGTTCATAGGGTATGGTTATATATAACTGTAACATATTCTTGAATTATGAAATTGTTTTTGTGTGGTTGTAATTTGAATTGTTTACAATTTATTACAAAAATGTGTGATAAGGACTAAACCATAAAGAAACGATAAATTGATTTATAAATTGAATATGATAAATTACAATTTGAGATATTTAATGAATTGATATTTGCCAATGATATGGACTAAATCATAAAGAAATGATAAATTCATTTATAAATTGAATTTGATAAATTATAATTTGAGATATTTGATTATGATATGGAAAAAATCATAAAGAAACGATAAAATGATTTATAAATTAAATATGATAAATTATAATTTGATATATTTAATGAATTGATATTTGATTATGATTTACTGAATAGGATTGGTATGAATTTGATTGATTATCGAGATAGAGGATTAAATTGAATAGTTTGCAAAATATGTATGACTTGAAATTGAATGTGATTTGAATATATTTTGATATTATACCATTACTGAATTATTATTCATAGCTAAAAACGACGCAGGATTGTCAAAATGGAAAGGAATGCAGGAGTCGACAACGAGTGAAGGGAGCTTTCAGTTTGTTTTCCTATAACTTGAACCACTTCAATTATTTCATTTATGAACTCATTCACATGGTAAGATCATAAGGTGTGTTATAAATGATAAATCGAGTGAAATCGATTTGACTTGATTGGTTGTATGTGATAAGGATTAAATTGAATAGATATTAGAAGTACTATATATTATTAAAATTATGAATACATGTTGTCCGAATGTGGCTGATTTAAGGTATCTTGATGTGTCCAATGTGGTTGTCCAAATGAATCTTTAATGTGTTCGAAAATGTTATGTTAATGTTGTCCAAATTAAGGTTGCATAAGTTGTTTATCTTGATGCTTAAATGAGTTACAATGTTGTTCGAATTTGGAGTCATAATGTTGTCCAAATTAATGATGTTAACTATCCATATTGATACTTGATTGTGTTCGAATGTGGCTATTTTAAATGAGTTTTAATGTTGTTCGAATTTGGAGTCATAATGTTGTCCAAATTAATGATGTTAACTATCCATATTGATACTTGATTGTGTTCGAATGTGGCTATTTTAAATGAGTTTTAATGTTGTTCGAAATGTGTTGCTTAAATGTGATTTAAGTGATGTTCGAAAGTGGTTAAATTACAATTTTAATTGCTGAAAATTATGGTGTTTGATTGAATGCTTTAATGATACTCAAAGATGATTTAAATGATGTCCAAAAGATGTTAATTTGTGATTTTAATTGTCGAAAATTATGGTGTTCGAATACATGTGTTGATGATGCTTAAATGTGATTTAAATGATGTTTGAAAGTTGTTAAATGAAAATTTTAATTGCTGAAAATTATAGTGTCTGATTGTATGCTTTGATGATGTTTAAAGGCGCTTAAAATGATGTTTGAAAATGGTAAATTGGCAGCTTTAATTGCTATGAATTTATGGTGTTGGAAGCTTAAATTTGGACATTTAAATATCGGTTTGCTGCTGATTAGTTTGGTCTGAAACAATGCAAAATTTAAGTTTCCCAACCAGTGTAATGCTCAGTATAATTGTGCCTGAAATTTTTAATAATTACTTGTGTGATGATGTGTTATTGTCGTACATATAAGACTATTTAAATGCTGGTTTTGAATTAAATAAATTATTGTAATTATAGTTATTACTAAACAACTTGGAATGTATTATAATATTGTTCAAATTTGCATGTTTAAATAATTGATAAAAAATGTGTATTATATGGCTACCCGAAAGTGCATGGTTAGAAAGATTTGGTTTAGTGCGTTAAAATGTTGATCGGATTGCATGCTTGGTTGTTGTCCGATTTGGTGTTTAATGGATGGTCGAATGTGCATTAGCTAAATACATGTATTATTGATGTAATGGTGATGTATTGCTGGTTAAATACTTTGTTTCAAATGTTGAATGATGATGTCTAAATGGATGCAAATTCATTTAAGCAACATATTTTGAATTTTTGTAAATGTTTCAATTTAATAGGCTGAAATATTTAAGGGTCGAAAGTTGCTTAAATGAACATCACTTAAATCATTAACTCTAGTTTAAAGGTCAAGTATGTTTTGTAAATCTTTACACTTTTAAATATTTCATTTAAGCAACATCACTTAAATCTTTACACTTTTTACTCATTTAAGCAACATCACTTAAATCTTTACATTTTTACTTGATTTTTTGTAAATTTAAATTATTCCTGAGTTGTTACCGATTTGGTTTAAAGGTCTAGTATGTTTAGTTAATGCTAGATTTTGATTGTAAACCGCTTCATACTTATGTTAAAGTTGTTTAATATATTTGTTGGTTATTTATGTCGAATCTTTGTATGATAGTAACGTTTATCAGCTATAATACCTTATAGCTCGGGTTAGGTGACCAAACTGAGTATAAGGTGTTACAAAATAAACAACACCATACAACAAAACAAAATACAAAAACAAAAACAGCAAAATGAAACAAGCAAACTCTAAAGAACAAAGAAACAAATAGAAAGCAACACTAAAATTCCAGTCGCCTCTGATGAACTCTCCCTGGCCAACTCCGACTATGCAAAGGAAAAGAGAAGCTCCCAGCACCAACCTGTCAATGCTAGCATAAAAAGAAAACCAAACAATTAGCACCATCGGTAGGACCAGCAACCCGTCATCTGTACCCAACCAACTAATGAGAAGATAGATGCCCACAAAAGATAAGGCTGAAGCGAGCGCCCCAACCGTTGAACTCCAAGCCAATCCACCAGGCACTCAACCCGAAAACCACCCAACTGCAATCCACCACAGCCCCATGCACCATCGAACAAATCCAAGCTCGACACCCCACTGCTACAAATGCACCAAACCAAAAGAGAAACTAGAACAAAATACCCACATACCGACCCAGGGCCCAGATCCCCATCGGTGGATGTGAGAAAACCAAAAGATTGAGACCCCCTCTAATTTTTTACCATCCATTGTACCACCCGCCCCAACCCATGTTGCTCACATTTCGGAGCCCTCACCCCTGTGCAACAACTATAGTTAAGCACACCAACCGACCACCCTTTCTTCTTCCACAATGTCCAATATCACCAGTGGGCCATCCTCCACCCACCAAGCATCACAACGACGAGTGAAACCTTCTCTGGCCATCAGGCGAGCAACCCAATTACCTCCATGTCTAATGTATTGATATGTGCGCTTAGCAAAAGCTAAAGCCAATTGTTGTGACTCCTAGATATAAGGACTAATCTTTGATTGGTCAATACTGCCAGACTAAACTTTTGATATGACCACACAAGAGTCCCCTTCAACTTCCACTGATCTAAAGCCCATGTCTTTTGCAAAACGGATTGCCTGTAGGCCAGCCCAGGCCTCCGCACACAACAAAGATGCAGCATATGCATTCTAGAAGCAAGCCAATCCCATAAGTAGACCCGAATAATTATCAATGACAACACCTATACTGGCAAAACCCAAGTGACTGAAGAAACTACCATCAAAATTAACCTTGACAAAAAGGTCTGTAGGTGCCCTCAATGTCCCCACTACTAGAGAGGGTCGAACACTCGGAGTTGTGGACAATCGTTCCAATTATCGAACATGGCCCAAGACAAAGGTAACAAAATCCTGCATTGATTGTCGGATTCATTCATGGATCAAAAGGTTTCACGAGTACCACAATGCCCAAATGGTGAATATAACTGTTAATCAAATTTTAGGGGTACTAGCAGAGAAGAGGCGCCATACCCATCTTCACAAAACCCCCTAAGAGGAGTTCGATGACGAGTACAAACTGAGGTCTATCCACACAACCAACATTTTACGAACATTCTTGACATGCATGAAAAGGGGTTCTAGCACCCGTACCACACCTAGGACACATCGAATCCCCCCTAGTCGGTAGAGGAACAAATTTGAGTTAGAGGGCATAAAATTTCATAGGAATTTCCAAACTATAATCTTAATTTTCGTTGGAGCCTGTAATTGCCAAAGTTGTTTCTACATAATTCTAGTGTCCAAACTCACGCCATTGTACCGATAGTTTTCGGAACTGGGAAAACCACGTAGAAGAAGCTGATAACCATAACACATCGAATATTTCCAGAACTCTCGAGGCACCACCGTAACCTGTCCACTGAACCATGATACAATAACAAGAGACTAAGCATCTTCTAAGCATCCTGTTAAGTAAATATTGAGAGCACCATATCTAAATTCCAAGTGTACATGTGAGCATCAATTAAGTTCACAACTCTGGTAACATCGCTAACCTTAGGCAATTCCACCTTGCAATGTCGAACACTCGACAACTACGGCACGTCCTAGAGAGGAATCAAAGTCCCGTCACCCACCAGCCAACTACAACCCTTAGAAAGAAGCCCTCTAACAGACCATATACTCCTCTACAAAGCATAAGGTTGATTCCCTAACTCAGACTCAAAAAAATATACATGTGGGTAATACTTCACCCTTAGAAATACCAACCTTTTTTGGCAAGCAAAGCAATATAAACTTGGTTAGATTACGAAACCCCATGCCCCCAATCTCCTTCAAATAAAAAATAACATCCCAAGAGCACCAGTGAATGCCACGTTGCGAGTGGGATTTCTACCAACAATAACGACTAATCATAGACTCCATTTCATTGCAAAAAAAATTGGCAAAAGAAAAGAAGACATGACATAGGTAGGAATAGCTTGTAAAATAAACTTGATAAAGACCTCCCAACCCCCCTCGGACAAGCACATGATACACCACCCAATAATCCTTCATTGGATCCATTCCTTAATGTGTCAGAAAGCCATCTTCTTATTGCGACCCACTACAATTGGCATACCAATATACCTTTTTGGATTGACCAAACATTGCACACCAAATTCCAGCACCATACAATCCCTCTTCCTCTCATCGACATTCAAGCTGAAACAAATAAGAGATTTATCAAAATAAACCATTTTCCCAGAAAACCCCTCATATTCATTTAAAATAGCCTTCAAATTCACCGTCCACTCAATGAAGCATCCCTAAAGATTAAATTATTATCGACAAAGAATAAATAGGACACCATTAGACCAGTTCTAGAGACACGAATACCCTGTACCAAACCATCCTAAGTAGCCAACCACAGCAAAGATGACAGACCTTCAACATAGAAAAGGAACAAAAAAGGGCTCAACGAATCACCCTGTCAGAGTCCTCTCGATGGCATAATATGCCCCTTCACCATCCCATTAATCAATATAGAATAACTAATTGATCACACACAATGCATAATAAAATCCACCCACTAAGGGGCAAAGCCTAGCTTCAACATAATCGCCTCCACAAAATGTTACTCAACTTGGCCATATGCCTTACTTATGTCCAATTTCAAAGAAAACGAGCCTTGCTACCCTCCTTGACATTTTTGAAATGAATGTAACACCTCAAATGCCACGAAAACATTATTAATAATAAAACTACTCGGCACAAAAGCACTCTGAGCCTCATCGGTGCAATGAGGCATGACAATCTGTAACCTGTTCACAATAGTCTTTAAAATAATCTTAAACAACACATTACAAAGGTTTAGGGGCCGAAAATGGGTCATTCTTGTCGGTTTGGTCTATTTCAGAATCAACACAAGATTGGTATGATTAATAGTCAACATGGACATCTCACCATTTAAAATACGAAAACAAAACTGAATAACCTCATTGCCAACAATATGCCAGTAAGTTTGGTAAAATAAAGCAAGCAGACCATCTTCACTCGGTGCCTTGTCAGGACCCATAACATTGAGAGCTACAATAATTTCCTCTTCTCAAAACTCAGTTAAAAGAAATGTATTCATACCATCGAAAACGTGAGAGTGAATACCCGAAAAAATATGAGTTAGATCTCTCCACCCATGTGCAGTAAAGAGGTCCGAGAAGTAACAACACACCATTATCCCAATGCAATCATCATCCTCAAAAACCCGACCACCATGTGTCTCAAGCCGCTCGATATAATTTAGTTTGTGGTGATCTATAGCATATCGATGAAAACATTTCATGTTACAATCCCTGTTACAAAGCCAATTGCCTCGCATCCGCTATTCCCAATATCACTCTCTTTTGTCAATTTCCATATTAAAATGTGATACGAGCAACTCAGCCCAATTTCTATCTTTCCATTTATCTTTTTTATTCGCTTCCTTAACCTTTGATTTATTATTTTATTTTAGTTATTTATTGTAATTGTTTCATCCAACTTAGATTCAATTTTGTTTCAGGTTGTGTCAAATTCCAAGTTTCTTTCCGAACATCTAGAGCCCTAAGTCAAATCTGAGACTTTGACAAACTTTACGATCCACTTTCACGTTCATCCTTCTCATCCTTTATCATTTGGTATCAGATTTGGACGTTTTAGGTTTTCTTTTTATTTTATAAATTGATTCCTAGAAAATAGCCTCAAAATAATTTTTTACCCATACAGTTTTTAGAAAAAATATTTTTCAATGGGTAAATAATTTTTGGAAATCGGGAAAACCTCGAACAAAGTTTATCTTTACAGTTTTTTAGACTTTTAGGTTTCAGCAATTTTCATTGACTCTTAGCTTTAAGTTTTCATTTGTTTTTACTTTTTTATTTGTTCCTTACATATTCTAACACTTTCTTGTTTCTTGTGTTAGTAGGTTAAAGCACATTGCATATTCCTTCCTCTGTGCAACATAATTCTTTGATGTCTAAGCCAATTTTGGACTCATTGTGCTATTAGGTTTGCTTTGATAGTTTGATTCTAATACATTCTAATTTATTGATATAAACACTTTTTAAAAGACTTACAAGATTAATTATTACCTTATTGAGAATTTTTTTTTTGAGTGCATATAGGTGAGATTTGCTTAATTTTTTTCTTTTGAAGTGTTGTGCTTTTCCAGGCTTTCTATAAAACCCCTAACCCATATCCATCACCGGAATAGGGTTACGAGGCATTACCGGACTTATACACTTGCATTTGTACAATACCGAGTCATAAATTTGCATTCCAAATAAAAACTTTTCAAATTTCACCATAAAATCCCTAATATGGGCCAACGGGGCCCAATACCTACTTTAGAAGTGATTTGGAACTAAACTGGTAACTTTGGAAAACTTTGAAAAAAATTTCTTGAAGTTAGGGGCACATGCCCGTGTGACTACCATGGCCGTGTGGCCAACTCGTGGGCAATTCTGAATTGCAATTTCTTAAGCATCAAAGGGGCAAACTAGCCAAATTAAGTTTCGCGTGGTAAATTAAGTTTCATACACATATGCCATCCCTTTTACATACTTTAACCATCTATAACTTTATCCAACCAAATACTTATACATGTCATATAAATCAAAAGATAATAACCCAAAAACTACCACAGAACGTCTGGATAGTGTGATTCTTGGTGATGATTCGATCCTCCGATTCTACATTAATCTACAAGACATGACAATCACATTCAAGTAAGCTTGTGAAAGCTTAGTAAGTTCATAGGCTTAGAACGTAAACTTACCAAATATGGTAAAGCATTCGTATATTATACAATTCACTAATTTCTCCTGTCATTCACAAACCAAATCAATTTCACTTAATATTATTCACACTTAAACTTCATTCTTTTGGGCCCATTTATCGCTTACCATCTCTTTTCAAATTAAAAAACTATACAGAATTGAGTACTTCGTCTTCACTTTGCCATAGTAAAACTATGGACTTGCACATGATCATGTTTTACTATCCATAGCCATGGCCCAGCCATGGTCTTAAACGATTCATATATCATACCAATGCCATATCCCGGATATGGTCTTACTCGGAAGCACTTATCACTTTTCTCCGATGCCATAGCCCAGCTATAGTCTTATACGGATCACTTGTATCACTTTAATCAGAAGCCATAGCCCAGCTATGGTCTTATACGAGAATCACTTATCACTTGTTACCATGGTCCAACCATGGTCTTTTTCCATCAATTCATCGTTTGTCACTAGACAGAAGTACTCAATCCGATGTTTCATTCAATTTGATCATTTCTTCAATTTCATATTTTTTTTTTACATTTTTCATGGTTTTATTATAATCATATAGTGTAACTCATTATAAAATTCATAAGAATAACAATGATCACTAAAATTTAGCCACATGAACTTACCTGGGCTAATTCGCAATAGTTGTAGAAGTTCGACAAAATTATTCGACTATTTTCTCCTTTCCACGATTCACTTCAATTTCTCGATCTATAATTGCAAAATCATTCATTAATTAGCATTCATTTCAATTTTTTTATCACACAATTTATACCCTTTAATTCCCAAAATTACACTTTTACCCCAAATTTCATAATTTTTACAATTTGGTCCCTGACCAATTAACTCATCAATAGAACCTTTTTCTTCACAATTAACACTTTCCTTAGACATTTTAAGTTACTTCACAACCATTGAAATTTATAATTTCCACATAAAACCCTAATTTCAAGCTCTTTTACAATTAGGTCCCCAAATATTCACTTTCTATATAATTCTTTCAATAAAATCAACATATAAACAAATTAAAGCTTTAATTACATGCTAAATCATCATAAAATTCCAGCACTTATTCATGGAAAATTTTAAAATCAACCATGAAATTAAAAACTAATGAATTAGATGGTAGGACCTAGTTGTAAAAGTCTCAAAAACACAAAAAAAATCAAGAATAATCAAGATTTGAACTTACTTGCAGTAAAAATATGAAAAACCAGCTCTAAGGTTTCTTCTATGGCTGTTTTTAGCTGAAGAGGATGAAGAAAGTTGAAGAAATCTCTAGATTTCCAATTACATCACATTTTTAATTATTTAATTCTTTTACTTCTTTTCTAAATTTACCCCTTGTTCACACCTAATTTCAATTTTCCATGCACACACATGCTTTCCAGCCCAATAATAGGTGTTTAATTGCCTATTTAGTTCTCCTTTAATTATTACTAGAGCTATTTAATCACATTTCACAATTTTGCACTTAATTCAATTTAGTCCTTTTTACCCAATTGACTACCGAAACCTTAAAATTTCTTGACGAAACTTTAATACTAACTTACTAACACTCCATAAATATTTATAAAAATATTTATGGCTCGGTTAAATATTTCAAGGTCTCGATACCTCGTTTTCACTTTCAAATTATTTAGTATTTATTAGAAAATACTATTCACTATTTCAATCATTTTCCTAACTTCACATCTAACTTATTTTCATTAAATTAATAATATTTTCTACTCATTTGTCGGATTTAGTGATCTTGAATTACTATTCCGACACAAATGGAATTTGGGTCGTTACAACTCTCCCCCCTTTAGGAAATTTTGTCCTCAAAATTTCATACTTGGGAATAAGTGTGGATATTGAGATCTCATTAATTCCTCCGTTTCCCAGGTTGCCTCCTCGACCCATGACGATTTCACAGTACTTTAACTAATGGTACCTGTTTATTTCTTAATTCTTTAATCTCCCATGCTAAAATTTTCACTGGTTCCTCCGAATAAGTCATATCCAGTTGAAGCTCTATCTCCATATGAGGAATTACATGTGATGGGTCTGATCTGTACCGTCTCAGCATACACACATGAAACACATCCTGAATCTTTTCAAGTTCCGGAGGCAAAGCCAATCTATATGCTACCGGACCGATTCTTTTAGCGATTTCGTATGGCTTGATAAATCGTGGACTCAGTTTTCCCTTTTTGTCGAACCACAAAACTTTCTTCTACGGTGACACTTTCAAAAATACTCGATCACCCACATTAAACTCTATATCTCTTCTTTTCAAATCTGCATATGACTTCTTACGATCGGAAGTAGCTTTTAATCTGTCTCATATAATATGAAATTCTTTTCTGCTTCTCGAATCAAATCTACTCCCACTAACTTTGATTCACTTAATTCAGTCAAATACAATGGAGTTTTAAATTTCCTTCCATATAAAGCATCAAACGGGGCCATTTTGATACTAGTCTAATAACTATTGTTATAAGCAAATTCAGCTAAAGGTAAATACCTTTCCCAACTACCGCCAAATTCAAGTACAAAACACCTCAACATATCTTTCAATATCTGAATTACCCGTTCTGATTGCCCGTCTGTCTAGGGATGAAAAACTGTGCTGAAGTTTAACTTGGTGCCCAAAAATTCTTGTAATTTACCCCAAAATCTTGAGGTAAACCTAAGATCTCGATCAGAAAATAATAGATGTCGGCACCCCATGTTATCTCACTATCTCTGAAACATATATTTTTGCCAACTTTTCAAGTGGATAGTTTTCCCTAACTAGAATAAAATGTGCCGATTTAGTTAACCGATCAACAATCACCCATATTGAATCTTTCCTTTTCGGTGTCGCCAGTAACCTTGACACAAAATCCATCGTGACATGTTCCCATTTCCATTCCGGAATCATAATGGGCTGTAATAAACCGGTTGGTACCTGATGTTCAGCTTTCACCTATTGACAGATCAGACATTTTGCTACATATTCACAAATTTCCCATTTCATACTGAGCCACCAATACATTTTCTTCAAATTGCAATACATTTTCGTACTAACCGGGTGAATAGAACATATGCTACTATGAGCTTCTGATAAAATATCATTCTTCAAACTTGGATTATTTAGAACATAAATTCTATTTCGATAGTATAACATACCACTATCATCCATGGAATACTCCAAGCTCAACTTATCCAAGACCATTTGTCGTTTCAACACTAATTTCGAGTCTTCATCTTGCAACTCCCAAATTCATTGAAAGAATACAAGTTTTGCTTTCAATTCTGCTAACACAGAACCATCTTCATAAACAAACAATTGAGCATTTAACGATCGGAGAGCAAACAATGACGATTTTTGGCTAAGTGCATCTGCTACAACATTAGCTTTCCCCAGATGATAGTCAATAACAAGATCGTAATCTTTCAGTAGCTCTAACCATCGCCTCTGTCTCAAATTCAGCTCTTTCTGTGACATTAAATATTTCAAACTTTTATGGTCTGTATACACATAACATTTCTCCCCATATAGGTAGTGTCTCCAAATTTTTAAAGTAAATACTATGGCAGCTAGCTCAAGATCATGTGAAGGATAGTTCCTCTCATGCGGTTTCAACTGTCGAGAAGCATATGCTATAACTTTTCCTGACTGCATCAGTACACAGCCTAAGCCATTCAAAGACGCATCACTGTATACTACATATGGCACACCTGATTCGAGCTAAGTCAACACTAGGGCCTCTGTCAACATTTTCTTTAACTGATCAAAACTTCATTGGCATTCTTCCGACCATACAAATTCAACATTCTTCGGTAGTAACCGGGTCATCAGTAAAGCAATCATTGAAAAATCTTTCACAAAATCAACGGTAGTAACCAACTAATCCCAGAAAATTTCGCACTTTCGTAACATTCTTTGGAGTTTTCCAATTAATCACTGCTGACACCTTGCTCAAATCTACTCGTATTCCATCAGCTGACACAATGTGACCCAAGAATCCCACTTCATGAAGCCAAAATTCACATTTGTTGAATTTTGCATATAATTGCTTTTCCCTCAAAATCTGTAGTACAACTCTCAAGTGCTGAGCATGCTCGTATTCTATCTTTGAATAGATCAGTATACCATCAATGAACACAACTACAAATCTATCCAGATAAGACTGAAAAATTCAATTCATTAAGTCCATAAAAGCAGCAGGAGCATTGGTTAATCCAAATGGCATTACCAAAAATTCATAATGTCCATACCGGGTTTGGAAAGCAGTATTTGACACATCGCACTCTTTTACTTTCAATTGATAATACCCGGATCGGAGGTCTATCTTTGAAAATATTATTGCACCTTTCAACTGATCAAATAAATCATCAATACGAGGCAGAGGATACTTATTCTTTACCGTTACTTTATTCAACTACCTGTAATCAATACATAACCTCAAAGAACCATCTTTCTTCTTCACAAATAAAACAGGTGCTCCCCAAGGTGACATACTCGGCTTGATAAATCCTTTATCTAACAACTCTTGTAACTGTGTCTTCAGCTCTTTTAATTTAGCTAGGGTCATTCTATATGGTGTCACTGAAATGGGAGCAGTTCCCGGGATCAAATCTATCACAAATTCTACTTCTCTATCAGGTGGTAAACCTAGTAATTCTTCAGGAAATACATCCATGAATTCATTCACAATAGGTAATTGCTCCAACATTGATTTAGAACCCCGAGTATCAAGAATATAGGCTAAATATGCCTCATTTCCTTTACACAACAATTTCTGAGCAGAAATAGATGAAATCATTCTAACAGTATCATCCAAATTCCCAAACTCAACCAAAATAATATTTCCTGTCTGACATTTCAAACTTATTCATTTTTCTTGACAATTCACTATCGCATCATGTTTCATTAACTAGTCCATGCCCAAGATAGTATCAAATTCCTGAAAGGGTAGCAACATCAAATCAATGGGGAACTCATAGCCCTTTATTCTCAGTAGACAATTACGACATATTAAATTAACTATCACACACTGGCCTAAGGGATTAGTAACTTGAACATTGAAATCAGTAGGCTCAATAGATAAATTCTTCTTAGATGCTAACATGGTGCAAATATATGAATGTGTAGACCCAGGGTCTACTAATGCATACACAGTATCATCATAAAGATAGAAAGTACTAACAATTATGTCTAGAGCTGTCGCCTCTTCACTCGCTTGAATAACGTATGTACGTGTAAGTGTTCTAACATCTGATCGACTAGCTGATTCTCTCATACCCGAACGGGTAACCCCTGTAGCACTACTCTGCCCCGAACGTTTACTTTGCTGAGGAGTAACTTTTTGTTTCTCTTTCTGTTCTACTTCATCTCTTTGTAGTTGGGGACAATCTCAAATGAAATGATCAATAGATCCACACCTATAACAAGCTCTTGTCTTGCTCTGGCACTCACCAAGGTGATTTCTTCCACAATACTGACACTTAGGTTGAGGGGCATTTTGAACACTACTCATACTAGTTGTACGTCTATCAAATGTCTTGGAATTAGATTGTCTTAATCTACTCTTTCTCGATCTTTTCAGTATTAAAGTGGCCCGACCAAATTCCTCTTTCGGTTTCTTCACCGGTAAAGCTGAAAATGACTTAGATGCACTTCTTTTGAAAGATTCTTTGCTCCTTCTATCTCGTTGCATCTTTCTATTATATACTTTTTCAAGTTTTTGAGCACGATCAGATAGGATAACGAATTCCCGTATCTCAATGCCCCCTATCATCATTCTGATCTCATCATTAAGCCCTTCTTTGAATCTGATACACATTTCTTCCTCAGTGAGTACAATATCTCGTGCATATTTGCTCAGATAAACAAATTCTCTTTCATATTCAGCCACTGATTTTTTTCCTCGTCGTAAGTTGAGAAATTCTCTTTTCTTCCTATCCAAATATCTTTTACCAACATATTTCTTCTTAAATTCATTCTGGAAAAATTCCCAAGTGATTTTCTTAGTCGGTACCACAACTTCTATTGTTTCCCACCAGTTATAAGCTTCTTCTTTCAATAATGATACAGCACATACTAAGTAATCATTTGTGAGCATGCCATTTGTTTAAAAACCCTCATCATACTTGGCAACCAATACTCAACTTTGACGGGGTCATCATCTGTTCTTCCCCGAAATTCTTCAACCCTATGTTTTTTGAGCTTTTCAAACGGAGAACGTTTACAAGATTCAATTGTCGAAGGAGGTGGAGGAGCAACCGAGGGTACTACTGATGTTGAAATAGGGGGAGGAGGTTGCTGAGTCTGATTTCTTTCTTGCACATTCTCATTATACCACAGATTCATAAATCCATAAATCATACTTTTGAGTTCTTGTTCTCTCATCAATGAAATTGGAACTTCACTACTTGTTCCTTGTTCAGAGGTTTGTACTCTACTGTTAACTTCTTCTTGCTCAATTTGTTCTTGTCTATCTGACATCATTTCAAATCAAAGATAATCTATAATAAAAATAAGGATTAGATCGGATCGTACACATCACCCTATCACAGATTTATATGGAGTGTAATTCTAGACACTTTTCACATCATACATATTTCAAGAATCGGCTAAACTGAAGCTCTGATACCGCTAAATGTAACACCCCTAATCGGTATCCATAACTGAAATAGGGTTACGAGGCATTACCGGACTTATACACTTGCATTTGTATAATACCGAGTCATAAATTTGCATTCCAAATCAAAACTTTTAAAATTTTACCATAAAATCCCTAATATGGGCCTACGGGGCCCAATACCTGCTTTAGAAATGATTTGGAACTAAACCAGTAACTTTGGAAAACTTTGAAAAAAAATTTTAAAAGTTCGGGGCACATGCCTGTGTGGCCAGCCTGTATGGCTCCCATGGCCGTGTAGCCAGCCCGTGGGAAATTCTGACTTGCGATTTCTTAAGCATCAAAGAGGCACACGGCCTGGGCACACGCCCATGTGGCTAGGTCGTGTGGTAAACTAATTTTTTACCATTTTTAAGCCATTTTCACACGATTTTGACATACGACCAAGCTTGAAACCTGTGTTCTTCATACGACTAAGACACACGGCCGTGTCTTTTGCCCGTGTACTATCTTGACTTCACATTTAAGGATGTAGGGGACACACAGTCATTTTACACACCCGTGGGCTTACCGTGTGTCATACACAGCCTAGACACACACCCGACTGTCTAACCATGTGGATGAAAATAGGCCATTTTAGGCCACTTTTCAAACCCTTTCATCCATTACCTGCACCTAAACTCAATTATACAAATTACAATGCAATATCCCGAATTAGGGCCTAATCGGAATAGTGGTTTCGTGACCACAAATTCTTAGATAGAAATAATTATTTTATAATTATTTTGAGGTTTATGATATGATTGCATGATTGTGTGAAAATTTTGTGAAGAAATTCTATGCATAAAATGCTTAATTTGAAGTTAGGGACTAAATCGAAAAAGTTGCAAAACTTGCATTCTAGAAGTTTTTAGTATGAAATTGCTTTGAAATATTAATTAGGAGGTCTTAAATAGAAATTTGACCAATTTCTAAAATTTTGGACAAAAATGGGCTTGTATATGAAAATTTTCAAAGAAAGGTATTAAGGGCATTTTGGTCATTTGGATAATTAATGAAATAAAATGGGAAAAATGACACAAAATAGTCATCTTCCCATTTAGTTGCTGCCGAATGCTCTATCTCACCATAGCTAGGGTTTCTTCAACTTTCAAGCTTCATAGTAAGTGATTCTAAGCCCGTTTTTAATGATTTTTACGTTTTTGAGATCGGTAGCTTCGATTAAGCTTATGTTAGCAATAATTTAACCTAGGGTTTATATTTAGAAAAATACCCATAGGTGAAATTTGTGTATTTTGATGTTTTATGATAGAATATGAGGTTTTAAATTATGTTAGACAACTTGTACTACTCGATTTTAAGCAAAAACGAGTAAAAGGGCTTAATCGGTAAAAATACCTAATAGTCACAAGTACATGTTAGAGTGAGAATTTGATGTTTCCATAGAAGGGAAAAGTGATCAGCATGTTGTAAAACATAAGAATAAGGAATAAAGTTTAATCCTGAGCCTAGGGGCAAAAATGTAAATATGCAAAAGTTTAGGGGTAAAATTGTAATTTTGTCAAAATTTGAATTAAGGATTAATTTGATAATGTGAGTATTAAATAAGCTAAATGTGTTATTTTAGATCAAGAAAGACGTGGAAACGACCCCAATCGAGGAAAAGAAAAGATTGTGGATTAAATTGCAAAACCTTTGTATTTTGGTACCAAGGTAAGTTCATGTGTAAATAATGTAGCATAATGGTTATTTTTAAGATATTGAAGTTAATTATATGATATGCTGATTTTATTTATGAAATAGATGTTTTGTGGTTATTTCCGAACAAAATGCAAATCATGTGTGCTATTTGTTAAATATAATTATTACCGAGTATTGATTTCGGTATTCTACGGAAGACGGCAAGGATATATGTTCGAGGAAAATCCCGTTTGAACCTTAGGAATAGATTAGGATACAAGTGACATGTCACTAGGATGGTTGAGCATCCGAACTCGTTGAGTTGAGTCCGAGTTCACTTATGGATGCGAATGTCCGAACTCGTTGAGTTGAGTCCGAGTTCGTGAGATGTAACTAGGCATCCGAGCTCGTTGAGTTGAGTCCGAGTTCACTTATGGATGCGAACGCCCAAGCTCGTTGAGTTGAGTCCGAGTTCGCTTATGGGCGGGTTACATGATTGCTTGATTGCATATGTGGCACTTATGTGCAAGTTATCCATGTATCCGAATTATATTCCAATGTGTTCAACGGGTAAAGTTCTACTCAAATGGAGGAAAACTCGAGATGTAAAGAGGCGTATTGGTAAGTGATATGAAATGGATATTTTGGATAGGTATGTAATTAACCCTCGGGTTGAGTATTGATACAATCACAATAAGGTAACAAGATGATGAAAAATGGTTAGAAATGTGATATGTGTTTTGATGATGCATGCTAATGTTGATTGGTATGATTGCTTTGATATGTTACTTATTATTTGCATATGAACTTACTAAGCATTTATGCTTACTCCCTCCTTCTTACTTATTGTAGTTTTGGACAAGCCAGCTCAGGAGTCGGGATAGGTCGAAGGATCAGTCACACTATCCGGAAGAACTTTTCGGTAAATGGCTTGTAAATTTAAGTATGACATGTATAGCAATATACCTATTTTGTGTAAATGATCTTATGATATGATGATGGAATGGTTGAGAAAATGCTTGATAATGATAAATTATGGAAATGGTTAATTTAGATTATGTTTGATGTTGTGGAAAGCTATTAGGATATCCAATTCATGAAAACTCATAAAAAGGGGTGAAATTTGCCATAAACAGAATATTGCAGCAACACTGATGTGAGTTTGAAAATTTACTAAAAATCATAGGAATTGAATTACATGATGGATTAAATATCAAATTGAATCTTATTATGTTTAGTTTCACATGAAACAAATGAAACGGGTAAAGGAATTATATGTTAGAAGATATTTGAATTTTAGTGAAACAGTGTCAGAGCAGTTTCTGAATCCCCTGTTCCAACTTTAAAAATTCACCATAAATTGTACAGATATAATTATGTGGCGTATTTTATATCCTCAGAATCCTTATTAAGTCTAGTTTCAGGAGAAACAACCCTCATAGTCATATGAATTTTTTACAGAGATAAATATGGTTCGTAGTAAATAGAGGTCAGTTTAGTAAAGTCCTGTAACAGGGGTAACTTTAACTAATAAATTGTACTAATTGGCCCAACCAAAAATTCTAGAAAAAAATTAGTATATGGTATATGATTCTAGATTCAGGGAAAATTTACGGATCTTGATTTCGAGTTTCTTAACTCGAGATATGATTTTTCTTGTGACTGTGACGCAAGTAGCTTAAAAGCTGTGAATGTAAAAACAAATAATCCAAAGTTCTAAAAATGTTAAATTAAGCTTAGTAACACCTCATACTCGACTCCGGCGACGGTCTCGGGCGTGGGGACGTTACATTTAGTGGTATCAGAGTAGGTTTAGTCGGTTCTCGGACTACGTGTTGTATGTACGAATTTTGCTATACATGCCATATGTATAAATTATGATAGTGTGACGACTTCTGACCTCTTTAAATGATTTTTTTTATAGTAAATGGATCCCGATCCAGTGTGGCAGATGAAGTAGAGAGTAATGCGCCACTCCATTTGAAGGAGCAAATACCGATTGAAAATCCACCTCTTATTGTTTGTCGGAGGAGGAGAAAGGGTCGGGAAGCCTTTCTCCAAATGATGAGTGCATGGTACACCGAGTTCGTTAGATGCGAACCCAAATGTACAACCTCCCCACCTCCCCAATTCCTCAACCTGCACCCCGATGCCTCAAGGTATGGATCGATGAAATTTCATAGAAATCCAGTTGATGAGTAATCCGCAAGCAAGGGGCTGAAGAATTTAAAGCAAATATTGATGATGATGCCAGAAAGCGAGTTTTGGCTTGAAAATTGTATCCGGTATTTGATGAATTATCTTGTACATCGAAGAATGTTTGAAATGCGCTATATCTTTGTTGAGGATTCACTTATAAGCTGGTGGAAGACTTTGATTTCGGTGGTACCGAAAAAGAGAGTAACATGGGAATTTTTTCAAGAAGAGTTTCGGAAGAAATATATTAGTGAAAGATTTATGGATCAGAAGCATAAAGAATTTCTTGAGCTGAAGCAAGGTAATATGTGATTCTGAGAATATGAAAGAGAGTTTGTTCGATTAAGTAAATATGCCAGAGAGTATGTTCCTACAGAAGCCAAGATGTGCCGACGATTTGAAGATGGGCTCAACGAAGATATCAATGTATTTGTTGGAATTCTTGAATTAAAAGAAATGGTAGTACTGGTTGATCGAGCTTGCAAGGCCGAAGAACTACTTAAAGAAAAGAAAAAGGTAGAGGCTGAGACTAGAAATTGGAAGAAGAGACCGACGAGCAGTTCATTCTCTTAGCAACCTGGAAAGTCAAGAAATATGAATCCTCGTTCCCAAACTTCAGCTGGGCAATCATATGGGAATTATAAGAAGCAAAATGTGGGTTCTAAGTCCCAGACTATTTCGGCAGCCAGTGTAGGGAATTCAAGATTTGTTAAACCTGAGTGCCAGCGGTGTGGTAGGAATCATTTTGGTCCGTGCAGAGCAAATGAATGTTTTCGATGTGGTTCTCCGGATCATTTTATTAGAGACTGCCCAGAGAGAGCTGAAAAAGAAAAATTTTAGAATACAAAAACAAATGGGGCAGATTCGAGAGGAAGATATCCAAGAAAAGCTGGAAGTGAAACAAGTAGTAAGAATGTAGCCAGGGATGCACTAGTTAGACCTGAAGGAAGGGCTCCGGCTAGAACTTATGCTATTAAAGCGCGCGAAGATGCTTCCTCACCCGATGTGATTACCGGTACATTTTCTCTCTATAATGTTAATGTTATTGCTTTGATTGATCCTGGTTCTACTCATTCATATGTGTGCATGAAATTGTGTGTGCGATATGAATATACCGTTGAGAACACGTAATTTATGATTAGAGTGTCGAATCCGTTAGGCAAATGTGTGATTGTTGATAAAGTATGTAAGAAATGTCCTTTAATGATTCGGGATCATTACTTTCTGGCCGACTTGATGTTGTTGCCGTTTGATGAGTTTGATGTTATTTTGGGTATGGATTGGTTGACATTGCATGATGCTAAAATAAATTGCAAAGAAAAGGTTATAGAATTAAAGTGCGAAAATGGTGAAACTTTGTGGGTTGAATCAGATAAATCAGAGGCATTGCCTAGTGTGATTTCTTCAATGTCGGCTCAAAGATATTTGAGAAAGGGTTATGAAGCTTATTTGGCGTATGTAATTAATACAAAAGAAGTTGAAAAGAAAGTTGAATCAGTGCCGGTTGTGTGTGAATTTGCAGACGTATTTCCAGAAGAATTGTCGGGTTTGCCTCCAGTCAGGGAAGTAAAATTTGGTATTGATTTGATACCGGGAACAACTCCGATTTCGATTGCTCCATATAGAATGGCACCAGCAGAGTTGAAGGAATTAAAGTCGCAGTCGCAAGAGTTGACTGATAAAGGCTTTGTGAGACCGAGTTTTTCACCTTGGGGTGCTCCCGTGTTATTTGTGAAAAAGAAGGATGGTTCTATGAGGTTGTGTGTTGATTATCGGCAATTAAACAAGGTGACAATCAAAAATAAGTATCCGTTGCCAAGAATTGATGATTTGTTTGATCAGCTAAAAAGAGCGACATAGTTTTCAAAGATTGACTTGAGATCTGGGTATTACCAGCTGCGGGTAAAAGAGTCGGATGTGCCTAAAATTGCTTTTAGAATAAGGTACGGTCATTATGAATTTTTAGTTATGCCATTTGGGTTGACAAATGCTCCTGCGGTGTTTATGGATTTAATGAATCGCATATTCTGACCATACTTGGACAAATTTGTTGTGGTGTTTATAGATGATATTTTAATTTATTCAAAAGATGAGACAGAGCATGCTGAGCATTTGAGGATAGTTTTGCAAACTTTGAGAGATAAGCGGATGTATGCTAAGTTTAGTAAAAGTGAATTTTGGCTCCGGAAGTTGGATTTTTGGGTCATATTGTTTCAGTGATGGTATACGGGTTGATCCTAGTAAAATTTCAGCCATTATTGATTGGAAACCAGAAAAATGTAACTGAAGTTAGAAGTTTCTTGGGCCTAGCTGGGTATTATCGGCGGTTTGTAAATGGATTTTCTATAATTGCTGCTCCTATAACTAGACTACTCGAAAGGATGTTAAATTTGAATGGACGGAAGAATGTCAAATGAGTTTTGAAAAATTGAAAAGTTATTAACAGAGGCACGGTGTTAGTACAAACCCAAATCGGTAAAGAATTTGTGGTGTATAGTGATGCTTCTCTAAATGGTTTGGGGTGTGTGCTTATGCAAGAAGGAAAAGTGGTGGCTTATGCTTCGAGGCAGTTAAAACCTCATGAGAGGAATTATCCTACTCATGATTTGGAATTGGCTGCGGTGGTGTTTGCTTTGAAAATTTGGCGACATTATTTGTATGGTGAAAAGTGCCGGGTATATATTGACCATAAAAGTCTTAAGTACTTGATGTCACAAAAAGACTTAAATTTAAGACAGCGAAGATGGTTGGAGTTATTGAAAGATTACGAGCTTGTTATTGATTATCATCCGGGAAAAGCGAATGTGGTTGCCGATGCTTTAAGTAGAAAGTTGTTGTTTGCATTGAGAGTTATGAATACTCAGTTGAAAATGTCAGATGATGGTTCGATTCTAGCAGAGTTAAGTGCAAAACCGATGTTTTTACAAGAGATTACTGAAGCTCAGAAAGATGATCAAGATTTGCAAGCCAAGAGAAAGCAGTGTGAAGTTGATATAGAGTCAGATTTCAGAATCGGTTCTGATGGATGTTTAATGTTTAAAGATCGGATTTGTGTACCAAAGAATGAGGAATTGATTCAAAAGATCCTACAGGAAGCACATAGTGGTTGTTTCTCGATTCATCCGGGTAGTACGAAAATGTATAATGACTTGAAGAAAATGTATTGGTGGAATAGAATGAAAAGAGATATATCAGAGTTTGTGTCCAAATGCTTAATTTGTCAATAGGTGAAAGCTGAACACCAAGTGCCTTCGGGATTACTTCAGCCTATTATGGTTCCTGAATGGAAATGGGATCGGATTACTATGGATTTTGTATCGGGATTGCCATTGACTCGGGGAAAAAAGATGTCATCCGGGTAATAGTTTGATGATTAACTAAGTCGGCTCATTTTATCCCGGTACGTATGGATTATTCTCTTAACAAGTTGGCTGAACTGTGTGTTAGAGAAATTGTTAGACTACATGGAATACCATTGTCGATTATTTCAGATAGAGATCCAAGGTTTACTTCGCGGTTTTGGAAAAAGTTGCAAGACGCAGCGTTAGGTACAAAGTTAAATTTTCGAGATCGCTTTTCATCCACAAACCGATGGACAATCGGAGAGAGTAATTCGATTCTTGAAGATATGCTCGGATGTTGTGTATTGGAATTTCAAGGAAGTTGGAAAAAATATTTACCGTTGGTAGAATTTGCTTACAATAATAGTTATCAGACGAGCTTGAAAATGGCACCTTATGAAGCATTGTATGGTCGTAAGTGTCGAACGCCTTTGTATTGGACTGAACTCAAGGAAAATCAGATTTATGGAGTTGATCTAATAAAAGAAACTGAAGAAAAAGTGAAGGTAATTCGAGATTGTTTGAAAGTTGCTTCAGATAGACAGAAATCTTATGCAGATTTAAAACGAAAGGACATTGAATTTCAAGTTGGTGATAAAGTATTTTTAAAGGTGTCTCCGTGGAAGAAAGTCCTTAGATTTTGACGGAAGGGTAAATTAAGTCCACGTTTTATCGGGCCGTATGAAATAATTGAAAAAGTTGGACCGGTAGCATATCGGCTAGCTTTACCACCTGAATTAGAGAAGATTCATGATGTGTTCCACGTATCTATGTTACGTCGGTATCGTTCGGATCCTTCACATGTGGTTTCACCGACAGAAATTGAGCTACAACCAGATATGACTTACGAAGAAGAACCAATTAAGATTTTAGCTCGAGAGGTCAAACAACTAAGGAATAAAAATCTTGCACTTGTGAAGGTGTTGTGGCAAAGGCATGGAGGAGAAGAAGCTACATGGGAATCCGAAGAAACTGTGAGAAATCAATACCCACATCTGTTTACCGGTAAGATTTTCGAGGACGAAAATCCTTAAGGGGGGAGAGTTGTAATATCCCGAATTAGGGCCTAATCGGAATAGTGGTTTCGTGACCACAAATTCGAGATAGAAATAATTATTTTATAATTATTTTGAGGTTTATGATATGATTGCATGATTGTGTGAAAATTTTGTGAAGAAATTCTATGCATAAAATGCTTAATTTGAAGTTAGGGACTAAATCGAAAAAGTTGCAAAACTTGCATTCTAGAAGTTTTTATTATGAAATTGCTTTGAAATATTAATTAGGAGGTCTTAAATAGCAATTTGACCAATTTCTAAAATTTTGGACAAAAATAGGCTTGTATATGAAAATTTTCAAAGAAAGGTATTAAGGGCATTTTGGTCATTTGGATAATTAATGAAATAAAATGGGAAAAATGACACAAAATAGTCATCTTCCCCATTTAGTTGCTGCCGAATGCTCTACCTCACCATAGCTAGGGTTTCTTCAACTTTCAAGCTTCATAGTAAGTGATTCTAAGCCCCGTTTTTAATGATTTTTACGTTTTTGAGATCCCTAGTAGCTCGATTGCTTATGTTAGCAATAATTTAACCTAGGGTTTATATTTAGAAAAATACCCATAGGTGAAATTTGTGTATTTTGATGTTTTATGATAGAATATGAGGTTTTAAATTATGTTAGACAACTTGTACTACTCGATTTTAAGCAAAAACGAGTAAAAGGGCTTAATCGGTAAAAATACCTAATAGTCACAAGTACATGTTAGAGTGAGAATTTGATGTTGCCATAGAAGGGAAAAGTGATCAGCATGTTGTAAAACATAAGAATAAGGAATAAAGTTTAATCCCGAGCCTAGGGGCAAAGACGTAAATATGCAAAAGTTTAGGGGTAAAATTGTAATTTTGTCAAAATTTGAATTAAGGATTAATTTGATAATGTGAGTATTAAATAAGCTAAATGTGTTATTTTAGATCAAGAAAGACGTGGGAACGACCCCAATCGAGGAAAAGAAAAGATTGTGGATTAAATTGCAAAACCTTTGTATTTTGGTACCAAGGTAAGTTCATGTGTAAATAATGTAGCATAATGATTATTTTTAAGATATTGAAGTTAATTATATGATATGCTGATTTTATTTATGAAATAGATGCTTTGTGGTTATTTTCGAACAAAATGCAAATCATGTGTGCTATTTGTTAAATATAATTATTACCGAGTATTGATTTCGGTATTCTACGGAAGACGGCAAGGATATATGTTCGAGGAAAATCCCGTTTGAACCTTAGGAATAGATTAGGATACAAGTGACATGTCACTAGGATGGTTGAGCATCCGAACTCGTTGAGTTGAGTCCGAGTTCACTTATGGATGCGAATGTCCGAACTCGTTGAGTTGAGTCCGAGTTCGTGAGATGTAACTAGGCATCCGAGCTCGTTGAGTTGAGTCCGAGTTCACTTATGGATGCGAACGCCCGAGCTCGTTGAGTTGAGTCCGAGTTCGCTTATGGGCGGGTTACATGATTGCTTGATTGCATATGTGGCACTTATGTGCAAGTTATCCATGTATCCGAATTATATTCCAATGTGTTCAACGGGTAAAGTTCTACTCAAATGGAGGAAAACTCGAGATGTAAAGAGGCGTATTGGTAAGTGATATGAAATGGATATTTTGGACAGGTATGTAATTAACCCTCGGGTTGAGTATTTATACAATCACGATAAGGTAACAAGATGATGAAAAATGGTTAGAAATGTGATATGTGTTTTGATGATGCATGCTAATATTGATTGGTATGATTGCTTTGATATGTTACTTATTATTTGCATATGAACTTACTAAGCATTTATGCTTACTCCCTCCTTCTTACTCATTGTAGTTTTGGACAAGCCAGCTCAGGAGTCGGGATAGGTCGAAGGATCACCACACTATCAGGAAGAACTTTTCAGGTAAATGGCTTGTAAATTTAAGTATGGCATGTATAGCAATATACCTATTTTGTGTAAATGATCTTATGATATGATGATGGAATGGTTGAGAAAATGCTTGATAATGATAAATTATGGAAATGGTTAATTTAGATTATGTTTGATGTTGTGGAAAGCTATTAGGATATCCAATTCATGAAAACCCACAAAAAGGGGTGAAATTTGCCATAAACAGAATATTGCAGCAACACTGATATGAGTTTGAAAATTTACTAAAAATCATAGGAATTGAATTACATGATGGATTAAATATAAAATTGAAGCTTATTATGTCTAGTTTCACATGAAACAAATGAAACGGGTAAAGGAATTATATGTTAGAAGATATTTGAATTTTAGTGAAATAGTGTCAGAGCAGTTTCTGAATCCTCTGTTCCAACTTTAAAAATTCACCATAAATTGTACAGATATAATTAAGTGGTGTATTTTATATCCTCAGAATCCTTATTAAGTCTAGTTTCAGTAGAAACAACCCTAATAGTCATATGAATTTTGTACAGAGATAAATATGGTTTGTAGTAAACAGAGGTCAGTTCAGTAAAGTCCTGTAACAGGGGTAACTTTAACTAATAAAATGTACTAATTGGCCCAACCAAAAATTCTAGAAAAAAATTAGTAGATGGGTATATGAGTCTAGATTCAGGAAAAATTTACGGATCTTGATTTCTAGTTTCGTAACTCGAGATATGATTTTTCTTGTGACTGTGACGAAAGTAGCTAAAAAGCTGTGAATGTAAAAACAAATAATCCAAAGTTCTAAAAATGTTAAATTAAGCTTAGTAACACCTCATACTCGACTCCGGCGACGGTCTCGGGCGTGAGGGCGTTACATACAACCAACCAATCAACCAATTTATGCCCATAATATGCATTTTATATTAACACACTACTACATAACTATTAAATTAAGTTTCATACACATATGTCATCCCTTTTACATACTTTAACCATCTATAACTTTATCCAACCAAATACTTATACATGCCATATAAATCAAAAGATAATAACCCAAAAACTACCGTAGAATGTCTGGATAGTGTGATTCTTGGTGATGATCCGATCCTCTGGTTCTACATTAATCTACAAGACATGACAATTACATTCAAGTAAGTTTGTAGGCTTAGAACGTAAACTTACCAAATATGGTAAAGCATTCATATATTATACAATTCACTAATTTCTCCTGTCATTCACAAACCAAATTAATTTCATTTAATATTATTCACACTTAAACTTCATTCTTTTGGTCTCATTTATCGCTTACTATCTCTTTTCAAATTAAAAAACTATACAGAATTGAGTACTTCGTCTTCACTTTGCCATAGTAAAACTATGAACTTGCACATGATCACGTTTCACTTTCTGGAGCCATGGCCCAGCCATGGTCTTACACGAGTCATATATCATACCAATGTCATATCCCAGATATGGTCTTACTCGGAAGCACTTATCACTTTTCTCCGATACCATAACCCAGTTATGGTCTTATACAGATCACTTGTATCACTTTAATCCAAAGCTATAGCCCAGCTATGGTCTTATACTAGAATCATTTATCACTTGTTGCCATGGTCCAACCATGGTGTTTTTTCCATCAATTCATCGTTTGTCACTAGACAGAAGTACTCAATCCGATGTTTCATTCAATTTGATCATTTCTTCAATTTCATTTTTTTTTTACATTGTTCATGGTTTTATCATAATCATATAGTATAACTCATTACAATATTTATAAGAATAACAATGATCACTAAAATTTAGCCACATGAACTTACCTGGGCTAATTCGCAATAGTTGTAGAATTTAGAGAAAATTATTCGACTATTTTCTCCTTTCCACGATTCACTTCAATTTCTTGATCTATAATTGCAAAATCATTCATTAATTAGCATTCATTTCAATTTTTTATCTCAAAATTTATGCCCTTTAATTCTCAAAATTACACTTTTACCCTAAATTTCATAATTTTCATAATTTGGTCCCTGACCAATTAACTCATCAATAGAACCTTTTTCTTCTCAACTAACACTTTCCTTAGACATTTTAATTTACTTCACAACCATTAAAATTTAGAATTTCCACATAAAACCCTAATTTTAAGCTCTTTTACAATTAGGTCACCCTAATTTTAAGCTCTTTTACAATTAGGTCCCCAAATATTCACTTTCTATATAATTCTTTCAATAAAATCAACTTATAAACAAATTAAAGCTTTAATTCCATGCTAAATCATCATAAAATTCTAGCACTTATTCATGGTAACTTTTAAAATCAACCATGAAATCAAAAACTAACAAATTAGATGATAGGACCTAGTTGTAAAAGTCTCAAAAACACAAAAAAGTTCAAGAATAATCAAGATTTGAATTTACTTGCAGTAAAAATATGAAAAACCAGCTTTAAGGTTTCTTCTATGGCTGTTTTTAGTTGAAGAGGATGAAGAAAGTTGAAGAAATCTCTAGATTTCCAATTAAATCCCATTTTTAATTTTTTTTACTTCTTTTCCAAATTTACCCCTTGTTCACACCTAATTTCAATATTTCATGCACACACATGTCTTCCAGCCCAATAATAAGTGTTTAATTGCCTATTTAGTCCTCCTTTAATTATTACTAGAGCTATTTAATCACATTTCACAATTTTGTACTTAATTCAATTTAGTCCTTTTTACCCAATTGACTACCGAAACCTTAAAATTTCTTGACGAAACTTTAATACTAACTTACTAACACTCCATAAATATTTATAAAAATATTTATGGCTCAGTTTAATATTCTGAGGTTTCGATACCTCGTTTTCACTTCCAAATTATTTAGTATTTATTATAAAATACTATTCACTATTTCAATCATTTTCCTAACTTCACATCTAACTTATTTTCATTAAATTAATAATATTTTCTACTCATTTGTTGGATTTAGTGATCTCAAATTACTGTTCCGACACCGCTGGAATTTGGGCCGTTACACTTTCACTATGACTCGTGACACTCGTGGCCGTAAAAACCATGATGAGATACCAACTAATGACAAAGAATAAGATGTTACATTCGAGAATATTGTGGGGATGCTAAAATTTCAACATCCACAATTGAACGAGGTATGTGATACATTTGAGGCCAATTTGACTACATTTTGAACGGAACTACAAGAGAACATTAATCACCTTTACAATCATATTCAACTACTAACTCAAGCTGTTGCTCGTTTGGAGACTTCTTCGAATTGACGATCTCGTGCTTGTGATAGTGATGATGATAGGGATAATGAACAACTTCATATTCGTTCTAATACTGGTAGACACGAATATCGTCATATTGATGAAACTTTGGGTATTACTAATCAAGGCCATCCTTTTGTCGCTAAACCAAAGTTCAACATTCCACCATTCCAAGGAAAGTATGATCCAGATGCATATTGTGATTGGAAGGATAAAATGGAGATCATATTCCATTATTATAAATGTCCGGAGGAAGAGAAAGTTCCATTAGTTATATTGGCATTTTCGGATTATGCATTAAGTTGGTGGACTCAACTTGTGTTGAACCGCCAAAGGAATCGTGAATGAGATGTTGATTCATAGGAACAGTTGACACAAATCATGCGAAAACGTTTTATCCCACCTCACTATTATAGGGATATTAAACGAAGACTTCAACTCCTTATTCAAGGTAATTGATATGTTGATGAGTACTTTAAGGAGATAGAGATGCTTATGCATAGAGTAAATGTCCAAGAAGATGAGGAGACTACCATGGTGTGGTTTGTAGATGGTTTGAACATTTCGATAGCCAATGTTCTTGACCTTCAAACCTACATTGATCTTGAAGATACGATACGGAAGGCAATTGAGATTGAGTAACAGTTTCAACAATGTCAATCTCGTCCGTTTAGTACTTCACAATATTTTAGAGGTACGGGTTCTAATTCTACTTTCAAGAATTCAACATTTCCTTCTGCTACTAATAAGTTGCTGCCAAAACATGATGAGACTAAACCTTTTGAGTGGAAAAGTGGGGCTCCTACAAAACCTTCTTTTTCATCTTCTAAGCAACCTACTTCTATCACTTCATCAAAATAACAACGAGCTCATGAAAGTGAATGTTTTAAGTACAAAGGGCGTGAACACTATAGCCGTGATTGTGCCAACACGACTTTTGTTGATCAAAGAAGATGGTGATTATACTTTTGATTTCGATAAAATAGATCTAGATATGCCTGAATTAATTGATGATGTCAATGATGGTGGTAAATTTTATGGTGAAGACGAGTTGGTGGAACCACTAACTCATCCTTGTTGTCTAGTTGTAAGGCTCACCCTCAACATCCAATTGATGGATGATCATGATCTTCAATGGAGTAATATATTCCATTCGAGGTGTTTGATTAAAGATAAACTTTACTCATTTTTCATTGATAGTGGAAGTTGTGCTAACGTTGTCAGCAACTACCTTGTGGATTCTCTTACTTTACCATGTAGCAAACACCCTACACCATACCATCTTCAATGGCTTAACGAAGGTTCGGAGGTCCGTGTGGTAAAATAGTGCTTGATCACTTTTAAACTTGGGACTTACATTGATGATGTGTGGTGTGATGTCGTTCCCATGCATGTCGCCCACTTGTAACTTAGTAGACCATGGCAATACGATCGTGATGTTATTCATCATGGTAAATTAAATCGATATTCTTTTATTTTCCATGGGAAGATTCATCATGGTAAATTAAATTGATATTCTTTTTTTTTCCATAGGAAGTACACTTTCACCCCTTTGAATCCGAAAGATATTCACAATGATCAAATTGACATGAAGTTTTGTAAGGAGGTTATGGGAAGTAAGACACAAAATTCAAAAAAAGGCTGAGAGAAAAGAGGTCTCTAGTGAAAATAGCCAAATTAATGATGACCCAATGGTGAGTGTATCCTCATGTGAGAAAAAAAGAGTGGTTCATAATTTTTATGTAAGTGGAAAAGATGTGCAACGAGCCTTACTCACTAAATAGCCTTGCATCATTATCCGATTTAGGCAAAAAAATTTATCTTTGACTAACCTTCACAATTCTTTTCCTAGTGTTTTTATGTCTCTTTTATAGGAGTATGAAGATATTTTTGAAGAAGCATATAAAGGATTGCCACCTTTGAGGGGTATTGAGCATCAAATTGACTTAGTACCTAGGTCAAGAATTCCAAATTGACCAGCCTATCGAAGCAATCCCAAGGAGACGAAGGAGTTACAAAAGCAAGTAGATGAACTTTTGGCAAAAGGTCACATTCGTGAAAGTTTAAGTCCTTGCACAATACCAGTAATTTTGGTGCCAAAGAAAGATGGTACGTATAGAATGTGCGTCGATTGTCGACCAATTAACCAAATTACTATTAAGTATAGACATCCTATTCCAAGGCTTGATGATATGTTTGATGAACTTTATGGTGCTTGTATCTTTACAAAAATTGATTTAAAAACTGGTTACCATCAAATTCGAATGAAAGTGAGGGATGAATGGAAAACAACCTTATAAACTAAGTTTGGTTAATATGAATGGTTAGTCATGCCTTTCAGTTTGACTAATGCACCTAGTACTTTCATGCGCCTGATGAACCATGTTTTGAGACCTTATTTAGGTAAATTTGTGGTAGTGTATTTTGGCGATATTCTAATTTACTCAACTTCTTTCAATGAACATGTTTTTCATGTTAAATATGCTTTGGATATTTTGCGAACTCAAAAATTATTTGCCAACCTTGATAAATGCACTTTTTGTTGTGATAAACTAATCTTTTTAGGTTTTATAGTAAGTGCTCAAGGTATTCATGTCGATAAGGACAAAGTAAAGGCAATTAGAGAGTGGCCCACTCCTAAATCAATTATCGAGGTGAGATCTTTCCATGGTTTAGCAAGTTTTTATAGACGCTTTGTGAATGATTTCTCCACTATTACCGCTCTATTAACTGAGATTGTTAAAAAATCTGTGGGTTTTAAGTGGGGAGAAGCTCAAGAAAAGGCTTTTCAAACTTTAAAGGATAAGTTATGTTCAGCTCCGGTTCTTAAATTACCTGATTTTTATAATACTTTCGAACTTGAATGTGATGCTCTAGGTATTGGAATTAGTGTCGTGTTGATATAAGAAAAAAGGCCAATTGCATATTTTAATGAAAAACTGACAAGGGTGCAATTAAACTACTCAACTTACGATAAGGAGTTGCTGGCATTAGTTTGAGCTCTACAAGTTTGGCAACATTACTTGCTGCCAAATGAGTTCGTTATCCATACAGATCATGAATCTCTAAAATGGTTAAAGGGACAAGGTAAGTTAAGCAAGAGACACGCTCGATGGGTAGAATTCATAGAGACATTTCCATATACAATTAAGTATATGTAGTTACTGGTGCCTTATCTCGTAGATATTCTTTGATAACTACATTAAATTCTAAAGCCTTAAGGTTTGAACATATAAAAGATTTATACTTAAATGATATTGATTTTGCAATGTTTTTTTTCTAGTTGTGGGAATGGTGCCTTTAACAAGTTTTATCTTGTAGATGGGTTTCTTTTTCGCCTAAACAGGTTATGTGTTCCACAATGTTCTATGAGAGAGTTATTAATTCATGAGGCACGTAGTGAAGACCTAATAGGACACTTCGGTGCTGCGAAGACACTAGATATTCTACATGAACATTTTTATTGGCCGCATATGAAAAAGGACATTGAAAAGGTATGTTCTAATTGTATTAGTTGTAAACAAGAAAAATCTAAGGTAACCCCTCGTGGACTTTATACCCCTTTGCCGATTCCTTTTTTGCCATGGGTAGACTTATCCATGGATTTCATTCTTGGTTTACCACGAACCAAAAAAGGTCAAGATAGTATCTTTTTTGTTGTTGACAGGTTTTCAAAGATGGCTCACTTCATTCCTTGTCACAAAACGGATGACGCTACACATGTGGCTGACTTATTCTTTCGGGAGCTGGTGCGCCTACATGGGATAGCTCGCACCATTGTATCGAAGAGAGACGTAAAGTTCCTAAGCCACTTTTGGAAAGTATTATGGGGTAAGCTTGGTACTAAATTATTATATTCTACTACAAGTTACCCCCAAATCGATGGACAAACTGAGGTAGTCAATCGAGTCTTAGGTGCTTTACTACGAGCTGTTGTGGGTAGAAACCTTAAAATTTTGGAAGAATGTTTGCCATTTGTTGAGTTTGCATATAATCGATCTACTCACTCTAAAACTGTCTATTCCCTATTTGAACCTGTTTATGGTTTTAATCCACTAACTGTGCTTGATCTTATACCATTGCCTATCGAAAACATTTCTAGTTTAGATGGTGAGAAGAAAGCTGAATTGGTGAAATCCATGCATGCGAAAGCAAGACAAACGAATTGCCAAAACAAAAGAAGCAACTGCCAACAAAGCTAACAAGGGATGCAAGCAAATTATCTTTGAGCCCGGTGACTGGGTTTGGGTCCACATGAGAAAAGAGCGATTTCCAACTAAACGAAAAATAAAATTGGATCCACGTGGTGATGGACCTTTTCAAGTACTCAAGTGCATTAATGATAATGCATATCAAATTGACCTTCTCAGTGAGTATAACGTTAGTGCCACTTTTAATGTCGCTAACCTTTCTCCTTTTGATATTGCAGATTCGAGGACGAATCCTTTTGTAGAAGGGGGAATGATACGAGTAACTCAGTCCAATTCAAAGGCCATAATAGAGATGAGCTTAGTTTCCCTCAAGGCCCAATTATGAGATCCAAATCCAAATAGATAAAGTAAAAACTCAACTTAGTGGCTCAAGACTTTATCACAAAGAAAATTCGAGAAGAAGAGTTAAAGTTTCAATACGGTGAATTTTGGAGTAATGATGAATTAGAAGAGACTAAATATATTCATGGGCCTAAACTCTCAATCTATAATGACAAGCTCATGTGGAAAATGCTAACAAGCTTAGGAATTTCACTTCAAGAACCCCAATTGATCTCACAAGCCTAGACGTTTCATATTGGGTATGAGTTTTAGGCTTAATTTTTATTATATATGAGCCCAACATTTTATTTATTAGCTCTTATCATTTCATTATTATTTTATTCCAATTTTTTTATAATTATTAAGTATTTTAAGTTATTTAAGAATTTTATGCTAATAAGAATGTTTAGTTTAAAACTACTTCTTGTTTAAGATTAAATTAGAATTCTAGTATATTTAGGAGTTTTATTTAGATTTATTTAGCTAGCCTATATATAAGCCTTTGCACTGTACACAATACATCCAATTTATTATTATTCTATTTCTCTTTTGAGTTAATAAATTCTCTCTAGGTTTTTCTTTTCAAGAATTTCTATTGAGTTTCTTTTAGAAGAGTTTTAACAATCCTTTTAGATTGTGGGGATCATCTTCAAACTTTTTCTTGCCAAGGTTTCTATTTTGGAGGGGAAATTAGAGCCGCTTGAAGGAGGTTGCGGATTCTTCATGTTTCCAAGGCTTTTTAGGACTTCTATACGCCACATTCTATCTTTCCATTTATCTTCTTTATTCGTTTCTTTAATATTTGATTTATTATTTTATTTTAGTTATTTATTTTAATTGTTTTATCTGACTTGGATTCAATTTCGTTTCAGGTTGTGTCAAAATCCAAGTTTCTTTCCGAACGTCTAGAGCCCTAAGTCAAATCTGCGACTTTGACAAACTTTACGATCCGCTTTCGCGTTCATCCTTCTCACCCTTTATCAAAATGTATCTTCGTAATAACCAAATCCTCAAGCACACCATCCCCTGGATCCTCCTTACACAAATCATTAATATGTCTCTAGAGATAAGCCACAGTGCCAGTCGCAAGCTAGCGTCTGGTACGCACCCATTGCGACAACCCCTAACACATACAACCTCGATGCTGGTGTTAGAAAAATTCGATTTGAAAACGGTTTTCTTACACAAAGAAAAATTAAAATTTTGAAAACCAACTTAGTTTGTGATATTTATAGCGATAAACCCTAAACAAATTCATATTTGTGTTTTCGATTTAGTGGACATTCTTTGTTCCCAACTTTCAACCAAACAATCTTCTCTGCTATTCCCATACCATGAACTGCTTCGAGTGTGGGCTCGAACCAATTGAATCGAAACAAAAAACTAGAAAAAGTTTTGTCTCTTTTATGTGGAGTGAAAACGGAAATTCTCTCTTCTTAATAGAAACCAATAGAATTATTATTTTGGAAAAATATATTTGATAGTTAAGAATAAATTCTCTCTATTTTTCTGTAGAGTAACAATCTTTTCAAGTTGTGTAAAGAGTTGTACCGGTGCCATCTATTTCTAAGAAGAGAAGGTAGAACCCTTGTTGAGTTGTAGTGGTTTACTTCAAATAGAAAAACAACTTCTGACTTAGATTAAGAGTGGGCTAGACGGCACACCCTAGTATTTCTACTAGGGTTGTTGCCCCTTTCATGTTATATGAGGGGTTTTGGACCTCTCTCACATCGGGTCCAATTACGAGTACTTCTTGGGCCTTCCTTTTTGATCTAGTACTTTGTAATGTGATCCAACCAGATGCGGTTTTTCTATTTCCCAAAATAAACTTTAATATTGTATATTAAACAATTTTCTCATCCCTATTTTACCCCCGATAAAATTTTGACAATTTTACCCCAAGTAAATTTTTTGACGATTTTACCCATGATAAAATATTGAGAAAATATGTTTAAAATTTCATAACTCAACATGTTCACTGTGACTGAATGGTTTATTTTCATTTTGAGCTATAAAACAGCTCAGAAACAAAAACTCATTCTTCCGATCTTTTTTAAGTAATCCATACAGAATTGCAAATGAATCATTTCCATTTCATGTCCATTTTCATTTTTGGAAACCTACATTTATTTTCAAATGATTCCATTTTTCCATTTCGAAAAAAACCATAATCATTCTTAAGTGTTTTCCATATCTCCTCAACGACATACCATTATAAAGCAACTACTTAATGCTCATCCAATGACCTTCTCATAAGTGTGTTACCCTCATAGGATATCCTTGATCTTTTTGGGATAAAATCTATTCTCCCAATATGATCCTATTTTATATCATGGTAACCATTACATCTTTCTTCATGAAAATTCAATTACTATCAAATAGTAATTAAGTCATTCATCACAAAAACAAAAGACTCGTGGTCATGTGTACTTTTCATCAACCATGTAATGCCAATGAGAAGATATCATTTACCCATGTTTCGGGCTATAAATTCCACTATTATGAATGAAACTACATACTGCAAAAGTCGTACACCCAACGCATCAGCTTTCAGTTCCTTATCTATTCGAACTTGGGGTTTTACTTACATTAAAGTGTACGAGTCACACATACATAGTTCATCATCCACTCAAGATTTAGGTATGCCACATTATAAACACCACAAGTGAATAAATTCATAAACAGATTTAGGATCTATTTTACATAGGTCTAGTTTGATGTACTGTCAGTCAGTTAGCCACATCAAAGTCTCTATCTTCTATGAGTCATCCGCTCTGATGCCCAAGACAAGACATTTCCCCAATTAGACTTGATAGACAACATTTTAGTTTTTCATTCATTTTGCTCATTTCCGATTAGACTAAAGATATATTTAGATTTATCTATGATCTGTCATAATTTCATATGACAAATTAGGCTTTCTCGGTATACTTAAGGAGCTTATACTCAAGCAAAATGTGTCTTTTTCATAGTTTTTTGTAATTTTTAGATTTTAGGTTAATAAGTGTAAATTTATCATTTTTACTCATTTTGTGACCTAATTTGGCCAATAGTGTCATTAGGGGGCTAACGTGTAGTTGAGTAGTGTAGGGATGTGTTGGATGTTGAAAACGAGCAAAGACCTTGTAAATAAATTGGGTGAAATAAGGTAGGGGAGAGAAGAGAATTAAAAAGGTAAGCTTGTAAATAAATTAGGGATGAGTGGGGAACAATGTCATGTGCTTAACCGTTTCTAGTGCTTAAACTCGTTTTAAGTATCTATTGTTTGAATTTCAAACCGTCCTAAGCCTTAGAACGTTACAAGACTAGAAGACCTTTGGAACCTGAATAAGTCACCAACATAATAATTCGTAAATAGCTTGCATTTGTTTGAACAAATATGACCAAATCTTTTTGAATATCTATTAGCAGTCCACATAATTTATTTTGATGGATAACACTTGTACATATGTTAATTTCCATTGCCTCTATATCTATTGACATTTTAACTTAGTGAACTAATTTTTTTGCATTAGGAATAAACAAGTTAGCTAGATATCGCTCTTAAGTTGCATGTGAGGTAGTTATCGTACGAGTTTGATGTTTTACCATTATGTGACTTAATTGTCTAACTTAGTACAAGAGTCGTCTTTTCTTTTACATGTTTGGCGTGTTTGCTTGAGGATAAGAAAAGAGTTAAGTGTGGGGGAGTTTGATCTGCCATAATTTTATATGGCGAATTAGACTTTCCCGATATAATTAAGAAGCTTATTCTCAATCAAAGTAGCATCTTTTTCATAGTTTTTTTTTTGTAATTTTTAGATTATAAGTTAGTAAGTGTAAATGTCTCATTTTTACTCATTTTGTGACCCAATTTGGCAAATAGTGCCATTGGGGCCTAACGTGTGGTTCAGTGGTGTAGAGGCGTGTTGGATGTTGAAAATGAGCGAAAATGGCACTAAAGGAAAAGGTATCATGATATCCATACCTTGGAATTGTGATACCTCCAACAGGCTTGAAGATTGGAGACCATACTTTAGTGGTATCACAATATCCACCCTCAAAGAATACCTCCAAGTTTGAGACTGACTGGGGCATCACGATATCCTCTTCTAAGTATCATGACATCAACATCGTGAAGGGGACAAAATTAGACAAAAAAGGTAGTCTTTGTCCACTCGATCCACCAATCATCCAAGGCCCATGTAGGGGTAATTTTGGCAACAAAATTTTATCAGCATTTAGCCTAAAACAACCAATTTTGGCTGAGAAGGAGAGAGACACGCATTAGTTTAGTTTTTAGCTTTAGTTTCTCTAGGTTTTCTCTCGGTTTTTTTTTTGCAATTTTCTATGGTTTTTATTCTCTTCCTCTTTCTTAGTTTTAGAGTTTATTTTTCTGTACTTACTTATTGTTCTTAGTGTTAATTAAGTTAGTTATCACTGTAACTTAGATTTATTTTCAATTTCAATCCCTGTACCTTGGTTGTAAGACATTTGTAGTCTTAGTTTAATGTATTTCAGGTTCTTTTGCTTTAAATCAACTAAAGTTTGTTCCTTTTATATTTATTATTTTAGATTTTTTGGTTGAATGTCTTTTGTTTCATGCTCTTTAAGTTTTCTTGCATAAAAATCCAAAATTTTATATTTTTCTTAAGCTTTACTTTGATGGTTTCTTGCTTTTCATTTCCATGTCCATTATCTTTATTTTCAGCATGAGTAGGTAAACCTCAAAGGGAGTTGGTTGATGGACATGTGTGTAAGTTGATTTTTTGGACAAGGGACTAAATCCTAATAAATTGGACTAAATTGAATAGACCTAAAAGCTTAGGAAATTACACCCTAAAGGGAATATCTAGACAAGTGAGATCGAGAGGTAATTTTGTTGTGCACCAATTCATTAGTCTCGGATTAACTGGTGAGATCGAGAGATAAGTCGGATTAATTCGTCTAAGTTGGTAAAATTGAGATCAAGAGATAAAATTGAACCACCTAGTAATTTAAGCAATTAAAGTCCCTCGTTCGAGGACTGGCGAACCAAATCAAAATCAACCAACCATCGTTAGTCATTTATTAGTTAACCTCTTAGTTTGCACTCTTTGCAATTTGGTCCCTAGATTAGCATATTCATTTTCTTGCAAAGATTACTTGTTATGATTCACTGTACTATAAAATCATATCAATAGTCACTTAGACTCTATAGTGTATGCTATCTATCATTCAATCACCATCTCCTTTGGGTTCGATCCTTGGAATACTCCAGTATTCCATTGTAACACTACAAATATTACAACTGACCTGGACGCTTGCAGTAAAACCGCGCTTTAAATTTTTTTTTATAAAATCGTTTGTTTTATGCACACATGTGAATGCGGTCAGTCTCCTAATACAAGTTGTCTTTTCGTATTACGATCTGACCACGTAATACCGCTTAGTATTAGTATTAGTTAAACATTAGATAACCAATGAGCAACATTTGCTTCCATTTTGTTTTGCGAGCAAAAACCATGTGAGGAAAATATACAAAGTATTAATGTAATTTATGAATAATTTTATTAACCAATCTATTCGGGAAAAAATTACTAGTGTACTTAGACGAAAATACTACATTTAGGGTACCAAATCCAACAATTAGAGGATGTCACCCTCAGAGTCAATCCAAAGACACTGAACTTTTGCATCATATGAGTCCTTAAGCACCCATACAGCCTCAAACCTAAAACAATGCACATGATAATTAGAAATGGAATGCACACGATGCAAAACAATGGAATTCAGAAACATGTCATGCCTGACCGTTGTAGCCAAACCCCAATCCAAATGTTCCTTAAAATTAGTGTGAGAAAACTGACTATGCTTCCATATATAACAATAACCTAGAAAACCCAAATCTGAGAGACTACAATCAGCAAGGACAAACCAAAAAGTTGCCATCCCTCATTCACCACGAAGACGGCCACCCTACTTCTCATGAGAAAAAGCAATTTCATTGAAATCCCCCATAAAAAGCCTTGGACTAGGGTCCTTATCAAAAAGTCAACGTAATAAATCTCAAGACTGCCAACATGAGCCTCTTCAAGGATACCGTAAAAACCTGTGAACTGCCACCTATTACCATCTGAATCATCCTCAATCAAGACATCAATGTGACTCAAGGAGAAAGAAATAAGAGAAACCAAACACCTTTATTTCTAACATGGAGACAGATGACCGCTTATAAATGAGTTATCGTTTATAGAATAAATATAACACCAAAAATATAAGAATTCAGAATGATAATGTCCGTAAGTGCACGGGTCAAATTATAATTTAGTTGTACAACAAAATACAGAAAGTATTTTGAGTATCGTACCCAATGGAGGATGGAATAAATAATGAAAATACTTTTACAATAACAAGTAGTAGTAATTATTTCCTCTATTATGATTAACCATAAAATAGATTAAAAGGAATAAAAATAAATAAATAACATAAATAAATAAATAGCGAGAAATAAAGAAACAAACTAAATCAATAAACCAATTAGGAAGATTAACTTGCTTTAGGGTTTGTAACTAACTTTGGATTAGGGTTTTGAGATGGATTAGTAACCTATTAACTAATTATTACCTTCCAACCTCTAATTAACTAATCAATTGGTTGATACTAGCTTATATCCCGACCTCACTTTCTCAACCAGGATAAATTATGATTTACTTGATTCGAATCATCTTCCGACCTCGTCTAGCCTATGATAACTTATTAAGGTTGTCAAGCCTAACAGTTTAAGAACACATAATTTATACCAACAAATCCCTCTTGGGAAACTCAAAATCCTCTATTAATCACATCCTCATCCACTCATTAATCTCCCCTAAGGGATTGAGCCATTCATGTTATTTATAATATCAACTTCAATTGTATAAACCATGTGAGAAACACGACCAATTCGAATAAGAAAAGAGATTTGAATAATCGTGGATTAAATATTAAATAGGAAATGGAGTAGCAAATCTCTTGATTAGATAACCAAAAAAAACGAATGCAAATAAAAATATAAATTGAATACTTTACTTAAATAAACAAGTCCTTGAATCAAAATTGATTCAAGAAGAAAAACAAGAAAGTATTTAAAAAGTCAAAAAACAAATAAACTAAAACTAATTATAAACCACGAGGGTTGTTAAAGGCGTCTAGGACGACTTGATTACATTCAACCTTAAATGTCTTATTTATAAAAGATTTGGTAGCCCAAATAAGGTCCTCGGCATGTCCTAGGTCTTCATGTAAGTTTTATTGTGCGGGAGAAAATATCCCTGAAATACTTGGGCTGCACGTCAACCTTGTGTCACGCCACACCCCTTGCATGGCGTAACACGATACCCAAATATAGCCTTGTCTCCTTCGTTTTGTGCTTTGACATCTTGGGAAGCTTGTGCATCACTTGACCATTGCTTCTACGTTAATTGGGTCTTTATATCCCCATCCTACACACTCAATTAAACCAATTAGCACAACTTAAGGCCTGTGTCGGCTTATTCGGTCACAACACCTACAAAATGTGTCAAAAATACTTTTTTATTAACTTTTAATCATAATGCCTAACTACTAAAAACGTAAATTAAAATCCTAAATTTTTTAGACAATAAACTCATTAAGTGTAGAATTGACCCAATTTGACTATTGCATCTGATAGCAAGTCAACAAACCACCCCTAGAGCCATTACTACCCATGTCCACACCATGAGCATACCCCCAACTCTTCTATAGTTTCTCCATACGTGACTCTGTAACTTTGTTTCCATGAAATAAGGGATTTGTCTCCCTCAGCACTTACTCAAGGCAACGCATAGCCCGAGGGATCCCCAACCCTCGGACGTCCAACTAAGGATCTTCATTGCAGTCAACTTCCCTACCTTTCAAGGGTAGCTGATAAGTTAATAAAAACTAATCATGAGACACTCTCCACATTCGACGAAGCAGAAACAAGAGAGAACAAAGATGTGCACGGGTGATTTTTTACTCCTCTAATCACTAGAGGAAAATCTTTCACCAAAGTAGAGTTATGGGGATTTCCAGCATCATATGTGTCCCACACTTCCTCACTACGACCATCCAAATTAATCCTAAGTACAACACCAACCCGATCATGAGCCCGCACTCTTGTGAAAAACCCTTAGATGATATCCTATCCAATTGGTTCATCCGAAACAACTACCTTAGTACTGTCACGAACTATGATGTATCCCCCTCCTCCTTCAGCCAATACCTTGTAGTAACCCATGCCTATCGAGGTATTCCCTTAATGGAAAAATCCTACTCAAATGGTATCTCCTTCCTACCATAGAAATTATGAACAAGATCAGAACCCTCACTGTGCCCCAGACAACCACATAAAAAGCAAAAGAGAGACAAATGTTCGTACTAAAGCCGAGCATAAATGGAATGAGTAGGTGACAAGGTAATTATAACACCCCTAAACTGTATCCATTGTCGAAATAGGGTTTCAGAGTATTACCGAAACATTCAGAACATTTTTCAATTAATTTACATAAATTACAATTCATTTTTCGATATCATACATTTCGTCCCATATATGAACTCTCGAGGCCCGAAACAAGTGTTGGAGTCAAATCGGGACTAAATCGGGAACTCAGGGAATTTTTCGCAAAATTCCAAAAATTTTTCTAGGTGCAGGACTCACACGCCCATATGGTCTAGGAACACGCCCGTGTGTTTAGGCTGTGTACTACACACGCCCGTGTCCCTAACCCGTGTAACTCTCTAACTTTTAAAGCATGAAGAAATTGAAGTCACACGGCCAAGTTACACGCTCGTATGCTAGACCGTGTGGCGAAATTTTTTTTTAGAAATTTAGGTGCAGTTTTCACAAGCCCGTGTTCAAGGTCGTGTCAACCACAGGCCTGAGACACACACTCGTGTCTTTGCCCGTGTACCCAATTCTGAGCATATTGCTTCTAATTTTTAAGATGCGGGGGACACACAGTCGGACCACATGCCCATGGGACAAGCCGTGTGTCACACACGACCAAGACACATGCCAGTGTGCCTGCCCGTGCGAACAAAAATAAGCCATTTCCAAGCCTCATTTGTCATCCAAAT
The DNA here is from genome assembly GCA_025698465.1 of Gossypium longicalyx. Lineage (NCBI taxonomy): Eukaryota > Viridiplantae > Streptophyta > Magnoliopsida > Malvales > Malvaceae > Gossypium > Gossypium longicalyx. The sequence continues at coordinate 86,399,866 of CM047000.1, forward strand.
TCACCATGTTCCTGCACTAAGACATACTCAATACAATCCAATCACTTCAAGCATCCATCTCAAGCAAATTTCATTATTTACAAGGCATACCACTACATACATACATGTTCAAAATTTTACCCTGGTTTAATCCATATGTTAGACTTACTAAAAATAACCACTTAATATATATAAAGCTAGCATAGCATGACATTACAAGTATATCAAACAACCATTACTAGTCATTCCAATGGCTAGATTACAAACATCATCATCAAGCAATGATTGGCCAATTAAGCTTATACATGTCATTATACCAAAATGAGATTTCTATTTATACCCAAATGAGATAATGGATAGTGTGATAACTACTCTGACCAACTTCCAACCTTCGTGAGCTTTGAGCACTATAAGACAGGGAAAAATAAACGGAGTAAGCATTTTATACTTAGTAAGTTCATATAACGGAAAATAAACTTACCAGTCTCATTTGTTAACACAAGCACACATAAATATATATTCCATTAATTTTGGGTAAGTTACCTAAACACAAACACTTATTCAAACAAGTTAGTCACATAATCTCATATGAATAATAAGTAAACCTAGATTAACTCATCACATTACAGTTCCATAAATTTCTCACCTTTCCTTGTTGCAAGAGTTCTTTTTCTGTTGAACTATTGAAATGCCGATAAACTTACGGTTAGTATACTCAAAACTACCCCTTTGGGCACAAACTTAACAAGCACACTTTCGAGCCACATGTTATGTTATAGGATTACCAGTCCAGGCTAAATCCTTTTTAGGGCATATACTCTAAAGAGCTTAATTTCGATTGTCGTCCAAGCTAAATCCAATTTATAGCATAGGCTCGAGCTACATATATCAGGATTACTCGTCCGGGCTAAATCCTTTTTACAACATATGGAATATTATTCTCGTTCAAGCATATCACCTTAATCCATCGAATTTCAACGTTCAACCGAAACATGGCAATTCGTCCACATTTCACAATTTATGATTATTTTATAATGTATGTTATCTCAATCACATCAACACATTCATACAATTAAATTCAAGCATTTAACATACATAGTTAAGTTACACGAACTTACCTTGAAAATGGTTCGTTTTTCAATTTCAAATAATCCGAAACATTTTGCTTTCCTCGATCTAGTTTCGTAGTTGGTCTTTCAGGATCTATATGGATAAGTTTGACTATTAATCTATCACATTTCATATACATTTGCATTCTATTGCATCCTAGGAAAAATTACCATTTTGCCCCTATCCTTTTCAAAAATTCTAATTTCGTCCCTAGGCTCGGAAAATGAAATTCATGAAATTTAACCCTCTTTCCAAGCCTAGCTGAAATTTATAAACAACATTTACAGCACACATTTTTCACAAATTTTAGAATTTTCCGTGGGTTTTTTACTATTTTCATTTTAGTCCCAAAATCAAGTTTTCATCAAAATTTACTTTGTAAAAGTTGTTTATCTACGAACAAACTTTCATTTTCTACCATAAATTTCTAATTTTCAGCATATTCATCCATGACTCAAATTTCATACCTTGATAACTTTTCAATTTAATCCCTTAAATAGAGAGATTAGACTATCCTGGTTTCAAAAATATAAAAATATTAAAAACGGGACTTGATTTCATACCTTTTCAAGCTTGGTAAGTTTTCTTCCTCTCTCCTAGGGTTTCCATGGAAATTTTGGGGAAGATGATATAAAATTAGATGATTATTTCTTTTTATTTAATTACCATCTTTTAATTTTAGTAATTTTCAATTTAGTCCCTTGCCTTTTCTAATTTTTCCATGGATGAGTCATTAAAATATCTACTAACTACCCTTCAATAGTCTAATTACCATATAAGGACCTTAAGTTTTGAATTTTATAGTTATTTGATACCTATAGCTACTAGAATCCAACTTTTGCATTTTATGTAATTTAGTCTTTTACCTAATTAACCACACAATCAATAAAATTTGAGTATCAAAATTTTCATGTGACCTTTCTATCATGATGCCAATCATAAAATAAAATAAAATTATTTTTATTTTTAACTCAGATTTGTGGTCCCGAAACCACTGTTCCGACCTCACCGAAAATAGGCTGTTACAACTCTCCCCCCTTAAAAATTTTCATCCTCGAAAATTCTTATCGAAAAAGAGGTTAGGGTATTGCTTCCTCATGTATCCTCAAGCTCCCAGGTAGCTTCCTCTAATCCATGTCATTTCCAAAGGACTTTTACCAAGGCCACCTTTTTTATTTCTCAGCTCTTTTGTCTCATAAGCCAATATTTTAATCAGTTCCTCATTGTAAGTCATATCAGGCTGAATCTCAACTACTGTTGGAGTAATAACGTGTGACGGTTCCGATCGATACCGTCGTAGCATGGATACATGAAACACATTATGAATTTTATCAAGCTCCGGTGGTAATGCTAACCGATATGCAACAGGCTCGATTCTTTCAATGATTTTATATGGCCCAATAAACCGTGGACTCAATTTTCCTTTATGGCTGAATCAAAGAACTTTCTTCCAAGATGACACTTTCAAGAATAGTTTATCACCAACTTGATATTCTATCTCTTTCCACTTTAAATTGGCATAAGACTTTTGACAGACTGAGGCCCTTTCAAACTATCCCTAATTATCTTCACCTTTTCTTCAATTTCCCGGATCAAGTCAACTCCGTGTATCTTTTTCTCACTTAACTCTGTCCAATACAATGGGGTTCTACATTTACGACCATATAGAGCCCCATACGGCACCATTCTAATACTGGACTGATAACTGTTATTGTAAGCAAATTCAATCAAAGGCAAGTATTTTTCCCAGTTACCTCCAAATTCAACTATACAACACTGAAGCATGTCTTCTAAAATTTGTATCACACATTCAAATTGTCCATCTGTTTGAGGATGGAATACAGTACTAAAGTGTAAACGAGTGCCCAAAGCTTCATACAACTTACTCCACAATCAAGACGTAAACTGAGGATCTCTATCCGAAATAATGGAGACAGGCACTCTATGCAATCTGACAATCTCAGAGACATATAATTCAGCCAATCTATCCAATGAAAAATCCACAGTACCGGGATAAAGTGTGCCGACCTCGTTAAACGATCAACAGTTACCCAGACAGCATCTTTCTTTTTCGATGATAAAGGTAATCTTGTTACAAAATTCATGGTAACTCTTTCTCATTTCCATTCTGATATTGTAATTGGCTGCAATAATCCCGAAGGTACTTGGTGTTCAGCCTTCACTTTTTGACATATCAAACACTTCGATACAAATTCAAAAATATCTCGTTTCATTCCCGGCCATCAGTACATCTTTTTCAAATCATTATACATTTTATTACTACCAGGATGTATAGACACGTTACCATTATGAGCTTCATTCAAAAATCTTCTGTATCAGTTCTGAACTTTTCGGTACACATACTATGTCTCTAAATAATAAACAGCCCTCAGTCCCAATCTAAAATTCTGAGTCAGGAGTCAACTCACTTTGTATCCGTTTCGCTTGCAACTTACCATTATTTTTTTTAGCATCAGAGATCTGTTGCATAAACGTCAATCTAAATTTTAACTCAGCTATGAGTGAACCATCATCAAATAAAGACAACTAGGTGTTCAATGCCCATAAGGCAAACAAGGATTTTCGGCTCAAGGCATCTGCCACTATATTAGCTTTCCCCGGATGATAATCAATAACGAGATCATAATATTTCAATAATTCCAACCATCTACGTTGTCTCAAATTTAGTTCTTTCTATGTCATTAAATACTTCAGACTTTTGTGATCCGTAAAGATGTGACATTTTTCACCAAAAAGATAATGTTGCCATATTTTTAATACAAAAACAATAGCTACTAATTCAAGATAGTGTACCGGGTAATTTCTTTCATACAATTTTAGCTGCCTAGATGCATATGCCACTACTTTACCATCTTGTATCAATACACATCCTAAACCATTCAACGAGGCATCGCTGTAAACTGTAAGTTCCTTACCCGATTTAGGTTGGACTAATACAGGCGCTTCCGTCAATAAAGCTTTCAATCTATCAAAACTCTGCTGGCATTTATCAATCCACTCGAATTTGACCTCTTTTTGTAACAATCGAGTCATCAGAGAAGCTATCATTGAGAACCCTTTAACAAATCTCCGATAGTATCCTGCTAGTCCTAGAAAACTTTTGACCTTTGAAATATTCTTCGATGGCTTCCAACTTACGATAGCTGAAATTTTGTTCAGGTCTACCCGAATACCCTCTGCCGATGCAACATGTGCAAAGAAACTAACTTCTCGTAGCCAGAATTCACATTTACTGAATTTAGCATACAGTTGTTTCTCACGTAGATTTTGCAAAACAATTCTCAGATGTTCAGCATGCTCATTCACAACCCAAGAGTAAACTAAAATATCATCAATAAAAACAACCACGAACCTATCCAGGAATGGTCTGAAAGTTCTATTCATTAAATCCATAAACACCACCGGGGCATTTGTTAATTCGAATGGCATCACCAAAAACTCATAATGCCTATATCTGGTTCTGAAAGCTATCTTTGGCACATCTGAATCTTTTACTCATAGCTTATAATAACCAAATCGTAAATCAATTTTTGAAAATATAGTGGCACCTCTTAATTGATCAAACAAGTCATCTATACGAGGTAACGGGTATTTATTCTCGATTGTGACTTCACTAAGTTACCTGTAATCGATGCATAATCTCAATGATCCATCTTTCTTCTTTACAAACAATACTAGTGCACCCCATGTCGAAAAGCTGGGTCGGGCAAATCCTCTATCAATCAACTCTTGCAACTGTACCTTCAACTCTTTCAATTCAGTAGGAGCCATTCTATAAGGTGTTATAAATATCGACGTCGTCCCTAGCACAAGATCTATGGAAAATTCCACCTCTCTAGTTGGAGGTAAGCCAGGTAGTTCTTCTGGAAATACCTCAGGAAACTCACAAACAACCAATACTGACTGGATTTTCAACTCTGACACTTTGGTGTCTAGTACAATAGCAAGGTAAGCCTCATACCCCTTTTTAATATATCTCTATGCTGATATTGCTAAAATCACATTAGACAATCCATCCAATTTCTCAGATTCAATCCGGAGTAACTCACCATTCCCACACTTCAATACAATGTATTTATGCTTACAATTTACCACTGCATCATGTTGAGTTAACCAATCCATTCCCAATATTACATCAAATTCATCAAAGGGTAACAACATCAAATTAGCCGAAAAATAATAACCCGCTATCATTAATGGGAAATTTTTACAAACTTTATCCACCATAACATGCTGACCCAAGGGGTTTGAAACTTTAACCACAAATTCGGTGAATTCAACAATCATATTTTTATCAGATACAAATTTTGTGCATATACATGAGTGTGTGGAACCAGGATCAATCAAAGCAATAATATCAGTATCAAGTAGAGAGAATGTACCAGTGATAACCTCTGGTGCCGAAACATCTTCCCTTGCACGTATTGCATAGGTTCTTACCGGAGCTCGAGCCTCAGATTTAGATGTTAAATCCTTTGCAGCAATACGACTACCCCTCGGATTTAGAATGTCGGGGTGGTCTACCCCTCGGGACATGATTACTCGGCTTCGAGGTCTGTTTAATGTCTTTCTCAACCCTTTCCGAAAAATCTTTAAGAAAATGACCGAGAGAACCACACTTGAAGCAAGCCCTACATTTCATCTGGCACTCTCCGAAATGTAGTTTATTACAGACATTGCATCGTGGTTTGGGGTTTCCAACACTCCCAACACTGGTGGTTAAGGGAGACAAAGACCTCAGGTTGGTGCGTTTAGAGCTTCGTTCCTTTCCCGAATACTCCATTGAGGTAGCAAAACGCTCATGATAATTCTTTGATTTCTTTGAAGTAGATGGTTGCGCCTTGCTTACAAATCTTTTACTTGAAACCCGAGCTTCCCTTTTCGCTTGCTTCTTTTCTTTGCTTAATTCCTCGGTCTTGTATGCCTGTTCAGCCAACACTGTAAATTCTCTTAATTCCAGAATTCCAATTAATAGTTTGATATCGTTTTTTAGCCCTTATTCAAATCATTTGCACATTTCGGCTTCAGTCTGAACCCATTCACTAGCATACTTGCTCAACCAAACAAATTTTCGTTCATACTCAGACACTGTCATATTCCCCTATTTAAGCTCTAGAAATTCCTTCTTTTTTTGGTCCAGAAATCTCTGACTAATATACTTCTTTTCAAACTCTGTTTGGAAAAATTCTCATGTAATATTTTCCCTAGGTACCACAGAATATATGGTTTTCCACCAATGATAGGTCGTGTCTTTCAACAAAGATACCTCACATTTTAGACATTCGGCTGGGGTACACGATAACTTATCTAGAACCCGAATAGTATTTTCCAGCCAGAACTCGGCCCTCTCTAGATCGTCATCATCCGTAGCCCAAAATTTTTCAACTCCATGTTTTCTGATTTTGTCTACTAGGGCCTTACTAATTCTAACAAATCTAGCATCCTGTGGCGTTTCATCATTTTGAGAAGCAAGTGGGGGAGGTCGTTAAACAGCGGGATTTGTTCTCATATATTGATTAAATCATTCATCCATCAATTCAAAGAAGGCCGTTTTGCCGCCTCACTTCAGCCCTCAGATACGGGCCTTCTACTACCACTAGATGCAGCTTGCTGCACGGAAGCTTGAGCAAAGCTCTCAGCTTTCTCAGTCTCGGCTTTAGCTTGGTTGGAAGACATTACTATATGAAAATACATTTAAAAGTGGTTAGGAGATATCACACTATCATAATTTATATAATGGCATGTATAGCTAGACTCGTACTTGCTATGTTAGTTTGAGAATCGGCTAAATCATAGCTCTGATACCACTAAATGTAACACCCCTAACTCGTATCTATCATTAAAATAGGTTTTCAGAATATTACCGAAACATTCAGAACATTTTTCAATTAATTTACGTAAATTACTATTCATTTTCTGAAATCATACATATCATCCCATATATGAACCCTCGAGGTCCAAAATAAGTGTTGGAGTCAAATCGGGACTAAATCGAGAACTTAGGGAATTTTTTACGAAATTTCAAAATTTTTTCTAGGTGTAGGGCTCACAAGCCCGTGTGGTCTAGGAACACGCCCATGTGGTTAGGTCATGTACTACACACGCCCGTGTCTCTAACCCTTGTAACTCTCTGACTTTTAAAGCATAAAGAAATTGAAGTCACACATCCAAGTCACACGCCCATGTGCTAGGCCGTGTGGCAAATTTTTATTTTCAAAATTTAGGTGCAGTTTTCACACGACCGTGTAACACGCCCGTGTTCAAGCCCGTGTCAACCACACGGCTGAGACACACGCCCGTGTCTCTGCCCATGTGCCCAATTATGAGCATTTTGTTTCTCATTTTTAAGATGCAGGGGACACACGGTCGGACCACATGCCCATGGGACAGGCTATGTGTCACACACGGCCAAGACACACGCCCGTGTGCCTGCCTGTGCGAACAAAAATAAGTCATTTCGAAGCCTCATTTGTCATCCAAATTTACCATGTTCTTGCACTAAGACATACCCAATACAATCCAGCCACTTCAAGCATCCATCTCAAGAAAATTTCATCATTTACAAGGCATACCACTACATACATACATGTTCAAAATTTTACCTTGGTTTAATCCATATGTTAGACTTACTAAAAATAACCACTTAATATATATAAAGCTAGCATAGCATGACATTACAAGTATATCAAACAACCATTACTAGCCATTCTAATGGCTAGATTACAAACATCATCATCAAGCCATGATTGGTCAATTAAGCTTATACATGCCATTATACCAAAATAAGATTTCTATTTATACCAAAATGAGATAATGGATAGTGTGATAACTGCTCCGATCGACTTCCAACTTTCGCGAGCTTTGTGCACTATAAGACAGGGAAAAATAAACGGAGTAAGCATTTTATGCTTAGTAAGTTCGTATAACGGAAAATAAACTTACCAGTCTCATTTGTTAACATAAGCACACATAAATATATATTCCATCAATTTTGGGTAAGTTACCTAAACACATACACTTATTTAAACAAGGTAGTCACATAATCTCATATGAATATCAAGTAAACCTAGATGAACTCATCACATTACAGTTCCATAAATTTCTCACCTTTCCTTGTTTCAATATTTCTTTTTCTGTTGAACTATTAAAATGCCAATGGACTTCCGGTAAGTATACTCAAAAGTACCCCTTTGGGCACAAACTTAACAAGCACACTCTCGAGCCACATGTTATGTTATAGGATTACCAGTCCAGGCTAAATCCTTTTTAAGGCTTATGCTCTAAAGAGCTTAATTTCGATTGTCCGTTCAAGCTAAATCCAATCTATAGTATAGGCTCGAGCGACTTTTATCAGGATTACCTGTCTGGGCTAAATCTTTTTTACAACATGTAGAATATTATTCTCGTTCAAGCATATCACCTTAATCCATCAAATTTCAATGTTCAACTGAAACATGGCAATTCGTCCACATTTCACATTCATACAATTAAATTCAAGCATTTAACATACATAGTTAAGTCATACGAGCTTACCTTGAAAATTGTTCATTTTTGAATTTAACTAATCCGAAACATTTTGCTTTCCTCGATCTAGTTCCGCAGTTGGTCTTTCCGGATCTATATGGATAAATTTGACTATTAATCTATCACATTTCATATACATTTGCATTCTATTGCATCCTAGGCAAAATTACCATTTTGCCCCTATCCTTTTTAAAAATTTTGATTTCGTCCCTAGGCTCGAAAAATGAAATTCATGAAATTTAACCCTCTTCCAAGCCTAGCTGAAATTTATAAACAACATTTACAGCACACATTTTTCACAAGTTTCAGAATTTTCTATGGGTTTTTTACTATTTTTCATTTTAGTCCTTAAATCAAGTTTTCATTAAAATTGTTTTGTCAAAGTTGTTTATCTATGAACAAGCTTTCATTTTCTACCATAAAGTTCTAATTTTCAGCATATTCATCCATGACCCAAATTTCATACATTGATAACTTTTCAAATTAATCCCTTAAATAGAGAGATTAGACTATCCCGGTTTCAAAAATATAAAAATCATTAAAAACGGGACTTGATTTCATACCTTTTCAAGCTTGGTAAGTTGTCTTCCTCTCTCCTAGGGTTTCCATGGAAATTTTGGGGAAGATGATATAAAATTAGATGATTATTTCTTTTTATTTAATTACCATCTTTTAATTTTAGTGATTTCAAATTTAGTCCCTTGCCTTTTCTAATTTTTCCAATGGATAAGTCATTAAAATATCTACTAACTGTCATTCAATGGTTTAATTACCATATAAGGACCTTAAATTTTGAATTTTATAGCTACTAGAATCCAACTTTTACATTTTATGCAATTTAGTCCTTTACCTAATTAACCACACAATCGATAAAATTTTTGTATCAAAATTTTCATGTGACCTTCCTATCATGATGCCAACCATAAAATAAAATAAAATTATTTTATTTTTAACTCAGATTTGTGGTCCCGAAACTACTGTTCCGACCTCACCGAAATTGAGTTGTTACAGCAATCTTTTTCCTCCGTTTCAAAGGCACTCGAATATCAATCTGCACCGAATCCTCATATACCCTCCGACACCTCTGCTAATCGACTACGCATCATAATCCACAAATGGTCTTAAGAAGGCCCCAAATTGTTTCACCATCCTCTCAGACACCAAACCTGCTAGGAAATCATGAATCTGAACCCAATAATAGACAAAGTGCAATGGCACCCTAAACGGATCCTCCCCTGATTGTAATCTATAGAAAACCAAAAGATGATTATTAAACGTTCATGGACTGCCATCTATCACCCTGTTAATATCAATGTCATAGAAGAATTCAAATAAGTATCATTTCTCACCCAAGTCCATAATTTTAATTCCCTCATGAGGATGCCAAAGATTGGCCAAAGTCGTGTGCATAACCTAAAAGTGAATGACACTAGCAATCAAGAAACTTCCAACCAAACAAAGACCAGTACTGATTACATTCGCCCCTTCGGCGAAAAGAATGCGCCACGCATCATCTTCACCACCTTCCAAGGACAACGCCACCAAGTTTACTTCCATAGTCGCCACCAAAAAAGCCCTAGCAAGATACATCACTTGCCGCAAAAGAAAAATCAACCAAAACCACCGTAGTAACTAGCAACCATGCTAAGATTAGGTATGTATCAATTTTAATCAAACTCAGCTTGCCACATCATTAATTTTTGCCACATAAGCATTCTTTAAGCATGTGTTTCTCTTGCGTGGCCCAAGTGAGGTATAAGCCCTAATATGAATAAATTCAAAAAGATTAAGTATGTATTTGCACATTTTAAAAGTTTTGACCCTTAAATGAATGACCCCTAAAAAGTTAGGCATTTATTTGAACATTTAGCTAAAAAGTTAATATGACACCACACCAATAGATGTCGAGGTCATTATAGGGTCATGTCATAATCATCAAATGATGAAACTTTAAATTTTTCTTTAAAAATTTGATGTTGAAACAATCCTAAAAAAAACATATTTTAAAAATAACATTAATTTAAAAAATTATTAAAAATGAAATATTAAAATAAAAATCCAGCATGGATATGGTTGGATTCTTTTACACGTAGGAAAAGCTGAAACCTTATCATTGGAGTTCAGTCGACATAAAAAAGTATATATAGTAACAGGTGGATTGAAATTTTGATAAATATTGAGTAATCATACTGAAAAGTTTTAAATATCGTTTCATATTCTTTTACATGGAAAAAAATAAGTCATTAAATTTGATGCAAACAAACTTGCAATTTCAGTAAAGGGAATTAAGAAACTGATAATATGTGAAGATAAGCAACATGGGACCTACTTACCTGTTTAAACATCTGGTTGTAAAACCATGACAAGACATTTACCACCCAACAATTAAAAAATAATATTCATTTTTATGTTATAATAAAATTTCTCTTTGCAATACTTTATAACTAATGCTTCGTCATATTTCATATTGTTAACATAAACTCAGTCATGTCTGCTCTTCCTTTCATTCCCCTCCTTCCGGGTAGCATGAGATCAATGTCTGTAACATGCTCTGTTCCTTTTCATGTTCCAGTTAGAACATCAAATCCAGTTATCAAACATGCCAACATCTTTATGCTTAAACACAATCATGTTCCTGGAAAGAAGTCTTCCACATTTCAGATGAGATCATTCTCCAACAACACGGTCAATATCTTGTATTCCATGTTCCGTGTTCATCTAGATTACTTATCCATCATGAATGTTTGATGTCTGCTTCATCTTCTAACAGGTTTTCGAGGATCAGTCCCAGGGTGTAATCTGCTATAGAGATGAAAATGGAGAAATAGTTTGTGAAGGGTACGACGAACGCCCTCGTTTTCCTCGACAGATTCCGGGGAAGTCCTATCATCTGAGGTAAGAACTCAGTCTCAGATTCCTTGTTAAGCCACATTCAAATTCCTGTGAACTTTGTACTCCAAGTTGAAGCTTTTTGGCAATGTTCTGAAACCAGAGATGCTGAGATCCTTGATCTTCTCCGACATAGATGGCTCCAAATTGTTAATGGTGACGGGTTCGGCAATGCTAATAAAGGTGTTATCATCGTGAAAGATGACTCCTAGTGGCACGAATTTAATAGGTGCACTAGTAGAAAGCTTTGGCTCTTACTAGATTCCACAGAGTTCATTAAATAATTGTTTCTACATGAAAGACACTTCAAGTATTAGAGATTGTATATAGATAGCTACAAGATCTCTCTCTTGTAATCACTTTGTTTTTGCATATTGATGATCAAAGCTAATAACCCCTTTAGATTTGTTGTTATTTTTCAATTGATATATATGTTTACCAGTTGCAAACCAAATTGCAAAAAGTGAATGCTAGGAAAACTAAATAGCAAATCAATTCTGAATTAAGGATGAACAAACAAATAATGAACATAGGAAAGACTTTGTGAATTCTTCTATTTCATTGTGATACATGAAAAAAAAAATTGGCGGACAAAAATACACTACATGATAGAATGCTAAATCAAATAATATAATATTTTGTACAAAAATTTCCTGCAGAGATCAAGAACTATCAGATCTTTGACAGAAATTCCAATGGCTTTATAGACAGCCTTGTTTGGCATCAACTAACAATAACATTTTTATGGATCTCTTTTGGTGTAAAAGAAAAATTGCTCTTCAAAAAGACTTCAAAATATGGAAAGAATCAAATGAACAAGGGAAAAAAGAATGGTAGAGTTTAACTTCCAAATTATAAATTTGAATGTTGAATGAGAATCACTTAGCTGAGGTCCCACATTGGCCCGTCTCTTCACCTGTATCTGACTGAGATTTGCTTGGAACGGAAGGAGGAGACCACTGATCTGGGATCATTAGAAAATAAGTTGACATTGCTTTCCTGAACCTTTTCTTGTATTGTTCAGGTGAAATTACTGTGGGTGATGCATTCTTTGGCCCACCAAGGATGCCTGAAGCCTTTACCCAAGTTTCAAGATGCTTGTCCCAGGTATACTGCCTCAAGAAATCAATGGTTCCCAGAACTAACTCATGCTTCTCCTCATCCACTCCAACCAGTAATGAGTAATCCATCACGTCATTCGCCTGCAGGGAGGGAAATAACAAAAGAAATGAGCAAAATTGGATGATGTGTGCTCTAGTTAACATAAGTTTGCAAATGCATGTCATGTAAACTCCAAGCAACGATTTAAAACTTACTGCAAGGAAAGCAGTGTCATTCCAGACTGCTCTTTCCAACAAACGCTTCGCTTTATTACCCACAAAAATCGGGGAGGTCGGCATTTGTTCGAGCAAGTTCTGATCTAGCAGAACCTTATTGCTTCCACTAGAATCAGGATTATAACGAGATCTAGAAGATCCTTTGAGATCATATAGCCGTGTGACACTTCTCCTAAACAGAAGATTCTCCATAACCAATACATCTATCCTTGATTCTTTCCCACCTTTAGGTTGCTTTGTCGTAACCTTCCAAGAAAGAGGGGGGGGGGGGGGACATCAACAATAAGAAATAAATAAATATTATAAATAAATGAACACTGTTTGCACCATCTCATTCCTAAAAGCATGAAAAAGCAAAGGTTCTCTGCCCTTTCTAAGTCCCCTCAGATCGTTTTCATTCAAAAGTATCAGTAGTTAGCATCAATCACCCAGAAAAAAAATTATAAACAGGAAAGCTTCACCATGCAGGCTTATACCTTTTTCATGCAAAAACAACCTTATTTTTTGAGCACTTAGTTAATGGAAAACACAAGTCAGTTTGGGATAGCTCCAGCTTCTTTAATGATCATCATAACTGACCATTTGTCTTTTAGATTAGAGATTATGATATATAGCATTAGAGCACATTAAACCCTAGAAACAAGCACCTGATAAATACCGAGAATCTTCGCCAGGGATGTTGGACTTCTAGATCTAATTGCTTCAGACAAGTACTTAAAATATTCAGGTGCAAACTTTAGAAATGATTCCAACTCTGTCTTTGTGACTTGTTTAACAATAAACCGATCGTCCAAGGTCTTTGCAAAGAAAGCATTGCTCTTGCCACCCTGAGCTCCCCACTTTTTACAGCGACTCAGAGACCTTACAAAATCCATCTCTGATGGGCAACATATTTTCCTTAATGTTTCAAACCACTTTGCATAGTAACAAGTCACCACATATTTCACTTTATCTGATCCATCATCTCCAAATGACACCCGGACATGCAAAGACTTCATACGAGAGAGTGGGTCAATAATCAGGGAGCTGCGAGTTCTAAGAAGGCCATCTGCTGAACTAAAACTTCTATGAGGATCTAAGGCCAGATCATCAACAGAATGGCTCAACTGAAAATTCACTGAATCAGAAAGGGGTACTGAGACTGTTGAATCCCCCTGGTCTTTAGGTCTATCCCCATCATCACTTAGCTGGGAATGGTATTCGGGTGATACTAGAGCATAAGATATCATACTTGTGAGCTCGTCATCATAAACTGGAATAACAGTGTCATTAATACCCACCGGCAGAAGCAGCCTAGCCCCATCTTGCAGTTCCAACTCTCTAAACGATGAAACATTGAACCGATCATATGCACTGAATGTATCAAGCTTTGAAGCACTTCCTAGAAAGTCTTTGTTGTATGAACGGTAGAAACTTAAGAAAGGCATTTTTAACCAGCTTACAAAGTCTTCCATATTTTCAGAACCTATACTGAACAATGCAGGAGAAGCAGAACGAACAACCTTTGGCACAATCTTTTCTTCATAATCGCCTTGCAAATCTACAGCACAAAAATCAGGAAGTGAAAATGAATTTTTCTTTGATAATACAGGTCCTCGCCGAATTTCGCCAGTCCAAGCAGCATCAAGGGTATCCGACAAATTTTCTATCACAGGAAACTGGCCTTCAGACAAGGCCCTGCGCACATTTGCCTTAGGCTTATCATTGTCATATTGATCAAACATGCTTTGGCTAACAGAAAGATTATTGTAGTCTTCATTTTCACAATTTGAATTTTTGTTCATGCCTGGTTCTTGATGGACTGCATCCGACTGATTTGTGTTTCCATTTACTTTTCCTTGATCATAGTCCGTATTGAGCTTTGCATCCACCAAAGTAGAGTCAATGCATTCAGAGCCTTTTCCATCTTTCAACATATCCATGTCCTTGATCCTCTCAATTTCAGTGGGAGGTTTCTCCTCATGTCCTGAAATTGAATTACTGCAACTGTTCTGGGGGCTGTAATTTTCTAATTTGGCTGCAAAAACCAGGCGTTGGTCCCACATATAAGATTGGAAAAGTAACTGCCGACGCAACCGATTAACTTCAAGAATGTCAATAACAGGTTGCCCTTTTCTCCCTTCCCTTTTCAAAGACTTTTGCAATGATTCCTAAACCAAGGTGAAACAGACATAAAATCCACTGACAATTAGGCCTAGACATAAAATTCAACTCAAGTATGTGAAAAGTACAACACCATAGGAGGTCTCACCTCAAACTCCAGCTTCTCCTTTTGTAATATTCCTTCTAATTCAGCAATTTGATGTCTTGATTCAGATGTTTCCATGTTACTATCAAGTGGCCCCAAGCCCATTTGTTTTTCAGCAATTTGCCTTAGGGACTTTAGTACTTCAGAAAACAGAATCTCTGCCTGGTTATCCACCTGTTTATAACAATAAGATAAAAATAGATTACTCAAATGCAGAAAGATCCAAATTGGCTACTTCATAAAACTAAAACTATTATCATTACACCTTATCTGTTTCTTTCTGTATCCAATCTTGATTTTCATAGTCAAATTCAAGTTTTGAAGGTGGAAGGTAGACAGAATGAACATCAATTGTTGCATACCGAAAGCAAGCCACCATTCTCCCAAATCTACATGTGTTTAAACAGTGAGAGAAATGATATGATGTACGAAGTTTTTCTGGCTAACAATTCCTGATATTTCACTAGGCAGATCATGATCTAAATCATTCAATTATAATATATCAAATTGTAATCAGTTCACTAGAACAACCAAAAAGTCCCTAAGATCACTAATATCATGACCAAGGAGTTTGTATGGCCAAAAAGAAAAACAGAGATTAATGACACTTTGAGGTGAACTATAATCATAAGGATCAATGTCCTGCTCAAAACCATGTTCTAGCACATTCTTGTTGAGGGCAACTATTTGTACTCACACATGATATTCGGTTAACAATATAAAAACAATAGGGAAAGAAGATTACCCATAGAAACGAAGACAATCTCTATGTAAAGAATGGCCACAGCTAGCAACCCTGCTCGCAGCTGCATGGTTTGAGAAACTAAGCTCCAAAAACTTCCCAAATGATAAGCCCCAAGCAGCATCAGACATCACTCTTCTGAGAGTCGCCGGAGGAGAACCATTGGTCCTGGGACATTGCAAGCATCTATGCCACATCCAGATCTTGCCCTCTTTTTCACCAGGCAAGAAAAATTCAGGGAGTTTCTTAACAGAAATGGTGAGTGTTCCTTGTCTATGAGTATAACAGTGAACATGTGCTTCTGAAGGCAAGTCACATGAATTGCATCGAAAACTCTGAAAAGAATCATCAGTCTCCTTAGTTTGGAGAGAATTATTGCATCTGAACAAAGAAATACATAAATGTGAGGAAGAGAAAGTATACCTGATCGAACAAATGATCCCGCAAAAATCGACCTAAAGGTTTATCAAAACTGCCATAGTACTTGATCCGAAAGAGATGGGATCTTTCGCAGACAGTCCCTTTCCGCACACATCGAGATGATAAAGATACCAAAATGCTCTGATTATCAGAAGGTGCAGAAGGAAATGGTTCATTTAAAGGTTTTGACACTTCAGATTGGTTATTATGGTTTTTATCATCTTGTTGCACAGATGTTGCCTTTGAACCACCTGACTGAAGTTCAACCACTGTGCTATTATTCTCCGAGTTAATGTGTACCAAAGATTCTAACGGCTGGACACCATTATTCATGAAAGCTGGCTTACTTTTGTCCACCATAATTTCCCTCATTGAGGATTCTTTGGTACCCATTTCACTTTTCTTGGAAAATGCATCTGAAATTTTCTCAGAAGTAGTTGATAAAAGGGCAGTTGACTTTTTCACAGTGGGTTGTACAGACCACAAGCTTGTACATTTACTTAAACAAGATGCTGGAGTTTCTTCTATCTTCTGAATATTGCGACTGATGATTGCCGATGGAACACTGTTAGCTCTTTGTGGTCCACTAAAATGTTGAGGTCCCTGGGGCTTTACATTGGCAGGAGTAGTAAAACCAGGAACTGTCGATATTGACCTTGCCAAGGTTGATGGTTTATCCGGAAGTGCCACAGTCATTGGAGAGTTGGGGAATTCTGGCAGAGAGGCTCCTTCATCGGCAAGAAATGATGTCTCCAAAGCCAAGTGATAAGCTGCAAAAATTCCATATTGGATTACATTCTTGGCTTTCTTCAATTCATCTCCATTTGCACCCCTAAGCAGTATCTGAAGCAAACATATATATATATATACACTCAGTTAGACTAATGAAATGATCCATCATAGCAATAAATTTCATATAAATCCACACTGGGGTCAACATGAATATTATCTGTATCAATTGTCTCTTTTTTTTGGTTAGTTTAAAAAACTTACAGTGCAACCCAATGGCTTAGGGCAGCCTTCAAAATACATTAATGTCTTGGCCAATTTCTTCCCTCCTTGCCTAGCAGAGCCAAGATCTTCCCTGAACCTCTCAACATGAAACTTTTCACAGTAGCCCAGCTTCTGAGAAAAGAGATGGTCAATGGAAGGGACTATTTGAGCGCCAGTGCAGCGTGCAATGCGTTCTAATAATGGCCTCTTAATATTGAGAACAAGTGATATGTTTTTCTCCAGAAGATATTCCTGGGCAAATCGAGAGACTGATTTCTCTACTAGAAGGATATTAGGTTTATGTGCATGTATCTTCGCTACAGCCATCTTCAAATGATCCATTTCCTGGTTAAAGAAGTCAAACCAGTAAAAGAACCACAAAAAGTAGAATTTAGAAAAAAAAAATCATGGAAGTAAAAATCAATGAAGCAAAATAGAAAGGAACACATAAAACATGAAACACCTGTAGCAACAAAGTATCAAAACTTGACAATAGGTTAGAGACCCGCTGGTATTCAAGAGCTCCACCAAGGATCATCAACCGAGGTTTCTCTACTTTTGAATTCATTCTTCGATGAGCAACATTTTTCTTGCAAACAACTCCCTTGATAACCATACTATAAGAACAATAGGAAAATCAGAAATAGTAAATAAAATGAAATAAAATATAAAAGGTTCATAACCAGTGCAGTATTATACTTCAATTAGAATGTATGATGCAGCAACTTAGTGCAACTGATAGTTTAATGTCAGAAAGTACTATCATGAAAACCTGCAATTTACTCATAGTATGAGTCAGTAGAAAGAATTGAAGGGAGGTAGCAGATCTTGCAATGTTTAGGCAGTGGCAAACTGTGAGATTTTGGAGTTTAAAAGAGAGGAATCTCCATCTAATTGGCATGTCACTCCTGACATAATAATCTAATTCTTTTGCTTTTCAATCGGAAATCAATGACTTTCTCAAGTTGCTGCACCAAATGTCAATGTGGACAAATGGAGAAGAACAATTCAAGTCAACAATTTTTTTTTTTTTTTTTTGGCTCATGCTTTAACAGTATCTATAGCTATTTACTCAGATAAGATTGTAGATTGATTCATCTCTTATTCATCATAGACCAGGTAAAATGAAGAGTTGAATTGATGTTATTAAGAATCATATTAAGAAAATCCTAGCATAAACTTGTTAGATTCACATGAGTTATTAAATTAGGAACCTGCTACTCAGCAGCCAAACTTAAGCCAGTATGCATTATATTAATATGCTGAAACCTTAAAGAAAAGGGTTGATGCAGACAATACAGGGTTATCTGTTTTACAAAGCAATCATAGTGGTCATCTCAGTGATTTTATCTAATTCAGATATCTACATTCACAAGAACAAAACGGCATAAAGGATGGTACCACACAAACATTTATTATCTGATGTAACGTTTACCTCTCATTGCGAAGCCCAGAAGCTATGCATTTCACTTTAACATATCCAGCAGGGTCCATCTCTCCCCCTTTGCTTGTGTATGGCTTCAAAAGTGAAGCAGCCTCCCAAGAAAGAGCGGTGATGATCTCCAACCAGCTATCTTTACTAAATTCATCACCCAAAGGAAGGTTCTCGACCTGTAAAAGCTGAGCAATCAAAGCCCTAAAATGCCCATCAACAATATTCTTTGTTACTTTCTTCTGCTCCTCATTCGACCTACTATCCCTAGAGCGAGATTCCCCACTTCCGAAACTGCTTGACTTGCGCCAATACTCCCACTCACTTGCACCTTCACCGTCATCCTCTTCTTCAAACATAGCAGCTTCCCTCTCATCTTCTTCATCTTCTGGTTCAGGAGGGAGCCAAAGAAGTCCATTTTCAAAATCTACAGGCTCAGCAGCATATAAAGTAGGTGATGCTTCATGTTCATCACCATCGTGTTCATCTTTCTGCACAAGCTGTGATATTCCTTCCACATCTGGCGAAGGAACACGGTTGACAGGAGAAGTGCTTAAACTTTTTGAGTCGATATTTTCTCTATCAGGATAAACTTTCTGTGACTCATCATCATTGCTAATGTCATCAAAGTCAAGAGGAGTATAGTAGCCATCATCTTCAGAGAAATGCGATGTCTCAGAATCAGACAGATATAAGCAGTACTCATCATCCTCATCATCAATCCAAACCTTTTGAGTCAATATTCCCTCAGAACTTCTTGAGTCAATATTTCCTCCATCATTATTGCTCATCTCATCAGAACTAAGAGGCGTATAGTAGCCATTATCTTCAGAGAAATGCATTGTATCAGAACCGGCCATATATAAACTGTAGTCATCGTCCTCATCATCAATTCCAATGCTGAAAGAATAGCAAGCAACGTTTAAGTATTAAGAATAGAATCTCTCCAAATCTTCCAATTGGTATCAATGTCTACTTCCTTTTTCATTCCTTTTTCTGTTTTCTAGAGATCTATTCAATAGGCAGAACTAGGTAAAATATATTAATGAAAAAAATGACAATAACGCTAATAGAAATGGACAAATATATATATGTACATACAGATACCCAACGGCCCAAGTCAAAATATAAAGAAACTAGTTACGCTTGGCCGGTAGACAAAACTTTAAAAATTTTAAGAAAAATGCAATTAAGTCCAAGAACATCTGACCTGCTCCATGAAAACTCATATTGGCTGGAAGATGGATCTTCTGCATCCATAATAAGATCATCGCTAAACTTGGGTGTTTTCTGGCTAGGCCTGCACATGCCTTGCCTCATTGCAGAACGAGGGCTGGGAATAGACCTCCAATGCAAATGTTGGAATCGTCTGGCTCGAAATGCCACTGAGCTGGTAATACTGGTGGCCAACATTGAGGAACAAAGATCCTGGTCGGGCACCCACACTTGACCATCATTGGTATATATCCCCAGCCTCCATTGCTTGAAACAATAATCGCATACCCGCATCATCTCCTGCTCTTCGAGGGGGATCTGTGGGTCATAAGATGGAGCAGGAATTGAGTTTGCTGTGCACTTGGCACAGAAAACTCGGCCACAGAGTCGACAATGGTGTCTACGGTTAAATAATGTGAATTGGGCATCACAGTCATAGCATACTCTGCAGCTATGATCGGGCATCCAAAAATCCCGTGATACATTAGCAGCCTCTGATTGCCAAGGGAGCCACGACTTTAGTAAACTAACTAGCTCAGAAAATATGTTGTTAGGAGCATCCATCATCCATCTACCAATGATCCGACTGCCCTCATTCATTATGCTATGTTCATTTGGCACCCGTAAAAACCATAACCTACATAGCCTGAAGACACAATCCGGCCAATGAATAATTGACACTAATCCACCTATCTAAGTAATTCTTACTTCATCTCAATCCAACAATGAAGACTATATGGTACGATAGAAACAAGAAACTGCTTCCACCTTCATTAAACCCTTATCCAAATCAATCCTCTCGGTATTTCTCCTAAACTGAAATAATTTTTTTGTCAAAATTCTTCATCTTCAATTTGTCCAACCAAATCACAAATTGCAAGAAAACCAGACCTTAATATAAAGGTTAAAATTATAAGACTGATCCTCAGTTACTACAAAATAAGATCAAAGCACACCCCTTTTCACGAACCAATACACATCCATCTTTCATCAATAACTCACAGGCGGAATTTAAACAAAACCCAATGTTCAACCAAATATCATTTTCTCATTAAAACAACCCAACGATAATCAATAAATCAAATTTCCCCCTCCCCACAGATATATACAAACAGATTTTTACGCTATTCAACCCTTTTACCTTGGATTACCAATCAACAACGCATCATCAAACAAACGATGATCAACCTCTTGAAGAATGAAGCAACCAGCCAATCGATTCTTGCCACCCACGCAAACGAAAAGCAGGTGAAATCCAAGTGAAAGAGAAAGCCACCACAAACCCAGAGTGAGATTCTGCGTCAAGAAACCAATAGAATGTTGAAATTCTTGACCTTGATAATAAGCCTATCGTTTGCAAGATCAAAAAAAGAACCCAATTTTTTTCTATTTTGCAAGTTTGTATCAAAAACAACTCCTGAAAAAGCCTATGCATTGTTTCCCATAAAAAAAAAATAATTTGGGCATACTATATATATCTAATCTCACAGTCCAATCAAAATAATTTTTTTTTTAAATTTGTTGACAGCATTATTTTTCCCCGATATCCTGTGGTAGAGAAAGCTCTCTCCTTTATGAATTGAACACTATGCTGCATGTATAAAATAAAATTTAAAAAAAAAAAAATTTGAGCAATGGTTTTTTTGGGTTATGGAAGGACAAAAATGACATTGAAAGAGATTGTACTTAAGTTAGAAGTTTTGGAGGTTTGACTATATTTAAAGAGGAATGTGCATCAGGAACGGAGGAGACTTTGAAGGGTCATTTATTTGCTGCCTCTCCCCCTCAACGACGGAATGTGATGAACCACATTGCTCCTCTTCCTACCGATTCCATGCTTGTTTTGGCTCTCTATCTACTATACCCTATATATACCATCATCCATTATTAACATTTTTAGGGGAGAGGCGAAAGGTTTCTATTATTAACATTTTTTTTTTCCATTATTAACATTTTTTTAGACTCTTATAAGTCTAATCAATTAAATTTATTTGACTCGAGACTCACTTACGGTAAGATGAAATTAACTTATTCTTTTTCCAACATAAAAATCAATTGAAAACCTCAAAATGATTACTCCAGAGAACAGTGAATTGCAGTCATGTTCGTCTGCAATTTTGGTTCATAAAAATTATAAATGCGGTCCTGGTTTTGAACAAAGTCTATCAAAGAGAGATTTTCTTTTGCCATTTGAGTCTCAAATCAATCCATACGGACCTAAAAAAAAAGACCGAGCATAAAACTTTCAGAATGAAAGCGGATGTGAGAACTGAAAAAGCATACCCAAATAAACGGATTTGAGCAAATGAACAAGAAAAGAGAAGGAACTTGAGTGTACTTTTGTTGGGGATTTTTAGCCCGGTAATGTTTGGCTTGTTGGAGTATCTCTGCAATTCATTTTTCTTCCTTGAAAAAGCTATCTTTTGCAGCAATTTTGATGTTTTCTTAAGATCATATACAAGTTTCCAAGCAAAATTCTGGCTTCAGTCTGCTCTGTTTTGTTGATATCTATTTTGCTACATATTCTGGTCTGAGAAACATATGGTGATCTGCTGTTCGAGTGTTATTCCGATAAATTTCGGTTTCTGCTGAGCACAAAAATGAAATCTAGAACGTTACTGAGATAAGAAATCATGAGTTTTGACGAACTTGGCTGATTTCTTTTATTCTCCAACTTTACAAAAAATAATTATTTTAACCCTTCCTTTAAATTTTCACCTATTTTAGTTATTCAATTTATATTTTTTTTATTATTGTTATGTAAATAACATATTATTATTTAATTAATATTTTAAATTTTAAAATATTAAAATTATTATTTTTTATTTTTTAATTATTTTTATTTTTTAAAAATAAATTTTATAATTTTTTATTTTTAAAAATTAATTAAATATTAATATGTCATCCACTTGTATATAATGTTAACAAAATTAAAAGAAGATTCATTTTTACATAATTCACCAAAAAAACTTAAATTTAAAATAAATAAATAAAGAGAAAAAGGTAAATAGAGAACTAAAATTTATATTTTTTTAAGTTGAAGAGTAAAATCATTACGTCGACAAACTTTGCCTATTTAGTGTCACTCTCAGTCAAAGTTACTAGCTTAATCCCCCAGGGTTCAATGATGCTTTTAACATAAACTTTGATTCTCTCTTATTTTATACTTTGATTCAATTTTTAAAAATTATTATACATTTGTTTTACATTTATATATTACATACGCAAGTTATTATATTTATCTAATATATAAATAAATTGATTAATTTATTTCTTTAAATATGTATAATTAAATCAAAATTAATATTTTATGAATACATTTAAACCACAATCAAAGTTTCATGTACACAATTACACCAAATTAAAGTCATTTATCAAATTTCATGACAAATTAAAATTTAGTATAATTTTAAAATTTATCCCCAAAAAAATATCAAAGTTGTTAGCCTTTTAAAAGATTTAATTTTTATGTCAAGTACGTTGCACGTGATTTTATACATTTTTAATTCGTTAGTTTAATATATATATATGTACTAATTGAATAAGTTTAATTTATGTTAAATATCAATTAGCTTTAAAAAATTAATTGAGAGAATAAAATAATATTTTATAAATAATGATAATAAAAAATTAAAATAATATATAAAATTATTAAAATAATATACAAATTTGGAATTAATACAAAAGATATTTCACATTTAATAATAACCATTAAAAATAAATTTTAAAATTTGAATTACTTTCAAAAACAAATTCCCAAAATGATTTACACCTACACCAAATAAATAATGGGTAAATAAAAAAAATTTCAATATGGCTTGCTTCAAAGGGTATAAACAATTTACAAAGGAAATTGTAAAAAATAATATTCTATCTCCTTTCGGTGTTATTGTTATTTAAATATGATTCGATATTACTTTTTCAAGAACTATTATTTTAATACTCTATTCTTTTGTATATAATTTTAACTTATTATTGTTAACAATTTCTAGTTTTTACCAGAAATTTTTCTTAAATGCTAAAGGATTGTATATACCTAACTATTTAATGCTATCTATAAAGTTACAATTAAGTTTTAACGGTATATAACTCTAATACTATTAAGTGATAATAAAGATGCTTAGAGTTTTATTCAATTAATAAATTTATTTGCATAAATAAAATTAACACAAATTTTTTAAATTAAAAACCATTTTTATAATAATGTCAAAATTAAATTATAATTAATTTTAACTAATAATTGTAAATTATAATTATTACAATTTTTTTATATTTTATACTTAAAGTTCTATTCAAGTAATAATTCTATTTTAAAAATAGAAAATCTTTGTTTACACTAAAAAATTTTAAGTAATAATTTTAAAATAAATTATAATTATTTTTAAATATATATAATTCTAACTTACTTATTGCTAATAATCTCTATTTTTATCGGTATTTTTTCTTAGATGCTACATGATTGAATATATGTAACCTCCCAACTCAACTTAGACATTAGACCCAAATTTGAGAGATTATATTAGCCACCGAAGCGACCCAGTAAGCTTTCAGAGTTTTTTTTTTTTTGAAAAATAGTCCTTTCTAAAACGTTTGTTTTAATTTTGTTTTGAAAACTTAGTTGAGTACTTGTTTTAATTAACCACAATTTTTATTCAATTACCTAACAGCGGAAAAGATGATATTTACCTTTGTTTTTAGTAAAATTAGGGTTTATCAGAAAATAATAACCTAATAACTTAACTTAAATTTATAATTGAATGTCATGCAAAATAAAAACTTAAAACTAAATCTTAAGTCCCATGCCATGATTCATAAATAATGCAATCTTTTAAAGGAAATAAAGAATAATAATGAAACTTAAAATATTAAGAAAACAAAATTGAGTCAAGTCCCTCCGAATGTCGCATCCGCATCCTAACCTTGTGAGTTATCTATAAGAAAGGAACATAAGGGGGGTGAGCTATGAAAGCTCAATGTGAGTTCCATTATAAGGAAACTGAAACAAAACAGTAGACAAAGCACTTTAACAATTCCGAGAATAAACACAATCACAAAGCATTTTAGATTAACAGTTTTTCACATAAAACACTTCACTATAGATTTCTCAGAATTCAAAATAATCATAATCGAATAATAATTTAGAATATCACTATTTTAGATTAACTCAGCACAAGAATAATTGGTGTCATGATTAATCATACACAAACGTTGTTCATCAAGCAAATCTCTATAGTAATTTATCACATATCAATATTTCAAATCACAAAATAATGTACATATGTATATATATATGTATATATCATCTTAGAAATCACAGTTTTGTATGCACATGTTTTTATGAATGCCATACTGTTTCGGTTTATCAGAAAGATCCTACCCCCACTACTACGCTCCATATTTGGCAGTTCCCTAAAACTCCCACCACCATCACACTAAATTGTGGATTAACCACCAATAGTTTATAGTTTTATAGCAGGTGAAATCTACCAATGTCTATGGAAACACAACCTGCTCGCTAATGAAATCTATTAAAGGGTTGTGAATGCATAGTAAAACGCCACAGTTGGAATCTACTATGGCTATGGGTACGCAACAAGACCATCGTAGTTGAAATCTGTTATGGTTGTGGGTACACAACAAACATTGAATGCAAAAATTATGTTGATTCTTCCCCGATCATATCAGCCCACCCCATGCAATGTAATCTAATCGATTTGATTTAATCATATATCGAAACATTTAATGTTCTAACACATGGCAATCAAGTAGCAAAGTCATGCTTTCCATACATTTGTTTTAATAATATTTTAGGCATATCATTCATACAGTCACAATAAATAGATATACATACGGTAATTTATATATACTTTTCAAATTTCATGCACACATTCAAAATAAAAAATAAATATCATATTAATTCGATCATTCATAGATTCTAGCACGCCTCAAATCATCAGAGACCTAATTGCATAACTTAGTTTGAAACCTATTCAAGGACTAAACTGATCAAAATATAAAATTTTAGATAAAACTATAAAATTTAATAAACAGGGGCACATGGCCGTGTGGAATGGCTCAAGTTGTGTGGGTCCCATGGTCATGTGGACAAACTATATTTGATGGTCCAAGTCATGTGGTTTGGGCTGGGTTCGATTTTGCTTCAATTTTCTCGTAAAAGAACATAGACCTAACTTTTTGGGTCTCATATGACGATCCTCATGTCCAAATCAGATCTTGCTCACCAACAATAGGTATTTCAATTGAAAAAAAATGTAAGAATTACTTATTGACTTACAAGATTTACCGAATTTTAGCAAGATTTTCAAGAAAACTTGAAAAAGATTCGAAATTGATTTGAAAGATTGTTAAGAACGATGCTATTCTAGAATCTTAAGGTTTTACGAAATTAGAAATAAGATTTCTAACTGACCTTGGCTCGTTTAAACATGGATTTGATGGCATTTCACTAAATCAACACAAAAAAAAAATTGAACATGGTTGATTTTGGGTTCGAGATTTGAATATAAAATTTCTAGCAACGAAGAGAAAATTTTATGAAAAAGAAAAGTAAGAAAAATAAGAAAAAGAGGTGTATTTAAAGAAGAAAGAAAAGAAATTCTAAATAAGGTTGAAAAAGATAATCAAAATTCTATTATGATTAGGAAATGAACCAAATGATAAGATTAAGTAAATTTTAGAGGGTTGTTTTGGCAAATAAAATAAACCCTCCTATCAAAATTTAAAACAAAAGGAAGGGAATTAGTTTGGATAAAGCTTGAGACTTTAGGGAGGATGGAGTGATGCTTGGCCATTTGACTGTTGTCCATTTCTTAATTATTTTCTACCACATTTATTTCTTATACTAACTTGGTTTTCATCCTTAATTGCTGAAAAATAAAAGAGGAAAAATGCAAAGTGTAAAGCTTAAACATTAATTCTTTAAGGGTTTAACTAAACTCTTAACCACTAATACTAGAGCTCAATTTATTATAATTTTATAAATTCTAACCCCTAATTTTTGGGGTGTTATAATATATCTAACTACTGAATGTTATTTATAAAGATAAAGTTAAATTTTAATGGTCTATAACTCTAATACTAATTAAGTGATAATTAAAATGGTTACAATTCTATTCAATTAGTAACTCTATTTACATAAATAAAATTAGAACAACTTTTTTAAAATAACAAAGTCATTTTTTATAATAATGTCAATATTAAATTATAATTAATTTTAATTAAAATTGTAAATTAAATTATAATTATCACATTTTTTATATTTTATACTTACAGTTCTATCAAGTGATAATTCTATTTTAAAATTAGAAAAACTTTGTTTACATTAAAATTTTTAAAATAATAATTGTAAAATAAATTATACCTATTTTTAAATATATAGTAATCACAATTTTTTTTTAATTATATTTTTTGAAAACAAATTATATTTATTTTTAAGTGTATAATTATATGTCAATTTAGTAATATGATAAAAAAATAAATGGTATTTTTTCTGATTTAAAAGTTATAGATTATATATAGATAATGTCACATGCATTGCATGTGTAATATCCCATTTTTCAGTGGTATCGGAAACAGTGGCTTTGGGATCACAATTCTGGATAATGAGTCTTTAATTTATAGGTATTTAACATTTTTAGGGTTATGTGATTGTCGTATTAAGACTTGGTTAGTTGATTTTATTGTTTACTTAGTTAATTTAAGAAAAAAGGACTAACTTGTAAAAGTCGCAAAATCTAGTCATAATTGAATTATAATGATTTGATAGCTTAATTATCAAATGAGAGAGGACTTATGTAGTAATTAGACCATAGAATATAGATAGACGGTTAAGGGCTTTTAAGTTGTTAAATTGTATGTTTGTTAAAAAGGGTCAAATTGTAATTAAATAAAATTAAACTAAAGAATAATAAAAATAAAATTTACATAATCTTCTCTAAGGGTTCTCCACCAAAAATTAAGAAGGAAATGTCCATTTTTGGAGCTTTAGGTTTAGCCATAACTAATCTCTTGCATGTAGCTCGTTTTAAACCTATTTCTTGTAAAAAAAAAATTTGTTTTTGAAATTGTTGCAATTAGGTCTAGCTAACTCGTAGATTCGTTTTTGAAACTATTAAGGATTTCAGAATTTTCCATTGATGATTCTTAGTTATTCTTGATGTTAAATAGTGAATTTGTAGTCTTGGTTGTTGATTAAGATTATTTTGTAAAAAGATTTTTGTCAGTTTTTAGTTAAATGATTAAATTGATAAAATATTTAAAATTTCATGGAATTTTTGTGAATTGTGAATAATTGTGGACTATTCTATCATAGGAAGAATTTCGGTTGGCTTGGGAAATTTTGAAGTTTGGATAAATTTGAAATTTCGGGATTAGGGACTAATTTGTAAAAAGTGTAAAAGTTTAGGGAAAATATAAAAATAATGAAAAATTAAGGGTCTCATGCATTGAATTGAGTTTTTAAGGTATGTGAATTTAATAAATTGAATTTAATTACTATATAGATCAAGAACCGAGTTAAAAAGACAATAACCGTGGAAAGGAGAAAATTGCAGAGTAGTCCCTGCGAATTAATTGGAAGCGGTTTATAGGTAAGTTCATAGTGTAGATAAAATATATTTATATATTTATATAACTTGTGATATTATGATTTGGTTAAACTGTATCCGAATTGAATTATAATATTAAATTGAAACTGTAAAATGTTTATAATTAAGTACATATGAGAATTGAGCATTTGGCATTTGGCAATTGGTGTATAATATGGTTAGTTGATATTGAAATGAATGTAATTGATTTATAGCATGTGTATGGATATTGTGGAAGTGCCTTTGATTTATCATGTTAAGAATTTTGCTAAGTGCCCATTTGAACGTAATAGTCGATTAGGATACGATTGGCATGCCAATAGGGTTTGAACGCACGCTTGTATGGGTTTGCACTTTAGTGCCTTTATCTACACTTCGGTTCCTCTGATTGCACATCTGTGCCTCTTTCTACACTTCGGTGCCTCTGTTATGCATCATCAATGCCTTTAGTGTGGTGTAGTTTCCCGAGTATCCAAATCAATTTACTATAATTCATCGAGTTATATATCAATTGTCTTAAATTTCATTTATTTGTTCAATTTTGTTAGGTAATTATATTAGTACTAAATGATAAATGTTGCTATGAAGTTCTTGTTTATATATGTTGATGAATATATTGAGAAATTATGGATGATAAATTGGTTATGACTTTTTGAAGGTATCATTTATGATGTAAATGATTATATACTAATGTGGTGTGATCTTGCTTTTGGATATCAGGAATTAGAAACTTATCTTCTTGTTTATCTATATTGGTTGAGGTAAGTTAAATGGTATATATATGCTATGAATTTATTAGGCCTCTTAAGTTGATTTGTTTCATTTATGTCTCTTTTGTAGTTGGCATTTTGCGGACTGACCGAACGGATTGTTTTGGAGCATACACTATCCAACCATCTTGGTAGCTTTTGTTTTTCATTTTGGGATGTGGCATGTATATAGGTGATTAATTTTTTGTGAATATGTAAATTGTTAAGTTATTTTGGTACATCTAGTATTATGTTTGGTTTTAGATATGTACTTGTGTTGGTTATAATCAAGTTGATCCTAAATGGTATATATATTTGATGATGATAATTTGAAATGGTTGCTTGTTGAGTATGCCATATTTTGGTCAATTAAATTGGTGGTTTTAGACATGATTAATGGTTAACTTATGATAAAACTTTTCTTTTATTGTAACTTTGTTCTTGAGTTGAATGAATGTGTGAACTGCCTTTTGATGGCATATTGGTTAGACATAGAATGAATGAATATTTGGCATGTATTTGGTGATTTGAAGGTGCTTTTAACAATGTAAAATAAACTAGTTATGGTATGTTTTGTTGTGCAAGAAATGGTGCTTGAATTGGCTTGATTTAGGGGTTAAAATTGGAGCATACGGCCTGGGACATGGGCAGTCACACAGGACATGGGCTATCACACGGCTGTGTGCCACACACGGTCATCTCACACAGCCGTATGCCACACACGGTCATCTCACACAACTGTGTGGTTATTGTTTTAGATGCAGGTTTTACATGGTCTAAGACACGGCTATGTGTTTCAAGTCAGTTTGTGGCACGATCAGGCACACGGCCATGTGACCCAACTTTGAATACACACACGGTTTGACACACGACCTGCGACACGGCCGTGTGGCCCTATTTTGAATATACACATGAGTAGACACACAAGTTGGGACACGACCGTGTGTCCATACTTCAAAAGTTCACAGGGTCTAGGCTATGTCACTTGGTTGTGTAACCCATATTTTCCAAATTTTCATATTTTTCTAGAATTTTTTGTTTTGTTTCGATTTGATCCTAAATTGTTCCCAAACTATTTTTAGGGCCCCGTAGGCTCGATTTAAGGCTCATAAGTATATTTTTGCTATAATTAGATTCAATTGCTATATGTTAGTATTTAATTGTATACTTGTTACTGTTGTGAAGTTAAATGTTCTCTTTTGCTCAATAATACCCTGTAACCCTAATTTGGTAACGGAGACAGGATAGAGGTGTTACAATATGATGGTTTTATGTATTTAATATTTAATTAATGTTTAAATATTATATTTTTAAATAAAGTAATTAACGTAAAATAATATTTATTTTTTGAATTATTAAATATAATTAAAATATATTAACTTGTCAAATCAAATGTTATAATAGAAAATTTTCAAATAATAATTAAAACCTATTCAACATACAATATAGTTTTACTTTGTGTAATTAATGCAAAGTAGCATTATTCAAAATAATAACTAATTAACATAATTAACTGTAATATTAATTAATTGATAATTAACATACTTAGAATTCTATTCAAATAATAACTCTACTTTACAACAATAAAATTAACTCAACTTTTGTTTACTAATTTTTTTTTAAAACTAATAATAGTAAATTATAATTGTCATAACTTTTTCCCTATATTCTATATTTAGTGTTCTATTCAAGTAATAATTATATTTCAAAATTATCATAACTTTTTATTTAAAAATTGTAATTTAAATTCTAATTATTTTTAAATGTGTAATTATCTAAACTTCTATTAATTTATAATTATTTTTAAATTTGAATTTAGTCATATGGTAGAAAATAAAGGTATCTTCAGAGTTCTATTTAAGTAATTACTTTATTTTAAAATTAGCATAACTCTTTTTAACAAATAATTGTAATTTAAATTCTAATTATAATTATTTCAAATGTATGATTATCACAACTTCTATTTTATTTCAGCTTTTTAAAATAATAATAATTTTTAAATATGAATTTAGTAGTATGATGGAAAATAAAAGGTATTCACGTCTGTTCAAAAGTTTTTTCAAACTCGTATTTTTATATAGAACTAACTTCTAATATTATATATATTGCATGTGATTTTACACATTTAATATTAATTAGTTTTTAAAATATTTTATTTTAATTTGAATAATTAATGTAAAATAAATATTTTTTATTTGAATTATTAAATATAGCTAAAATAAATTAATTTATCCATTCAAATATTATAATAGAATTTTTTTTAACTAATAATTAAAGCTTTTTTTAATCTATTCAACCTTTAATATAGTTTTAGTTTATGAATATACAAAATAATCTTATTCAAAATAATAAATAATTAACTTTGATATTAGCTAAGATGCTTATATTTCCATTTAAATAATAACTCTATTTTACATCAATAAAATTAACACAATTTTAGTCAAAAAAATTTAAGTTAATAATTGTAAAATATAATTATCAAAATATTTTTCTTATATTCTATGCTTAGAGTTCTATTCAAGTAATAACTCTACTTTAAAATTAACACAATTTTTTTAACTAATAATTGTAATTTAAATTTTAATTATTTTTAAATGTTTAATTATCACAACTTCTATTTTATTTTAATTTTTAATTAATAATTCTAAATTAAATATTATAATTTTTTAAAAATGTGAATTTATAAATATTTCAAAAAAAATTCAAAATTAATGCTTTTTATATATATTATAGATAAATAAAATCAAAGCTGTTAGCTTTTTTTAAAGAAAAATAAGTTGATGATATGGTTGTTATGTATGATATAAAAAAAAAATGGAAGTGGAGTGTTGGAAAGAGCTTATAAAATAACTTAATAGAGGAATTGTTTAAGAGAAATTGTTTTATAGGTAATTCGCATCACATCATATCACCTATAGGCCAAATTAATTAAATTATGAAGTCTCTCGGAGGCATCATATGTCATTCCCTCGTTAGTTTTATGTATTCTATTTGTATTAAGAGTATTGTTGGAATGGAGTGGGCTGACGAGGGAAAGGGCTTGCAGTCTTTGTCTCATAATGTCTTGGCATTGCAGGGCATCCTACGAAGATGGAGGTAGGTATAATAATATCCAAATTCGTAAATGAAAGAAAATAGACAGAGAGAGAGTTGTTTCGTCTAAAACTGGACCTGGAAATGGTAGAAGATGCAATGGGGGTCTAGACAAAAAGAGAAACATGAGTATGTTTGACTAGATTGGACGAAGAAACTATAGAAAAAGAAATTAGCAAGAGCTTCAGATGATCACATGAATAAATCTTGGCAACTCAATTCCTATTGACGTTTGTGTTTCTGGAAAGAAGCTTCTCCCTTAGCTCTGCAACATCAATGTCGCCAAAGTGATTTTCTGGAATCCAGTTTCCGGTTTTTGGATCTCTCATCCAAAATGCTTCCTTCTCCTTATCATGTGCTAAAACTTGTACCCTCAAAGCTGCTGAAGCCACTGCTTGCATCTTCATCTTCTCCGCCCCAACAGCATATGATCGTCTACTACAACACATCCATAATCATTCATTCTATAAAACAAACCTTAAAACTAAGATAGAAGATTAATATATAAACATATAATAACCTCAGAAGCTGAAAGTTCTTGATAGAAGCCTGAGCCATGGTTTAGTTTAGAAGATAGAGTTTTTTTTTTTTTTTTTTTTATATGTGGATTGTGGAGGCTGAATGCACAAAAGCATATTATTTATAATTGTTGTAGAAAGAATTTGAGAATATCAGTCACTCTAGCTTGCATAGAAAAATAATTACAGAATCTAATTAATAAAGCTCCAAAAACAATTACTTTATTTAAAAATATATTCTTAGTAATTAATTAATGAGATATTTATAAAGATAAACTTTTCTTCTTATAATTAAATATTAATTCAATTGTAAAATGATTTTTTTTGTTTATAAATTTTTACTACAATGAGATTTGAACCTCGCATAATAATAGTTAAAGTTTCCAATTTAATTTTAACATAATCTTTTTTAAAAAAAATTTTATTCACATCGTGTTTAATTATTTATGTAATTCAAAATTATATCTTTTAATTTATATTTGGCTCTTTCTTTGTTTATTAATGAATGTGAAATGGAATTCTGTGTAATAATATTCTTCAAATTTCCTTTTGGTAATGCAATTCCTATTGATGGAAATGGTGGAAAAAGGTAACTTGAGAATTGAAGATTGACATTCACTTAATATAATTTATAATTTTACTATTAACAAAATATGATTCATCACTTAATTTGCATCGCACGCTTACATCATCAAAAAATTATTTGTCAAGCATGGTTTTAGGAATACAAATTACTATTTTTTTTTTTAATCTCTCATGCTATATATTTAGAGGTGAGCATGGGCTAAGTCAGGCTCAGTTAAAGATTTAGGATTATTTGCTAGGTCCGGGCTTAGTTCGACCCGAAAAATGGGTTTAAAATTTTACTTAAGCCCGACCCGGATAAAAATATTAAAATCCGGGTCCAATTTAGCCCGCCCATATTAATTTTTATATTTTTTATATAATTTTAAAAAAATATATAATACATCAAAAATACTAAAAACATCAAAATAAATATTTCCCAACAAATTGAAAATAAATTTTAAAAAATATGTATACTTAAATAACACTAAGATAGGTGCAACATAACAAGTAAATGTTTCTAAAATAATAACAAAATTAACAAATGTATTTAAAATAATAACAAAATTAACAATAAAATAGGTTTTATACAATATCCAAACAATAACAACAAAATAGTAGTAACATAATAGTAAAATGGTAGCAAAATAGGGAACAAACAACAAGAAAATAATATTTAAAAAAATAGATTTTTTTGTCCTTTAGTGGATTCGGGTTGGGCCGGGCCAGACTCGGACCAAAAATGCCTTACCAGAGGCCCGACTCATTTTTTAAACGGGCCTTATTTTTTTGTCCAAACTCATTTTTCTAGTCTATATTTTTATTCAAACCCTCTCACATTTCAGACCGGGCTGGGTCAGGTCTATATATATTAATTAAACTACAATTAATTATTTTTATAAAAGTTTTATAACATTTAATTTTAAAAACATGTAATTGATATAGAATGGACACTATTTTGAAATTATTTTTAAAATATGAATATAGATTGTATTAAATTATATTTTATATAATTTTTAACTTAATTTTATTTATTAATTAGTGAAGATAATTGTTAATTAAATTTAAATAATGTGATCAATAAATAATTCATCGTAACATTGTTTATATTTTCAAACATTTATTTCAATTTAAATTGTATATTTAATTTCTAAAAATAGTAATAGACTTAAAAACATCTTTTTTTAACTTAACATATAAAATTGTAAGTTAAAATTTTGAATTATTAAATATAAATAAATTGAAAAGATTTATTATGAAAATATAATTTACAGAATAATGTTAATAATAATTAAACAAATAAATCCTCTACCAATTCTTATTTACTTTCCTTTATTTAATTATAGATCGTGACATGTTAATTATTTAGTATGTCAACACGTTTCTTTCTTATCATTTATATGTGTATTTATTATGATGCATAAGAACTTAAGTTCCATCTCAATAACTTTTTTTTATCTCCAATTATAAAAATAAAAAAAATTTTATTTTCTCTTCATGGATTCAATTTTTTTAAGAAAAATAAAATTTGAATTATCACATAAATAAATCAGAGCGAGGAAAAATATTGTATGGAATAATGTAATTTTAGTACATATTGCTTACAAATCACTTTACATAATCAGGTTTTTTATTATTATATAATAAAAAATGATTTTAATAGTGAATGTTGAATGTTGGAGCCTCATTTTGTATAATTAATAAGTTAGTTTTAATTGAATTAATTTATTAAATTAATTATTTAATTCAATATTTATAATTATTGATTCTGATAGTAAAATTGATATTGTTGTAAATTGTAATTATAAATAATTTCAGCAATTTAATAATAAATTTTATAATAATTAATTAAAGTGATATATTATCGTGGCAATCTAATTTTTTTAAAATCTTTTCTTTTTATTTAGAAAAAAAAAAACAAATTCCATGTTATTTGAGAACTGAGATTAATTGATGCAAAACTCATGAAATGGGTCAAATTTTGTGGAACAGCTTTAATTTTTTAGATCATTCAGAAAAATGATTCCCAGTTTGTTACCTTCATTATTAATATTAATTCCAATTCAATGCATAATTTTGGAGATACAAACGTTACACTTAAAATGAATTTGAATTCAGCTGGTCAATTATTCCCACTGCAAATTGCAAAAGCCATTGATACCATTTGCCCATCACAACAACAACAAAAATAATTTTCAATAATTTTCCATGTGGGAGAATGATTTTAATTTTGAGTTAAAAGCCTCCTTCTTGTTTTCCTGTGATTTATAGACTTGTTCATGAGTTGAGTCATTTGCTCAAACTCAAAGGTTCATTCGAAAAATGGACTCAAGTAAAATTTAAAGCTTGTTTTCTATATAGGCTGGGCATTAGGGAAAATTTTTTTTGCCCGAATATATTATGTTATAAAAAAATTATATTAATTATATATGTTAAATAATAATTATATTTATATTTATACTTATATTAAATCACTAACTCAATAACAATTGAATTCATTACTCAAAACCTAAAAAAAAAAAAAAAAATTACTCAACTAAATAATTCAACCCAAAATATAAAATCTAAAAAAAAAATATATTTAATACAATAAAAATATTTAATATATTTATTTGTGTTTTTTATTATTATATTTATGGTAGTGTTTTTTAAATATAGATACTTCTTAATGTATTTTTAATGTGATAGAAAACTTTTATTTTAATGTCTTTTTAGTGCATTTAGTGCATTATATTTTTGAAAAAAATTAATAAAAATAATCTAAAAAAAATCAAATATGGGCGGCAAAGTTGAATCGGATTTACCTTTTTTATATTGGGCTGGGCTTGGAAAAATGTAAGGTCATTTTTAGGCCGAGTAGGGCTCGAACTTAAAAAATGGGTCTAAATAACTTATATGAGTTCATACTAAACTCGACTTGACCTATGAGTACCTTTATGACTAGATTGAATTTTAAAATATATCTTTAAGTTGAAGTAAAGCATGTTAAAGATGAAAAAAAATTCTAAAATATGAATCGAAAAGATTACCATGCAATTTTGATGATGGCTAATATGAATAATCAAAAGTATGAATAGGTAAGGCATAAGATATGTTTGTTGCCTAGTTAGATATTGTGAAAAAAAAATAAAATAAAAAATAAAATAGAATAGAATAAATAAAATTAAGAACACACAAATTTTACGTGGAAACCCTTTCGGGAAAAAACCACGGGCAGAGGAGAAGAAAATTCACGATGTCGAAAATTTGAATCAATACAAGAGGAATAGACTATATTTATTTATAGGCTTGTAAAGCCATATTCAAGTAGGATTGAAACACCCTATCCTAATCAATATAAAATAGATGAAGTTTAATAAGGTTTAAAAAACCTTATTCTAAAATAAAATAAAAGAAGTCTAGTTCTATATGGATTTTACTTTTATTTTATTTTCCATCATATTTTATTTAAATAAGAATTTGGGTCACTTAATTCTAACAATCTCCACCTTGACACAAATTCTCAATGAACAAGTTCTTCATCACGAACTTTCAATAAACAAGTTCTCCACCTCTTCCATAAAACCCCTTAAGGGTTTAACTTCAACAATGAACACCAACCAAGTCTAAGCAATGCTCAAACTTGGTTATAGGAAGTGACTTAGTCATCATATCTGCAGGATTTTCATGAGTACTAATTTTGCTCACAACAATATCACCACGAGCAATAATATCACGAACAAAATGATACCGAACATCAATGTGTTTTGTTCTCTCATGAAAGATTTGATCTTTTGTAAGAAATATAGCACTCATTGTCACAAAAATATTGTCTTTGATTTGAAGGTCTTCATTGAGTTCACTAAATAGTCCCATCAACCAAATAGCTTCTTTACAAGCCTCGATAATCGCCATGTACTCGGCTTGGTGGTAGACAAAGCGATCGTAGTTTGCAAAGTGGCTTTCCAACTAATTGCACAACCTCCGATTGTAAAGCGTAACTTGTGAGAGATCTTCTTCTATCAAGGTCTCGGCAAAATCAGCATCAACATACCCTATGACTCCATCTTTAGTTCTTCCAAAGCGTAAGCAAACATCAGTAGTGCCTCGTAAGTATCTTAAAATCCATCGAATCGCTTTCCAATGTTCTTTACTGGGATTTGCCATGTATCTCGCTAATGCTGACCGATTGCATATGATAAATCTGGGCGTGAACAAACCATAGCATACATGAGAGATCCCTTTGCACTAGAGTATGGAACATGTGACATGTACTCAATCTCATCATCCGATTGTGGAGACAAAACCGATGAAAGTCCGAAATGGGTGCTAAAGGAGTACTAACGAGCTTAGCACTCTGCATATTGAACCTGCAAAGAACTTTCTCAATGTACCCCTTCTGACTTAGGTACAATTTACTTGATTTTCTATCTCTGAGAATCTCCATACCAAGTATCTTCTTTGCTGGTTTTCAAACCGTAAAGGGACTTTTTCAGCAAGCAAACATAGTTCTCTTTTTCTGAAACTGTAAAACCTTCCGGTTGTTGCATGTAAATATCCTCATCAAGTTCTCCATGCAAAAATGTAGTTTTTACATCTAACTGCTCAAGCTCCAAATCATGCATGGCCACAATACCAAGCAAAGCTCGAATCGAACTATGCTTAACAACTGGGGAGAACACATCTGTGAAGTCCACTCCTAGAATTTGACTATAACCCTTTGCAACAAGCCTTGCTTTATATCTGGGTTCTTCAACTCCTGGAGTCCCTTCTTTCTTTTTAAATACCAATTTACAACGAACAGCCTTTTTACCTTTAGGAAGTTTCACAAGGTCCCATGTTCTGTTTTTGTGGAGTGATTCCATCTCTTCTTGCATAGCAAACATCCACTTTTCTGAGCCTTCACAGCTAACCGCCTCAGAATAATTAGATGGCTCTTGATTCGCATCTATATCTTCAGCCACATTCAAAGCATAAGCAACTAGATCAGCCTCGGCATACTTCTTTGGAGGTTTAATTTCTCTTCTAGTTCTGTTTTTGGCGATAGAGTATTGTGGTGAAGAAGCAACTCTATTCTCAATTTTGTATCTTGGCTTGAGGAGTTGACTCTGTATTAACTCGATGCTCTACTGTTTTTGATTTTCTTTATTGGAAGAGTCTTTAAGAGATAAGTTAGGTAGCATAACAGTTTCATCAAAAACAACATCTCTACTAATCACAACTTTTCTATTTTCAGGACACCATAACTTATACCCTTTTAAACCAGCTTTATAACCAAGAAAAACACATTTAATGGATCTCGGTTCCAATTTTCCATTATCAATATGAGCATATGCAAGACACCCAAAGATCTTTAAATCAGAATAATTAGCAGGATTACCAGACCATACCTCTTGTGGAGTCTTTTTCTCAATGGCAACGGATGGAGATCGGTTGATCAAAAAACATGTAGTAGACGCTACTTCTACCCAAAATGACTTCGATAAGTTGGCATTTGACAACATACATCGAACCTTCTCCATGATCGTTCTGTTCATTCGTTCTGCAACGCCATTTTGTTGTGGAGTATGACGAACTGTCAAGTGTCTCATGATTCCTTCTGACTTGCACAATCTATTAAACTCATCAGAACAGAACTCTAAGCCATTATCTGTGCGAAGATATTTTATCTGTTTTCCCGTCTGTTTTTCAATCATAATTTTCCAAGACTTAAATGCGGAAAACACATCACTTTTTCGCTTGGGAAGAACGCCCAAACTTTTACGGAAAAATCATCAATAAAGGTTAGCATATAATTAGCTCCACCTCTGGAAGGCACTCTAGATGGGCCCCACAGGTCAGAATGAATATACTCCAATGTTCCCTTCGTGTTATGGATTCCTCGAGTGAATCGAACTCTCTTTTGTTTCCCAAAAACACAGTGCTCACAGAAATTCGGTTTGCAAATTCCTTGCCCATTAAGAAGTCCTCTTTTGCTCAATTTCGCCATGCCATTCTCACTCATATGCCCTAGGCGCATATGCCAAAGTTTAGTAATATCATCATCGACAAGGAAGAGGAAGCGGCAATTTGCATCACGATATGATGAGAACCACCGCAAAACATATAACTTGGCAATCTTTCTCTGTCCT
Organism: Gossypium longicalyx; assembly: GCA_025698465.1. Lineage (NCBI taxonomy): Eukaryota > Viridiplantae > Streptophyta > Magnoliopsida > Malvales > Malvaceae > Gossypium > Gossypium longicalyx. Next base: position 86,439,416 of record CM047000.1, read on the forward strand.
TTCATCACAACAAGGGACCCTTTGGAAATCTTTAAAACCCCACTTTCAATTTGTGTATCTGCACTTTTGAATCAAGAGTACTCAACGAAATTAAATTTCTTTTCAATTCGGAACATGTAAATGACGTCACTAAGTGTTTCGACAACTCCATCAAACATCTTAACTTTAATTGTTCCAACACCTGCGATTTTACACGAAGCATTATTTCCCATTAAAACAACACCTTGAGACAACTTTGTTTTCGTAAGTTGTAAACTAATCCCGATTGGGACTCATATGGAAGGTGCGGCTGAATCAAGTATCCACTCCTCGCTTACTTTAGAATCATTGTGAAGCGACTAGAAGTTCACCATCATTTGTAGTCTTCTACAACATCAGCTTCACCGAAATTTTCTAGTTGTTTTCCCTTTTGATTCGCAGCCTCCCTTTTAATCTTATTTTGGAGCTTATAGCACTCAGATTTAATGTGCCCTTTCTTCTTGCAGAAGTTACAAGTTTTACCTCTGTTTGAAGACTTCGATCTACCCTTAGATTTACTACGAGGATTCCGTTCCTGTGTCCTACCACGATCATCATCAGCATTCCGATCTTGTCTCCCACGAACAATGAGACCCTCTCCCTGAGAGTCTGGTTTAACCACAGGATGCTTCATCTTATCATACGAGGTTAAAGAATCATAAACCTCATCAACTGTGAGAGACTCGCGGCTATATAAAATCGTGTCTCTAAAGGTTGAATAAGGCGGGGGCAACGAACAAAGTAGAATCAACCCTAGATCTTCCTTATCATCTTGAACCTCCATGGCCTCCAAGTTTGAGAGAATTTCTTTAAACACTCACATTAAGTGTTCGTGTGCTGACGCACCTTCCTCTAAGCGATGAGCATAAAGATCTTTGCTTCATATGCAACTTGCTTGTTAGAGTTTTCGACATACATATTTGTTCTAGCCTCTTCCATAATGCGTGGCGAGTTTTCTCTTTCATCACATCCTGCAAAATTTCGTTGGACAAATGCAGATGTAATTGTGTTAATGCCTTTCGATCCTTACGCTTCTTCTCTTCATCTGTTAATTTCGAAGGCATCTTATCTATCCCTAGCAGGACATCCTCCAGATCCATCGTGCAAGAAGCGCTTGCATCTTAATTTGCCACAACGCAAATGCGGTGTTGCGATCCAACAAATGAAATTTCATACTTCAAAGACGCCATTACCGTGATGGAGATGAATAACCCGGAAGCTCTGATACCAATTTGTGAAAAAAATAAAATAAAAAATAAAATAGAATAGAATAAATAAAATTAAGAAACACAAATTTTACGTGAAAACCCTTTCGGGAAAAAACCACGGGCAGAGGAGAAGAAAATTCACTATGTCAAAAATTTGAATCAATACAAGAGGAATAGACTATTTCTATTTATAGGCTTGTAAAGCCATATTCAAGTAGGATTGAAACACCCTATCCTAATCAATATAAAATAGATGAAGTTTAATAAGGTTTAAAAAACCTTATTCTAAAATAAAATAAAAGAAGTCTAGTTCTATATGGATTTTACTTTTATTTTATTTTCCATCGTATTTTATTTAAATAAGAATTTGGGTCATTTAATTCTAACAGATATTATGCACTCAAAATTGACATTTAGAATCAAAGATGAATCAAAGTATTTTGCCCCATTCCGTCCAATGATTCTTTGATTCTCATCAGGACCAAATATCATTGTTACTAACATTAAGCAAAATTCATCAAAAGTTAATGATATAAAAGCATGGTTGAATTATAGTAACAATAATGTTTAGTCTTTACTAGAATCAAAGAATCATTAGAGGGAATGGGGCAGAATACTTTGATTCTCAATGTTTGCATAATATCTGACTAGGCAACAAACATATCTTATGCCTTGCTTATTCATAGTTTTGATTATTGATACTAATCATCATCAAATTTGGTAATCTTTGGATTCAGATTTCAGATTTTTTTTTTTATCTTTTAATTTATTGTAAAAACTTGAGGATATATTTTAAAATTTAATTTAGTCCAATCCAATCAAGAGGAAAAGAAGAACTTGCATTGTTGATTTCTCTCCTTTCCTAAACTTTCCACCATTCCCATTAACTTTCATCTCATTTTGTGTCATCTTCTTGGCTTCGAATTAAGTACAGATGAGCTATCCTTAAACACTTCAATGAATGATTACTCAAAAATGCAAAACAAATAATGTATTAAGTAAATAATGTAATGCTGATATGAACACATGCAAAACCTAATCTACATGCTTAGAGGAAATGAATTCAATCAACATAAAAAATAATAATTTATTACGCAAAATATAAAAAAAGCTTGAAAATATTCAAAATTAACACAAAGGTCATAATACCCGAAAAGAGTAATGAAACATAAAATCAACACTAACAACAAATGGAGCTTACTAGGTTTTATTTCTACAAAGATTTGGGCATCACTCTTAAATCTAAGTTTATAAATTAGAATGGCCACAACATGCTGGCTTACTTATGATTAAGCCTCATGCATGAGAAACCTAAGTTCAAAATAATATCATTCAAGAGGGATGTGTTCCTTGTGTTCCCTTTTTGAAAAGGTTAGTCCTTAGGTGGTAATACTTTCATAAAATATGTGGTGACAAAGGTAACATTAATGTATTGTCAGCCTTAATTATGAAACGATCTTTGAACTTATGTGATAGCAAAGGTCACATGATATCTCGATGATATTCCTCCTATCAGAACAGATGCGACTGTAGGATCAAGTTCATGATACAAAGTGAATGATAAATTATAAAAATGCAATTATTCACAATAGAAAACACAATATATCAAAGACAACAAATCATGTATACAATCTATACCATAAGAAACCTTAAAATCGAACCCTAAGTAGGTTGACCCTCGAAACTAATCCTCAATGGAGACGCCAAACTATCATAACATGCTAGATTCGGGATCTAGCAAGCTAAGGACGGAAACTTAAAAAGTAGAGTTGCTACTAACCAATTTGAGCTAGGTTGGTTAGCCACTTATAGTTTAACGTTTTAGAACTCATCTTAAAGAAAAATCCTAAAAACTAAGACTCCGTCTCGTACAAAAATCTACATTTAGGAGTACGGTTATGTACAAAGAAAGTTATAACACCCCTACAATGTCTATCTAAAGATAATCCTATAATATTAAAAAATTAGGGTTTCTAATCCACAAACTTTTAACTAAACTCCAAGCAAATCTAAAATTTAATTAAACTAAAATCAACAACTAAATGTAACCTACTCAGACTTAAAATCTAAATCTATAAACACTTACACCATGTTTGGTTGGGGGAAAGGGATAACATTCCCCCTTATTCATTGAATGATAAACCATTTATTTGTTTGGTTGAACGTAATACCTATTAAATAGAATGATCATTATTTCTCTATTATTTGTCTTCTTGTAATAGCTATTCATTGGTATCTTCCATGCAACACTGAATAAAAAAAATTAATTTCCAGATTAGTCCTTTAAAACTTGGAATTCAAAAAAAATAAAAATAAAATATTTGAAATATTTTAATATAATTTAATATAAAATAATTAATTTCAAAATAAAATAATTTAATATAAAACTAAAAGAAATATTTTAATATAATTTAATATAAAAGAAGTCTAATTCATCATAAAAAAAAATCTAAAAGAAGTCTAATTAAAACTTAAATTTTAAATTTAAATTCTAATTGCTAAAGATCTAAGGAAATCTAATTATAACAAAATGAAAAATTTTAACATAAATTCTAAATGTTAGAAAATCTAAAGAAATTTAAATTCAGATTTGATAGAAACGGTTTGAAAAATCTTTTTTATTTTTTATTTTTATGTTTTATCTCTAAATCTATTTATTCAAATGAAAAGAAAAGAACAAGGAAAAGGAACGAGGAGAACAAAAATGAAAAGAACGGAAAATGGAAAAAGCCACTGGAATGATCGGAGAGGAGCCCTCAAGCTCTTCTCATGCATGCATGCCCAGAACAGCCAAGGCGGACCTCACCTTCGATTTTCTTCTCTATTCTTCACTGACTCTCTTTTTATATTTCCGCTAACTAACGACTTTTGGTATTTTTGTATCTTTTTTCCTTAACCTATTCACTGACTTCCTTTTTTCTCTTTTGATGGTCCTATTTTATACTGATTTTTTAATATTGTTCTATCTTTGATCATTTCTGCTATTGTTGATTAATCAAGCTTTTATGATCCGTTTTGCATGTGAACGAATTTATCAATCTGTTATTCTTTTTTGTTGTCTTCTGTTTGAAAAATGGGAATGGCTCGTGGGCATGTGTTCACACTGGTGGCTCTGTGGTGGTGGCAGCAGCTATGGTTCATAAACCCTAGTTGCCAACCGAAAGATGAATATGCTATCGGCTTGGGGTTAAGACAAAAATAAATAAATAAATAAATAAACCTTGGATGTAAAATTAAAATGGACTGCAAACTAAAACGGACTCAAAATTTAAGCAAAGATAAATTGGGTCGCACAAGTTTTAGACTTTTTTAAAACATTGGGCCGCAATTGAAATTCGGTCTAGGTTAAATTCCAAACACTGATTTCGGGCCCTACAAATTGTAAAAAAAAAAAAAAAGAAGAAGAAGAAGAAGAAGGTATTTAGTCTTTTTAACATTTAATTCCAAAATAATTTTATTTTAAATTGTCTTTCTTTTAATTATTATTTATTTAAAAAACCATCTCTAATGTCCACTCCATTAGAATAAATCAAATTAGAAATAATTAAAAATTAATTTCAATATAACTGAAATCAAATTTAATTAAATCTAACTTAATTCCATTTTAAATCTTTGAAAAACTAAGCTCCTTAATTTTAATTTTATAATTAAATTGATAACAATTTAATCTTAACATCCTTCAAGTTCTGTTTCCTTTTCACCGAGCCCTTTTGAAAATTCAGTCATATAATTGTCCTTATTATTTAATAAGACAAGAAAAAGAATGTTTAACAATGATTAAGTATCTACATCTTTATACGTTCCTTATTACACAATTAATAATTTAGTGACTGCTATTCAACTAGACAAGTCTATCATTTGTATATGTGACATGGAACACTTGAATGTAACCCTAACATGAATCGTATGTGTGATTGAGTAACTATATGTTCAAATGATTTCTACATATGATTCTTATCCTAATGTGCTTAGTGAATTAGTTAGTATATAATGGCATGTCAATAGGGATTTAGATGCGTGCTTTGTTTAGATTATATAGTATGTTTGGGGATGTGATCTAATGCCTTCGGGATTTGAATTTCAGTGCACTCTTATGTGTTTGAAGGTTTTGCATTTATGCGCACTTTTTGTTGCCTATTGGCTCTGCACTTGTGTGTTTTTTAGTGTGGTTGGAGATATGCATTTATGTGCTCTTTGCACATATTCGTTTTGTACATTTGTATTTTTTGAACAAATTGGTTTAAATATTCATTGATTATTTAACATTTAACTAATATTAAGCAGTATTACGTGGTTGAATCGTAATATGAAAATATAACTTGTAGTAGATAAACTTAGAGATATCCTTATTCTAATAGGAAATAAGCAAACCAATTGAAAGGCTAATGTGTTGTCTATCAAGTCCAATTAGAGAGGTGCTTTGTAACGACCCGAAAGTTAGTGGTGTCGGAAAATGCAGTTTCGGGACCTCATTTTCGTAAACTAAGCCCATAAATATTTTATTAATTATTTACGGAGTTATTATATAATTGAATTGAATTTTGGCTAAGTAATTTAGCCAAAATTGCATTTAATTAGGGCCTAGTGATTAAATTGTAAAGTCTAATCGCTAGAGCTTTTTAATTAAGAAATGAATTGAGGACTTAAATTGCAATTAACCCAAGGTCTAAAATGGAAAATAGACCATTTATAATGACGGTGGGTGGAATGTTTTTTATTAAATAATATTAAAATTATAATTAAATTAATTAAAATGTAAAATGTATAAAATAAAACAATGTAATTGAAAGAAAGAAAAAAATTTGGCCTTTCTCACTTTTTAAAAACCGAATATAGCAAGAAGAAGAAGAAGAGAAGAGAATCGACCTAGGGTTGGTAGTTTTAAACCTTCAATTGGTTAGTTTAATTTAGTCATTTTCTTGTAATTTTTATATTTTTATATTATTGTAAAATTTTTTTAAAATTCATTTTTTGAATTGAATTAAAGGTATGAATGATTTATTAAGTCGCCTCTGTAACACCCCTAACCCGTATCCGTCGCCGGACTAGGGTTAAAGGCATTACCGGATAAATCGAAACATTTAACATTCATTTCATAAATATCATAGCATCAGAGATCAAACATCAATATAGAGTCCCTAATATAGGTCATCGAGACCTTAAACATGCATAGAAAGAGGTCGAGACTAAACCGATCACATACAAAATTTTTCCAAAACTTAAATATTTTCAAAGAAGTACAGGTCACACGCCCCTGTGAATAGGCCGTGTGCCTTACACAGCATTAGACACGCTCGTGTGTCTAAGCCGTGTTAAAACAGGGCATACATACTAACTTGCTCACACGACCACAAAACACACCCCTGTGCCTTGGCCGTGGTCGAGCCTGACTTGGGCCACACGGCTAGCCACACGTCCGTGTGCCTTGACCGTGCCCAAGACTAACTTACAATCGTAGGGTACCCCAAAGGACACACGACTGTGCAACATAGCTGTGTGTCGCACAGGGCGTGTGTCTTTGCCCGTGTGGACAAAAATAGGCCATTTGAATAGCCAATTTGCCACCCCAATTGGGTCAAACCTACAAGCACCAAACCAAGCATATTTCTAACACAATTTCAGCCAATTTCAATACCAAAACACACATTATTCATGATTTTACATTATTAATAAATTCCAACCTCAATTCAACAATCAATTAATACCAAAACTTAAACTAAAATCATACCTAAACATATGTTCAATACATCATTCAATCTCATGTTCAGACTTACCAAAACTTTTCAACCTTTACCATTTCTTTTGGCCAACCAAAGACATACCACAAATGCACATTAACATCACATATCATATACCATTATCAAACTATAAGTTCAAACACAAACTAGCCATATCATATGGCATGATATTTATATACATTACAAAACATATCCTTGTACTACTAGCCTATACATGCCATACTTTACTATATACATTTTAAAAAGGAACCAAAATAAAATTCGATAGTGTGGTGACAATCCTCGACGATCCCCGAGCTCCCGGTAGCTTTAATATCTATAAAATAGTTAAAAAACACATAGAGTAAGCTTTCAAAAGCTTAGTAAACCATATACAAATAAACTTATCATTTAAAACATATAAGCATCATCAATTTACATATACCTTGTAGCCAAAAACTAACACAAACCTCTTGCTTATATATATGTTACATAATCTCAATTCATTTACACATATAACATATGTTCACATACTTAAATCATATATCATTATTTGCTTGTATACTTACCTTTCATTCTCAAACATAATGTACAATTCAAACGTACCTGAATCGGATACAATTTCACAAAGTCATTCATTTTCTTGGAATGCTCGTTTGAACCATTCAAAAACGTAAGGATACACGGATAGCTCAGAAAGTATATACAATGCCAACGTTCCAGACGTGGTCTTACATGTAATCAAACATCAATGTCACTGTCCCAGATAGAGTCTTACACGTAAGACAGAAGTCGATGCCAACATCCCAGACGTGGTCTTACACGCAGAACAGATATCAAAAATCCTATGTCATGACATATATATCCTAACTATTCCTAGGGTTCGTACGGGACTTTTCGGACGCCAAATCGTTGTCGATACGTTCTCAAATGGCACATATTTAGCTTGAACATTCATTTATCACAATTTAATGTCATATGAATAATAAGAATTCAATTCAAACACGTTTATTGTATATTGACTTACCTCGTACGAATTCGACTGGTCGGAATAGACTACTCGATGACTTTCGACTTTCCCCGATCTAATTCTGTTTTCTTTAACTCTTGATCTATATAAATTCAAATTTGACTCATTTAATCACACATTCATTCAAAACAATCCATTTATACAAATTTAGGGCATTTTACAAATTAGCCCTCACATTTTCACATTTCGACACTTTAGTCCCTAATTCACAAAATCACAAAATACACATAATTTGCATATACTCATGCTTAGCCGAATTCTCCTAGTACTCATACTAGTCCACACATTTCATTTATTTCATATTTTAGTCCCTCGCTTTACAAATTTCACAATTTAACCTATTTTACTCAAAATCATCAAAAATTAAAAAATAAAAGATATTAACCCAACATCAAACTTTCATATTTCATCTATTAACAATACAAATATCACACATTCATCAATGGAATTACATGAAATCATCATCAAATTTCAAAATTAAGACATGGGCTTGATAATATACAAAGCAACGATTACAAAAACGTAGAAATTATCGAAAACGGATTAAAAACGAACCCTGAATTAGCAACCACAAGTGTCGAACCCTAACTTGCTTTTCTCTTTTCTTTTTCTTTGATACAATCGACCAAGTGATGAAAATATATCACTAATCCATGTTTTTCTTTTATTTAATATAACTTAATTTACCAAATGTCAATTTTGCCCTTAATAATTAAACATATATTTCATATTCATAAGGCCATTTATGACCACTCATGCTTTAAATGGTCAAATAACACAATAATGACCTTTCATTTTAAAAGACATTGCAAATAAACACTTTAATAATTAGCAGGAAACTTTTACATTTTTCGTGATTAGGTCCTTTTATTAAATTAAGCACACAAATGATCAAATTTTCATATGAAACTTTCATAAGTGCTAATTCACATATCATAATCACGGAAAATAATATTTAAATATTTTTTGACTCAGATTTGTGGTCCCGGAACCACTATTCTGAGTAGGGTCTAAACTGGACTGTTACAGCCTCGAAAACCAATGTTATGCTCTGTACTTGGATTAGCTCTTCAGATTGGATATGGGGTGGTACGCCTATTGATGCAGGATTGAAGTGGAAGAAGCGGATCATGATCAAATTCAAGTTGTTTGACTCAAGAAGGAAAGATTTGGATCTGATCTGAAAAGAAGAAATAAATTAATTTAGTAATAAAGAAGTCGAAAACTGTAAAAGAAGAAATTTGAGAACAAAGAACAAATAAAAATAATATATAAATAAATAAATAAATAGAAAAAATTTAAAAGTGGAGGATGGATTGAACAAATCGATGGATATGATGGATAAAAGGATAAATGTCCAATTGAACCATTTGAGATATAAATCCTAATAAACTCAATTAATGACTCTAATCAACCCTTCAAGAAATAATCCATGGCAAATTGAAGGGTGAAGAATGAATTCTCACGACTCCTTGAAGAAAATTGAGAAGAAAATTTTTTCTAAAAACCACAAAAAATAAATCTTGCACAAGAAACAAACTCCCAAAGTTGAAAACTTTATTAATGAAAACAATTTTCTGCTTAATGAACAATGAATAAGCCTTTATATAGGCTAGCTAAATAAATCTAAATAAAATTCTTAAGTATATTAGGACTCTAATTAACCTAAACAATAAGTAGTTTTAAACTAAACTTTCTTATTGGCATAAAACTCTTAAATAACTTAAAATACTTAATAATTATAAAAAAATTCATAATAAAAAATAAAAAAATAAAAAAGAGAATAAATACAATATTGGGCTCATGTATAATAAAAATTAAGCCTAGGGCCCGAACCCAATATGAAACGCCTAAGCTTGTGGGATTGATTAGGGTCCTTGAAATGAAATGCCTGAGCTTGTTAATATTCTCCACATAGACTTGTCATCATAGATTGAGAGTTTAAGCCCATAAACAAAATTAATCCATTCTAAATCATCCTCGCTTCAAAATCCATCGTCTTGAAGCTTTAACTCTTTTTTCTTGAATTTTTTTTTGTGATAAAGTCTTGAACGAAAAAATTAAGGTTTGACTTTAGCTACTTTAATTTTGATCTCGTGATTCGGCCTTAAGGGAAACTAACCACATCTCTATTATGGCCTTTATCTTGCATTTAGTTAGAAATTGTTCTTTTCTCATATGGACCCAAACCCAGTCACCGGGCTCAAAGATAACTTGCTTGAGCCCCTTGTTAACTTTGTTGGCATTTGCTTCATTTATTTTGGAGATTCGTTGTCTTGCTTTCTCATGCATGAATTTCACCAATTCAGCTTTCGTCTCGCCATCTAAATTAGAAATATTTTCTATAGGCAATGGCACATGATCAAGTACAGTTAGTGGATCAAAAACCATAAACAAGTTCAAATAGGGAATAGCCACTTGTAGAGTGAATAGATAGATTATATGCAAATTCAACAAATGACAAAAATTCTTCTCAACTTTTAAGGTTTTTACCCACAACAGCTCGTAGTAAAACATCTAAAACTCGATTGACTATCTCAGTTTGTCTATCAGTTTGGGAGTGACATGTAGTAGAATATAATAATTTAGTACCAAGCTTACCCCACAACACTTTCTAAAAGTGGTTTAGGAACTTTACGTCTCTGTTAGATACAATGGTGTGAGGTATCCCATGTAGGCAAACCGCTTCTCTAAAGAATAAGTCAGCCACATGTGTAGTATCATCCGTTTTGTGACAAGGAATGGAGTGGGCCATCTTTGAAAACCTGTCAACAACAACAAAGATACTATCTCGACCCTTTTTAGTTCGTGGTAAACCAAGAATGAAATATATGGATAAGTCTACCCATGGAAAAGAAGGAATCGACAAATGAGTATAGAGCCAATGAAACATTACCTTTACAAGAAATACATTTAGAACATACATTTTCAATGTCCTTCTTCATGTGCGACCAATAAATATTTTCTTGTAGAATATCTAGTGTTTTGGCAACACCAAAGTCTCCTATTAAACCTTCACTATGTGCTTCACGAATTAATAACTCTCTCATGGAACATTTTGGAACACATAACCTGTTTAGGTGAAAAAGAAACCCATCTACAAGATAAAACTTGTTAAAGGCACCATTCCTACGATTGGAAAAAAATATTTGTAAAATCAACATTATTTAAGTATAAATATTTTTATATGATCAAACCCTAAGACTTTAGTATTCAATGTAGTTATCAATGAATATCTACGAGATAAGGCATCAACAACTACACTTTCTCTACCTATTTTGTTTTTAATAACATATGAGAATGTCTATGAATTCTACCAATTGAGCATGTCTCTTGCTCAACTTACCTTCTCCCCATAACCATTTTAGGGATTTATGATCTATATGGATAATGAACTCATGTGGCAGTAAGTAATGTTGCCAAACTTGTGGAGTTCGAACTAATGCAAGCAACTTCCAGTCGTAAGTTGAGTAGTTTAATTACCCTCTATTCAGTTTTTCACTGAAATGTACGATTGACCTTTTTTCTTGCATCAACACGGCACCAATTCCAATACCTGAATCATCACATTCAAGTTCAAAAGTATTAGAAAAATAAGTAATTTAATAACTAGAGCAGAACTTAATTTATCCTTTAAGGATAGAAAAAGCCTTTTCCTAAGTTTCTCCTCATGTAAAACCCACAGACTTTTTAATAACCTCAGTTAATAGGGTGGCAATAATGGAGAAATCATTCACAAAACGTCTATAAAAACTTGTTGAACCATGGAAAGATCTCACATCGATAATTGATTTAGGAGTGGGCCCCTCAATTGCATTTACTTTGTCCTTATCGACATGAATAACTTGAGCACTTATTATAAAACCTAAAAGGATTAGTTTATCACAACAAAAAGTGCATTTATCAAGGTTGGAAAATAAGTTTTCAGCTCTAAGAATATGCAAAATAGATTTAACATAGAAAACATGATCATCTAAAGAAATTGAGTAAATCAGAATATCATCAAAATATACTACCACAAATTTACCCAAATAAGGCCTTAAAACATGATTCATTAATCTCATGAAAGTACTAGTTGCATTAGTTAGACCGAAAGGCATACCAAGCTACACATATGATCCAAACTTAGTTTTAAAAGCTGTTTTCCATTCATCCTCTTCCCTCATACGAATTTGGTGATAACCAATTTTTAAATCAATTTTTATAAAAATTGTTGAACCATGTAACTCATCAAGCATGCCATCAAGTCTAAGGATTGGATGTCTATACTTTAACATTATTTTTTTGATTGAACGACAATCAACAAACATTCGGAATGAACCATCCTTCTTAGGCACCAATAGGACAGGGATGACACAAGGGCTTAAACTTTCTCTAATGTACCCCTTTTGTAATAACTCTTCCACTTGCCTTTGTAACTCTTTTGTCTCCTTTGGATTGCTTCGGTAAGCTAGATGGTTTGGAATGGTTGCACCAGGTATTAAGTCAATTTGGTGTTATATGCCTCGTAAAGGTGGTAAACCTTCAGGTGCCTCATTGAAAACATCCTCATAATCCTGTAAAAGGATGTAAAGACACTAGGCAAGAAATCATTAAGGTTAGCTAAAGATAAATAAATTTGCCTAAACCTCACAAGGATACAAGGTTGATTGTGATATAGGGATCTCCTCACATCTTTTTTATTTGCAAATAAATTTCGCACTATATTTTTACCATTAAAGGGTTCACTCACCATTGGGTCATTTGTATTTTGACTTTTATCACTAATAGTCTCTTTTCTCTGTTTTTTCAATTATATCTTTCTTCCCTATAACCCCCTAACAAAACTTTTTCATCTTGAGTTGATTATTGTGTACATATTTTGGATCCAAAGGGGCTAGAGTAAATTTCTTCCCTTTAAATACAATAGAGTAGCGGTTTAATTTGCCATGGTGCACCACATCACGATCATATTGCCATGGTCTACCAAGAAGCAAATGAACGGCATGCATGAGAACTACATCACACCATATCTTGTTAGAATAATTTCTAATTTTGAATGCAATTAAGGATTGTTTAACTACCTTAACTTCTGAACCTTCATTAAGCCATTGTAAGTGATATGGCTTAAGGTGTCTTTGACAAGGTAAAGATAAAGTATCCACTAAAAAAATACTCACCACATTGGCACAACTACCACTATCAACAATAAGAGAACAAAAGTTTTCTTGAATCAAGCACTTCGAGTGGAATATGTTAGTCCATTGCACTTCGTCAGAATCGTCCTTTACTTTAATACTAAGGGATTGTCGCACTATAAGACAATGGGACTTAAGCAAATCGTCCCCATTAGTAGGAGGTTCCAAAACTCCTTCATATTCTTCATCGTCATCATAGTCACAAATAACATTAGTAGTATTTAAATCGTCATTCTCAGAATCAGAAATAAGGGTACCATCGTTACTTATCATCATTACCCTTTTATTGGGACAATCATGAGCATAATGTCCATTGCCATTACATTTGTAGCATTTAACATCACAAAAGCGATTCGAAGAAGGTTTATAAGAAGTACTAGAAGATACTTGTATAATAGAAGGAGTACATTTAGGTAGCGCCCCATCTTTCTAACTAAGTTGCTTAGGTTCATCTTTAGATGGAGGTAGACGATTCACTTGTGGCAGAATGAATTTTGAGCCCTGAAAGGTAGAGGTCGATGTTTTCCAATTAGATGCACGACCCCATTAACGACGTCTTATATTTTCGTTTCAATCATTCTTCAATCATACAAGCTTTTTGAACCGTTTTGTCTAAATCAATAAAAGTTTGAAGATCTAAATCTCAGTGATATTTTCATTCAACCTATTTACAAATTGAGCTATAGTATCTTATCCTCCTCATCGTTATTAGCTTGTTGCATCAAAATCTCCATTACATGAAAATATTCCATCACAGATTATTACCATGGACAAGATTTTAAAGCTTCCGTTTGTTGTTCCTATAGTAATGAGGTGCTACATACCATTTTCGGATGATTCACTTTAAATAATCACATGAATCAATAGATCTCTCATGGCTCATTCGTTGGGACCGTAATAATTGAGTCCACCAACATAAAGCATAGTCGGAGAATTCCAAGGTAGCTAATTGAACCTTCTCTTCTTCTAAACATTTGCAATATTCAAATAGTAGCTCAATTTTATTCTCCCTATCACAATAGGTGTTAGGATCATGCTTGTCATTAAATGGTGGAACATTGAATTTTGGTTTAGTTACAGGAAAGTAGCTATCAGAACTAGTACTGGAGTTTGCATCATGAGTACGCGAGCCACATTTAATACGTCCAGAAGATTGTCGCAGCTTATAACCATCATCATAATCATCAGTCTTATTATCATGGTGAATAGGCTACTCATCATCATCATCATCATTGTTAGTTTCCATTCGAGCTAAAGTTTGACTGAAATTTTGTTGGACCGCTTTGTGATGAAGGACTTAAACTTCCAATGTGGTTAACTTATTTTCCAAGCGTTGTTGCGCCTCTTCGAATTCTTGTCGAAGTTTGTCAAGCATTGTTGTAAGTTGGTCCATGGTAACCATGGATAGATCATGCTCCTCATCCTTATTACGTGTATGTACCAATATTAGAGGCTGAAATAAAAAACACTCAGAGAAAATTAAACCTCACCGTTATATACTCGCAATAAAAAAAAAACTCTAAGAGACAAAGAAAAGAAATTAAAATTTTCTCACTTGTAACTTTTAAAGCGTAATCAAAATCAATAATATTAAAAAAGATATGGGATCACTCTCTAACAAAGTTGACCTAAGGCTCTAAGAAGCCAAAGAAAAACTCGACTCCAAAGTAAGTAAGTTGCGCGGAGAAAGGAGAGGCAACTTATTCGTACCTATTAACACAAGAAATGAAAATGTGTTAGAATGCGTAATACAATAAAAAAAGCTAAAACAAAAGAAAACCTAATGCTAGAATCAAAGAAAATAAAATACCCAACCGAAAACTTAAAACAATGGAAAACAACTTGAATTTTTTTCATTTGAGGTGTTCCTGATTTCCAAAAATCACAAAATTTAAACTAAAGTCTCCTTAAATAATGTAGATCTAATCTGGAAAATTTCGACACAAAATTCAACCCACAAAATATTTTCTTATTTTTTCTTTTTGTATTTTTATCACTTTTTTGTGGAAAATTTTTTTTATACTCTAAAATAGTACCAAGAAAGAGTATGTAAAATTTTAAATCATTTGAAAAACGTTTACCCACTAAAAAATGTTTATTTTTCTAAAATTTTTAGGTAAAAAAAATGTTTTGAGATTGTTCGTTGGAAATCAATTTATAAAAATAAAAAGAACACCTAAAACGGCCAAATCTGATACCAAATGATGCGAGATTGAAGCAAAAGAAGCGGATCAGGATCAAATTCAAGTTGTTTGACTCAATAAGGAAAAATTTGGATCTGATATGAAAAAAAGAAGTAAATTAATTTAGTAATAAAGAAGTTGAAAACAGTAAAAGAAGAAATTAGAGAACAAAGAACAAAGAACAAAGAACAAAGAACAAAGAAAAATAAAAATATATAAATAAATAAATAGACGAAATTTAAAAGTGGAGGATGAATTGAATAAACCGATGGATATGATGGATAGAAGGATAAATGCCTAATTGAACCCTTTGAGATATAAATCCTAACAAACTCAATTAATGACTCTAATCAACCCTCCAAGAAATAATCATTGGCAAATTGAAAGGTGAAGAATGAATTCTCACAACTCAAGAAAATCAAGAAGAAAACTACTTCTAAAAACCACAAGAAAGAAATATTGCACAAGAAACAAACTCCCAGTGTTGAAAACTTCATTAATGAAAATAATTGTCTACTTAATGAACAATGAAGAAGCCTTTATTTAGGCTAGCTAAATAAATCTAAATAAAATTCTTAGGTATACTAGGACTCTAATTAACCTAAACAAGAAGTAGTTTTAAACTAAACTTTTTTATTGGCATAAAACTCCTAAATAACTTAAAATACTTAATAATTATAAAAAATCTATAATAAAAAATAAAAATAATAATTAGAGATAATAAATATAATATTGAGCTCATGTATAATAAAAATTAAACCTAGGACCCGAACCCAATATGAAACACCTAAGCTTATGGGATTGATTAAGGTCCTTGAAATGAAATGCCTAAGCTTGTTAACATTCTTCGCATGGGCTTGTCATCATAGATTGAGAGTTTAGGCCCACAAACAAAATTAATTTATCGTCTTGAAGCTTCAACTCTTTTTCTCGATTTTTTTTTTGTGATAAAGTCTTGAACGAATAAGTTGAGGTTTGTGACTTTAGTTGCTTTGATTTGGATCTCGTAATTGAGCCTTGATGGAAACTAATCCCATATCTATTATGGCCTTTGAATTGGACCGAGCTACTCGTATCACCTATACGTTTTGAATTGATCAATTTTTGTTTACGGGGTAACAATTAAATACGTTTGGTTAGATTCTGCTATTAGTCCTGTACCATGTGAAAAGTTGTAAATTTAGTCATGTTATTCAATTAGATCATTCTTAGTCCCTATGTTTTTCAAATTTTAAAATTTTAGTCATAACACAAAAGACAGTAATAAAATCCATTAATTTTTTTTAGAAATATGTGAAAATAGAAAGCTAACATGACATTACACATGATAATATATTTGTCAACTCAAGTTTTGGAAATAACATAATTTAACATAATGAATTTAACAGTTATCATTCGGTAAGAACTGAAGTTTTAAATTTCAAAAAGTATAGAAACTAAAAATGATGAAATTAAAGTATAAATAGTAAATTTATAATTTACTCATAGTATAGATACTAGTAGCTAAGCATAACCATTTATTAAGTTAGTAGTATAGATAAGAATAGGGGCCAAACCAGAAATTTTTTAGGGGTTGAAATTAAATTGTATATTTTTTATGAGAGTAAAAATATAATTTTACCATTTTAATAGTCTATATCTTTATACTTTTTAAAGAATTAAATATAATTTTTATAATTTTTAAAAGAGTCAATACTAATTTAAAATTTTATTAATTATAAAAGAATCTAAATAAAAAAAAATTAGGGACAGGCCCTAGCTCTGCCCTTGGAGTAGATTAGAGGCGTGCATGACCCGCCCGAAATGTGGGAGGGTTTGGGCAAAAATATAGGCCCGAAAAATAGGCTTGGACAAAAAAATAAGGCCCGTTTAAAAAATAGGCCGGCCTCGGGTAAGATATTTTTAGCCCGAGCCTGGCCTGGCTCGGCCCGAATTCACTAAAGGACAAAAAAATTTGCATATTTTTTTTTGAATGTTATTTTCTTGTTGTTTTCTCCATATTTTGCTACCATTTTACTATTATGTTGCTATTATTTTGTTGTTATTGTTTGGATATTGTATAAAATTTATTTTATTGTTAATTCTCTTATTATTTTAAAGGCATTTGTTAATTTTTTTTATTATTTTAGAAGCAATTGCTTGTTAAGTTGCATTTATCTTAGTGTTATTTAAGTCTACATATTTTTCAAATTTTATTTTCAATTTGTTGGGAAATATTTATTTTGATATTTTTAGTATTTTTGATGTATTATATATGTTTAAAAAAATAATAAAATAATATAAAAAATTAATACGGGCGGGTCGGTCCGGGCCTGAGTTTTAGTATTTTTATTCGGGTCGGGCTTGGGTAAAATTTTAGGCCCATTTTTTGGGCCATGCCCGGCCCGAGCCCAATAAATGGGCATGAGTTTTTAATTGAGCCCGACTCGAACCCCACCCGGCCCGGCCCATGAACACGTCTAGAGTAGATGCCGCAAGCCCAAAAAAAAAAAAGAGATTAATTACTAAAAGATTAAAGAACAAATGAAAACGAAAAAAGAAGAAGAAGAAATTACATTATCTATTTTAGGTTAAAATATGTATGCTGTATTATTTTTTATAAGTTTAGAATTTAGTTTTTATACTTATACTTTTATGAATTTAGTCCTTTTATTTTTTAAAATTTAAAATTTAGGTTTAATTGTTAATATTATTAATTTTTTTTGTTAAATTTATTAGTGTAACATTTTAAAATAAATAAAATGTAACTAAAATAATGACATTGTAATGAAACTTAAATTTAATAAAATAATTTAAACAAAAATAATAATTGAATCTAAAATTTAAAATCTGGAAAGTGAGTAAAATTTAAATTTATAAAAACTTTTTAAACTTTTTTTTTTTAACACGTTTATCATGTGTTGGCAAAAGTGAGAGGTTAAAAATGAAGAGAAACTACAAGCGGTCTTATTCTTGGTGGGGCAAATACACTTACACAAACCTTAGAAATCTTTCAATTTCTCCAATATTTTGAAAGAAAATAGGACCATGACACTTTTTACCAACGAAATGATATTTTTATTCACTCTAATATGGTAAAAGGAGTGCTCTTAAATATCCGTCACTCCTTTACTTCAGAAATCTATATCCATTGCCTTAAATTCTCCGATCATCTTCCTTGTCTCTCAAGCTCTCCACTTATATAAATGATTATGAAAGCTAGGAGGCGTTTCAAGCAGGTAGAAGAAGACAGTGAAGGTGAAGAGGGCAAGAAGAAGAACAACCCCATTTCTGCAAACTTTTGTAAGAGCTCAACAGTTGTTGTTGGGCTGAGAATCCTTACACAAATCCCACAGGGAAAAAAATCTGCTGCTTTCCTTAAGCCTCCATTGAAAATTACCCTTCCCACCTCGACTAACCCTCATCGTGCTCATGAGTTGCAACCTAATCAATATTCTTGCTTTCTCAAATCATGTTATCTGTGCAACAAGAACTTAAGCCTAGATAAAGAAGTTTTCATGTACAGGTAACTAATACTTCCATGCCAATGCCATATTGTATATCTTCGTGCTCTTTACAACAAATGAGTAAATATAAAATGGATTAAGTTAATTATAATAGAAAGAATGTGAACGCAGGGGTGACCAAGGGTTTTGCAGCATAGAGTGCAGGGGCAGGCAAATTGTTTTGGATGAAATGAGGGAACTTGAACTGTCTTCTAAACAAATGATACCATCTTATGGGCACTGTAATGCCGTCTCTGGCCGACGACACACCCGTCTCCTCAAATAGGATCTCCGCCGGAGAAATAAATCGCCTCATCAAAACCAAAACCATTGGGCAATAATCTCATTATTCATCATTAAATTGATGATTAATTGTTAGTGATTTCAGCAAAAGGTGCACTTGAGTTTCGTTATTAGGAGACTCCTTTTATATAAAAACGAAGAACAAATTTGATCATATATAAGGAGTGTTTTTCTTTTTCTTTTTTTTTTTTTAAATTTTGAGACGCAACCAAAGTACAAGTGATGCCAGCTGGAAACTTTTTTTTCTTTTTTTTTTTGTTTATAGAAAAGTATGGATAAATTTAAGTTTCTATTTACGTGATATTTCTTACATGGGTTCTTTAAAATGATTAATTTAAATAAAAAAATTATGCTGAGAATAATTGTCTAATTTAAATATAATATATATATATATATATATATATATATATAAGAATAATTGAGTTTTGTTAGATGGTGTGAAAATGAGAAAGATTTATATTAACTTAAAAAAAATCTCCTAAAAATAACTGGATATAAAGCATTAGAGTTAAATCCTGGATTCAAATGGCCGTCTTTTTGCATAAAAAATATCCCACTAAAAGGCCGTAATGGGCAGTGTTTGATTGATGTTTGATGTCCCACTAGATATTTTGCATTTCTGCACAGTCCATTTACTTTGATGTTGACATATATCCTATGGCTGCATAATGAAATGGCTACAGATAATGCTATCTTGGCATTTTTCATAGTGGTTGACAAGTCATCACTGTCATATGTGGATTGGTACTTGGCTTAGCTGCATGACATTTTAATAAATTCAATTCAATTCCTACTACTTATGGTTCTTAAGTTTCTTAAAATTCTTCAAATTAACTGCTTTTATACCACATAAAATGTATTCTGAAATCATTTATTGCAAAACCCAAATTTATAAATGATGAAATTTACCTATTGTTTTTACACCAAAAAATAAAATAAAATGTATTGTTCTGGAAAGTTAAGCTATCCAGTTAAGTAGTAAAGAGTTAAAAATTTTATTTTAGATAAATTATATAGATACTCACTTAATTAATAAAAAATTTCATTTTAGTTTCTCAAAATTAAAAAAAATACAATTTAAATATTCATGTTATATAGTTCGGTCATTTTGGTTACTCCCGCTAAAATCACAAACAGAAAGATGACATGAATTTTTCTTTTAAAATTTGATTTTCCAAATAACTAAATTAAAATTTAGGTTATTGTCATTCATTAAAAATTATCATTTTAGTCCCCCAAACTTTTCTTTTAATTTAAATGAGGTATATAAACCTAAAAAATTTATATAACAAATTATCATTTTAGTCCAAAGCGGAAAGAACCCATCTCATGGTTCGTTCATCGTTGGGGTCGATTTCACTCACCTTCCATGCTTACTTCGCTACCAAATCCATCAATTCCTTCACTTCGCTGCAAACATCCATTGAATTCAATTGAAAAACATTGAGGCCAGTAAGGGACAGTCCTAATAAGCCCTCGGAATTGAGTGGCCACCATCTCCGACTTCATTAAAATACATAGCCTTGAGAGCAATCCTCCAAGAAGAAGCTGATTTTCTGGAAAGAAAGATGAAGCTCGAAAAAGAGAAGCACGACCGACTCAAGAAAAATTGAAAAACATAGATTATGAGTGTAACACCCCTTACTCGTATTCGAAGTCGGAACAGGGTTCGAGGCATTACCGAACTTACAACGCAACATTAATACACATTCAAGTCATAAATCTTGCATACAGTTTAAATTTTTTTTTTTTATAAATCAATCACATTGTTCCTTATAAGGCTCTACGAGACCTTAAACACGCTTAAGAGTGGTTAGGGACTAAACCGATCACTTATAAAAATTTTCGTACACTTAAAAAAATTTCTAACTTTTAAAAGGACACACGCTCGTGTGAACAGACCGTGTGCCTCACACGGCTTAGACACGCCCGTGTGTCTAGACCATGTCGAGATAGGGCATACATACTAACTTGTCCACACGGCCACAAGACACGCCCGTGTGTCTTGGCCGTGGTCGAATCTGACTTACAAATTGTAGGGTACCCCAGGGGACATACGGCCGTGCAACATAACCGTGTGTCGCACACGGCTGAGAAACACGCCCGTGTCTCTTCCTATGTGAACAAAAATAGGCCTTTTGTAAAGCCAATTTGCGACCCTACATATGCACACCTACAACAAAGAAAATGGTACCATTTCCAAATATTCATAGACAACCAAAACCTGCCATTCCACAACCACTTTATCAACTCAATAACATTTTCTAAACATACCGATTTCATGTACTAAAATCAAATCAATCCATTTTTCTCAAACAACATTTAACCAAACTCAAAATTATATCGAAACCTTACCATTTCTAATACTAAATCACACTATGATGGCCATTCACAAAAGACCATATACATACAACAAATATAACATTTTTCCATCACCTAGACTATACCAAAACCAATTCCATAGTGCCAGTTATATTCATGCTAAATAATTTCACCATACATATAAACCATGAAACATACTTCCCAAAATTTAGCTTAATAAATAACCGAATATACACGACCTTAACATCATGATCAAGCCATTTTCGCATGGCTATATATATGTAAACTCGAATCAAAATGAAATCTCAAAACTAGCCTATACATGCCACATAACCAAAATTCAAAGCTTTAATTTACCGAAGCGATAACCGGATGTTGTGATGACGTCTCCCATGACTTCCAACCCGAGCAAATCTCCGAAACTCTATAAACATAGGAAAAACACACAAAGTAAGCTTTGAAAGCTTAGTAAGCCATAAGCAAATAAATCATTTCAATAATATTTATAAATCAATATCACTAAACCGAATTTAACAAATCTCAATCACATATACATTTATTACACTTGTAAATTCATATACCACATTAAATAACTTCTCTTATCTTATTTATCAATGAATATATAAACTACGTTTTCAAATTTGAATAACAATCATTAACTCAATCATATAAATCAAGTTTGCACATAATCATTACATGACTAACCAAAACATGTAATGTTTCACTAACCACTTCACATATATCTTATCCATTTGACTACATTTCAATTTCATATATAGAGCACATACTCACATTTCATTTTCTTATAAATCACATATTATCTTTTACACATATATTACTTTCCATTTCTCAAAACCATGTTTCTCGTTTCATAATTCCCATGCTCAAAACATAGGACCACAATTCATATAACGAACATATATAACACATCATTCATTTATATACATTCATATCATTTGATGTCATATATTTCACATAGATCATATATCAACTGATCATAATCCTACTCACTTTCATTACTTAATTTCATAAATATTGCAACATACCTGAATCGGATGCACATTTATATACTCATTTATTTCTCAGAATGCCCGTTGAACCGTTCGGAATCAATAAGGATACTCGGATATCTCTGGAAGCTCGTACAATGTCAATGTCCCAGACGTGGTCTTACATGTAATCAAATATCGATGCCACTGTCCCAGACAGGGTCTTACACGAAATCATATATGATGCCAATGTCCGAGACATGGTCTTACACGTAATCTCTAATCGATGCTAGTGTCCCAGACATGGTCTTACACGATATCTCAAGTCGATGCCAAAGTCCCAGATGTGGTCTTACACGAAATCATATCTCGGAATCCTATCTCAGGACATATGTATCATTTACTATTCCTAGGGTTCATACGGGGCTTTTCAGATGTCGTCATGTTATCGAAACTTTCTCGTATTCATATATCCTGTTTCTCGAACAATTCAATATCATAATAACATATATATATATATATATATATATATAACTTATTTAAAATACATACATTTGCATTACCATTCGGCACATACATATATTTATTTACAAATCAATTCAACACATATACTACATGTACATTTCAATTTAACAACATTTATTTACTTATGACTTACCTTGTACAGATGCGAACGTTCCGAAATAACTATTTAATAATTTTCGACTTTTCCCGATCCAGATTCGATTTCCACTTTTCTTGATCTAATTCAATACAAAATTGACTTATTTAATAACATATTTTATTCAATTTTTATCAAAATACATAAATGGGTATTTTGCACTTTAGCCTCTAACATCTCACATTTTTACAAATTAGTCCCTATTTCAAAACAACACAAAATATTCAAAATTTCCACAAATCCATGTTTGGCCGAGTATTACTTATGTTCCTAGCAACCCATTTATTTCATTTATTCCATATTTTAATCCCTCAATTTACAAAATTCGCAATTTAATCCCAAATAGGCATTTTTACTAAAAATCACTTAATTAAACATGATAATCCATCAACATATATTTATTTTTCAACATCAAACCACAAAAACAATAAGCTCTCATCAATGTCAAATCACAAAATACGCAACCAATTCAAAAATTCAAGCATGGGTCAGCTAATATTCGAAGCAACGATCTCAAAAACATAAAAATCATCGAAAATAGAACAAAAACAGACCTTCAATTGAGTTTCCATATAGCTGAACCCTAAAGCTTCAAAATGGTTTCTTTTTCACTTTCATATTCGGCCATAAAGATGAATATTCATGGCCATTTAATGTTTTGTTTTATTATAACATATATTATTCATAAATTACCTTTTTTAACCTTTAATATCATTAAAAACTACTCCAAATGCCATGCCACTAACTCCCACTATCTCATAAATGGGATATTTACCATTTAAGGCCATCGTATTAAAAATCCAAGGCCAATTGACACCTTAACTAATAGCATGCAACTTTTACGCTTTACGCGTTTTAGTCCTTTTTACTGAATTAACCACTCAAACGGTAAAATTAATTTACGAAATTTTCACACATATCAACTAATATGCTGTAAATACCAAAAATAATATTAACATAATTTTAAAACCTCGAATTTGTGGTTTCAAAACCACTGTTCCGACTAGGGTCTAAACCGGGCTGTTACAATGAGCAATCCTCACCCCCCACACACCAACAACCATCAAACTACAAACTGAAAAGAGCAAATTGAAAAAAAAAGGAGCCTTTCTAGTAGAGGAAGAATGAAAAATGATTAAGTAAAAGATGGAGAGCAAGAAGCAAAACAAAAATAAGAGAAAACTAAAAAAAAAAATAAATAAAGAGGAGAACTCATCTTTTAGGGCTTCTTGATTATTTGGGCATCAGAGCTCTACTCAACAATCCAAATGCTGAAGGTAGAGAAGGTACCAAGAAAAATATATCTCGGGCTTGTGAAGATCCAATAGTGGATGTCGACAGATCGGGGTTTTCAACTTCGAACCTTTGCTTGGGGTTTTGTAAGCTTTGGTTGCTTTTTGAGAAAATATAAACTAAATAATGGATAAAGGTTGTGGAGACCAATTGTTTGGTGGTGGTTTAGTGTCCGTTGAAGCACTGTTGGTAGAGCTCTCTGACCGACGAAGGTTAGGGTTAAAAGAAAAAGGAGAATAAAAAGGAAATATAGAGAAAATAAAAAGAGAAAGTTGGAAAGAAAGAAAGAAAGAAAGAAAGAAAGAAAGAAGGAAAAAGGAAAAAAAAATCAAAAGTTAAAAGAAAAATATCATCTTAGATTTTCATTTGAGATTTTAACGGGAGTGAATAAAATGATTGAATTATGCAACTTGAGTGCTTACATTGCAAACTTTTTCATTTGAAGTGCCTAAAAAATCATAAGTTTTATATTTGGGTAATTGGATATTTTTGTATTTAAATAATTAGATTTATATTTAAAATTAAGTTGGTTGAATTTTATGGAAGTTTGTTATTTGGATATTGGGTATTTATTTGAGCCTAGTATGAATATGGTTTTAAAGTTTATTAATTAAAAATTAATTATTTTATTGGGTTTGAAAATTTAAAACTGAAAATTTACTAAATAAATCACCAAAACTTCTCAAATTGAATAAATCAAAATCTATTAAACCAATTTTTTGGTTTAACCAGTTCGGTTTAAGAAGTTGATTGAACTTTTGCTCGCCTCTAAAGTCATACATTAGATGGATCTCTCCCTTGGTGATGACAAAGAGACAACATAAGGAGGAACTTGGACCCTAGCATGGACTTTGCAAAATGAGTGCTCTATCATGTGATATAATATATGCCCTAATGGAAATTAGATTGCACTTGAAATAAATGAGGCAATAAAGTAAAATCAACTACTAATGACTAGTATTAACAAGGTTTTTCTTTGTGTTAGTACAAATAATTTACATGATGTTCAAAGTACTAATAGGACGAAGTTCATGGAATAAATAAGGTATTGAAAAGGAATTGCAAACAAGTTGCAATTATGGAACCCTTATGGATCAAAGCCATGTTATTAAAAATGTTCCTTGTTAATGTATTGCCAAGAAAGGGCATTGATAATGTGTCAGAGATTGACATATGTTAAGCATTCATGCATTGAATGCATGCAACCAATTCCATATTTTTGAAGCATATGAGATATTTGAGGATAATGGATGCTAGTTTTTGAAACAAGTTCATCGAACATGACTCTGTAAGAACTCCACTCGATAGAATTATTTAAGTGTCTTGAAATAAGTTCTCACATACCATCGTGCAAATTAGTTCTTTGACTTGAGATAATAGACTATCTTATATGAGGAAGGTTATGCTTTGATTCATAACGATACATGTTCACAATAATGGATCTTAAGATAGGACGTTGGCATGAAATGAATCATATGAAGATGGATAAGTGATTTATAGAGTATCTACCACTCAAAATGATATTGGAGACATATCTCATTTTATATTAACTATGGTTAATTAATCAAGACTCTAGCCAATACATTATAGATTGAGAGTATTAACTTGGATGTCTTAAGCTTTTTATATAACAATATTTAAGATAAATTTTTAATAACTAAGTCATTTACTAAACAAACATTTTCAAAGAACTTTCAAATACTTGCAGAGTACTCAAAAAACATGTTTCAAATGTGTTTCAACTTATCCAAAAAAATTTGAGTTAATATCAAAGTTTTCTAAGGTGTTTAAAATGTTTTCAAGGCACTTTGGTAGTTGAGTTTCGATTCCCAACATTGCAATATCAAGACTAGAAAAGTCAGTGGCCTTAGAACACACGGGAAGGCCAAGTATAGAGACTTAGCTTATAAGTCTTAAGACTTACAAATATCGAGACTTACCCTTATAACGTCTATAAAGATTTATATTTATGAGAGGTATCAACGCCACTTTGGTAAGTCTTGAGACTTGAATTGCAGAGACAGTTTTAAGCTTGACTTTAATGCTTGCAATGTCTCTCATTTGCACTGTGTAGCATCATTCACAATAAGAGAATTCATGGGTCATTACATGATAAATGACTTGATCACTATTTAATAGTAATTGACTTTTCATGAACAAAGATATAATAGTTACCATGAGAAAAAATAGGATCATATTAGGAGAATAGATTTATCCCAAAAAGATTACGAATATCCTATGAGGGTAACACATTTATGACAAGGTCATGGGTCGAGTATTGATTCAATAGCTTTCGTAATGATATGTCACATCCCAAAATCCAACCTAGTAGTTTTGGGTTAGTAGAATCGGGTCACTAAACTGGATGTTGTGTTAGATATCAAAACTTAAGGTCAAAAGTAAGTAATTAAAGAATTAAGGTTACATATTCGGGTTTTTATTTTATTGTTTAGCTCAAAAAAATTCAAATTTAAGGCCTAATATGGAGAAAATGAGTTTTAATTGATTTAGGACCTATTTGGAAAAAAGGAAAAGTTAGGAGTGACCCAAAGGCAAAAAAGCTCAATTTTTGCATTTTGGCTTTCAAAATTTCAGCCATTCACGTCTTCCCCTCCCCTTTTGATGTCATTCAAAAATAAATTTCCCTAAACCCCAAGTCCACTTATTGGATCTCTAATTAAACCTAACCTTTGTGATTTTCTCATCTCCCAAATTCATAAACCTCTCCCAATTTTAAGAAAACCCCCAAAGACATTATCAATTTTCTCATTCGATTTCCAAATGTATTTTCTAAAATTCAATCTTTTATTCGTTCTTCTTCTCGATCGAGGTAAATTTATGTTTCCTTATTAAGTTTAGATATATTCTAGCTCCTTAAATAAAGTTTTGATTCATTATAAAAATAATTTCATGTTTTTAGTCGAAAAGTATATCTTTAATGGTGGAATCTGGGTTTTTCGATTAAACTATTGGTTTTATGTATTTTTCAACTTTTTTTTGATGAGATTAGAAGGTTTCCAAACTCGTTTTAAACTTCTGTTAAAAGACTTGAAGGTTATGTTGAATTTATATTAAAAATAGCCATAGATGTCAAAAATTTTGGAACCATAAGTCTGAGGAGTTTTGAGGGTTTAAATTCATTCTTTATTGAATAATTAAATGTTTAGAATCGGTTTTAAGCACTAGGAATGAATATGGATTAAGATATTTCAGTTTCGGCTACGTTAGTAAAATATTTAAGTTCTAAGAGCAACTAGTTTTAAACCTGTGTTTTTGGTTGTTTAAGGTGTGTTATTGGTTGTTAATTGTCCATGTATGTTGTTTCGTTAACATTTTTGAAGATTCAGAATCGTTGGAGCCTTCTTCGAGCAAGGAAAAAGGCAAGGAAAAGTTAGTTTAAACTTTTGGCAAATAAGCGAAAGCGTGATCGGTCAATGTATGGAGTCGCTGTAGGTATACACGATTCATAGCATTAAATAAGAGCTTAGAAATAGCCTAAACCCCTATCCTAAGTTTCAAGTGTAAGCCTTTCTAATACTTTTTTTCTTTATTGTAATATTATGCTTAATGAATGTTGAGTTGTGGAATATGATGCTAATATGAAAAGTAATGTAAGAACACTTGTGTATGATATGTAATAATTTGATTTTAATGCAAAAATATGTGGTTGGATATGTGATGGCTCAATGAGCATAGTTGTGGCACTTAAAGTGCAATTTAATGTGAATCTAATAAGCATGCTTTGTGTACAAGTAATTATATGAATTGATGATATGAACAGAGATTATATGCAATAAAACAATAATTAAATATGTGTATTTGTGGATATTTTTGCATTGTGATCTCTTGAAACCATTGGATATAGTGGGCATGCCATAGGATTGTAAGTACTAACCTTTGTGTTTTGTGATTTGGGCGTTGAGGCCCTAGGACAAGTTGGAGAGATAAGGGAATGTCGAGCTAAGCTCCTTTCATTAGGACATGTTGGTGTGTTGGAAAGTGTTTAGATTAATTATACACTTATGGGACATGATAGACTCTTTGAGTCATTGGTGTAATGGAGATACATGTGTAACAGCTCGATTTAGACCTTATTCAGAACGATGGTTTTAGGACCACAAATTCGAGTCAAAAAAATATTTAAAAATTATTTTCTGTGTTTAATATGTGTGAATTTATATCTGTGAAATTTTCGTGTTTTAATTTTGCCGTTTGAGTGTCGATTTAATAAAAAGGGCTTAATTGCGTAAAATGAAAATTTGATGGTTTAATATGTAAGGGCTGAATTGTGATTGTCTTTGTAATTTGATGAGTTTAAGATGCAATTTTCCCATGATAATATTTAGTGGACGGTAGTGACCTTAAGTTATAATGGTTTTATACTTATGTTTAAAGGTTAATATGGTAATTTATGTAATAACATGTATATAATAGAACATAAAAATTAAAATAAGCATGCAAAATACTTTGTTCTTGCCAAAATAACAAAATAAAGAAAGAAAATAAAGCTTAGGGCATTCGACATTGTTAAAGATTGATTAAGGTATGTAACTAGCTCGGTTTTTGATAATTTTTACGCTTTTTGAGATCGTTGCAGAGTAATGTACAAAGCCCATGCTTGAATTTATGATTTTGATGAATATTTTGAGTTATGCCATTGATGAATATTTGAGTTTTGTGATTTTAGTTGATGAATTATGAAGGATATATTTTGGATTAATATGTTTTGTATTGGAATTTTTGATGATTTTGAGTAATTAGGGCTAAATTGCAAAAATAATAAGTTGAGGGACTAAAATGTGAAATAAATGAAATATATGGACTTGTATGAACACAAAGAACATTCGGCTTAAGCATGGTGTGTGAAAATTTTGCATGTTTTGTGTTTTTTGTAAATTGGACTAAATTGTAAAAAGTGTAAAATGTCAGGGGTAAAATGGTAATTTTCCCATTTATATGCTTTAGGACTAAATTGAGTGAAAATATATTTGAATGAGTTTAATTTGAATATTTTTAAATCAAGAACCAAAGAAATTGAATTTGGATCGGGGGAAAACTAAAGTTGTCGATTAGCCGTTCCGTTCCGATTTTCATCGTCCGAGGTAAGTTTATAAGCAAATAAATGCTGTTAATTTTGAATATATTTGAATTTAAAATGCTGAACTGAATTTTATGAGTATATATATATGATGGCCGAATGGTTATATACATAGGAGCAATGTTTACAAGTTCGTTTCGACTGAGTTACGACGTCTGAAAGCCCCTATGAACCTTTGGAATAACTAGGATACATATTTCATGACATAGGATTCTGATATGTAATGTGCGAGTAAGACCATGGCATCGATATATGTGTGCGAGTAAGACCCTGTCTGGGACAGTGGCATCGACATGTGATTTCATGTAAGACCACGTCTGGGACATTGGCATTGTATGATATATGTGATTATCCGAGTACCCTATTCAATTCCGAATGGTTCAATGGGCAATGATAAGTTGTGATCAAATGTTTAAAATGAGCTAAAACGATCAGGTATGAGTTAGTTGATTACTTATTTGGAAGTAAGGTAAGTTGGCTATTTGATATGTGATGCAAATTATACAAGTTACTAATGTAAACATATATACATTTGTGTAGTATATTCGGCTATATACTATGTATATATATGTGATGTTATATTTTGATTCATGAGTATATGTATATGAGTGTAAATGTACTTGGTTATATAATGACATTTTGGCTTTGAAATTGAAAGATACTTTGTTAATATATATATATATACACATTCGGCCATGAATAAGTTTATATGTGAAAGTATATGTTTTACATGAAATTGTAAGCTTGAAATTTAATGTGATTATGATAGTGTAATTTGGTTTGGTTTAAATGAGTTGATTATGTCATTGAGTTGTTTATTTGCTTATGACTTACTAAGCTATGTTAGCTTACTGTGTGTGTTTATATTTGCCTCTGTTTTATAGATTTTGGAGATTAGTTAAGAGCTCGGGGATCATCAGCAAAGTCCATCACACTATCGACAGTTTTTGGTATTTTATAAGTTTAAACTTGAACTTATGGCACGTATAAGCTAGGTATATTTGGTTAAGTTTGAAGTATGTATATACTAAGCCATGCGAAAATGGCTAATATGTTATGCGAGTATATGAAACTTTAGTCAAGTTTATATGTGCTATATGCTTTGGAAATGGTTGGTGATTTTTGGATGTATATGTGGTTGATTCGGTTGAGGTTTATGCATAGATAAAAGTATATGTGAATTTTGTTGTTATGATTGATTAAAGTATATGTGAATTTGGTTGTTATGATTGATTAAGGTATTATTATGTGAATTGGCATTAAAGGATATTTGGTTATATTCGAACATGGTAGGAACATATTTTGATATGCTTATTATATGGTATATAAGATTTGTGTTTTGGATATATATTTATATTTGGTTAATGACATGAATAAATTATAAATAGCTTTAAGTAAGCTTATTTATGGAGAATAGATGTTTTTGAGTTGTGGTTTGTAAATTATGTAAATGATAGTGTCAATTCGGCTATGCTTTAGATTATATTGAAAATATGTATTCATGGAATATTGTTTAATGCATGATTATACGGTTAAACCTAGCTAAAATATGGTTGTATGCTTAAAACATGTTTACCATGAATTTGCTATTTAAGTTCGGTCATGAATGGAAATAAGTGAACAATATTTTTAAAAGTCATATTGAAGTTGTTTTGAATGATCGAATGTTGACTATTTGTTTGTTAATGAGTATGTAATTTTAGGCATATTAATTAGCATAAGAAATGAGTCTACTTTTTGGTGGTGTTTGTACTTAAAATGGTTTAATTTATTATGGTCTTATGTGTATGATCTAATGACTAAAAAATAGGTATGTTTAGTCTTTAATGATGAGTGTTTTAAATGAAGTTTATGAAAATGTATGACTATTACCGTATGGATGTTTTAATTTGCATTAATGTGCAAGGCATGTAATTTCATATTGACTATTACTAATGTCGCATATGTAACTTTTTTTTTAAGTTGTGTAATATGGCTTATTTAGTTTTTAAGAATGTGTATATATTGATTAAGGAATGTCATATTTGATAGTCAGCAAAAGAAGTAGACATATTGGCATACATTTGATGAATAACTGTAATGTTACATATTGAAATGATATGTGTTTTGGTGGCTATATGCATAATTACATAGATGATATTAGAAGTATGCTTGACCATGTTGATAATAATTAATGCTGTGTAAATTAATACATAATATGAAGTAAGTAATATGTTGAAAATTTGTGTTATGATTTGTGTATACAATGTGCAAATCAATGTATGTTTTAAAATGTAAATTAACTATATACTTTTTATAAATGAGTTTGACTTGTGTGAATATATGAATGTTTGGAATTGCACTTTTGTTTAGTAATGCCTTTAGCCCTAATCCAGCGACAGATATGGGTTAGGGGTGTTACACCATGTATCCAATGTGTGGTGGTAGAGTCTACATTTACGTTTCGTAATCTCAAGTTGTCAAATTATCATTAATTGATTCAAGTAAGGAATATGTTGTATGTATGTGCATGTGAGTACTTAAGCTTAAAATGTGAGATAATGAAGCATGAATATGATATTTTGACTTAATGAAAATATGAGTGAGAATGTGTCGTAGTATGCTTTTGTTTAACACATGACGTTATGTATGCTTGTGGTAATTTCGATCATTCACTAAGCTTGTATAAGCTTAGACGCTCCTCACTAAATCCTTGCAGATAGTTAGTATTTTCGGTGTGAGCGGTGTGGCCAAGGAAGTGATCCAAGCTAGGCAATAAACTTTTGTGTAGGTGGTTTTATATTTATTATGGACCCTTGAATAAAGGCAATGTAGGTTAGAATTTGTTTGATTATCATTATTATTTTTATTTGTTTATTATGATTTTGGAGTTTTGGTATTTCTTGGAATTATATTTATGAATGATTAGATGATTGGTATGGTGAATAACAATGTAGGTTGAACGGAATTATAGTTGATTATGAATGTGTCCTATGTTTTGCTGAGTTTTTGTCATTTTGTACAGAGGTATCGATATTCGGTGCATAAGTATCAATACCTCGGTGTTGGAATGTAA
The DNA here is from genome assembly GCA_025698465.1 of Gossypium longicalyx. Classification (NCBI taxonomy): domain Eukaryota; kingdom Viridiplantae; phylum Streptophyta; class Magnoliopsida; order Malvales; family Malvaceae; genus Gossypium; species Gossypium longicalyx. The sequence goes on from CM047000.1 coordinate 86,471,955, forward strand.
GTGCAGGAAAACAATAACTTAATTTGGTATTGATACCCATTCACGATTATCAGTACTCGGGTAGAAATACCAATACCTTTGTTTAAGTATCAATAAAACATTTTTGTTCAAAATTGAAAAAATAAAATAGAATCCTAAAATGGTATCAATTTTTTGTTAGTATCGATACCTCACTTAAGTAAATATCGATCCTTGCGGTTTTGTATTGATACGTACATTGTTTTCTTTAGAAATTTACTAAATGGTCCCTAAGCATGTTTTTAAACTGTTTCTAAAGTCGATTAATGTTTGATTATGTTGTGAACACCTCTGGAAATGATTAAGTTATGAACAATTGTCCTTGCTTAAAAGTTATGCATGTATGTGTTAAAGTTATGAAGCTGATGTAGTGCCCTATAATTCATGTCCGACGATCGGCCGGGTGAGGGATGTTACATGATATATAATAAGGGAGAGCTCAGTTACGATACTATAGAGGAATATTTTTGTGACTAAATAAGTTTCTAATTAATAGGTTAAGAATGAGAACTTAATTATAATTTATTTGAGTCCTAATTACATATGTCAAACCAGTTGATCCACTACCTCATTGAAACCAAAAATGAATTGTATGTAGAACCAAATAAACAAAAATGGATGGAAATGATAAGGTTAGAGAAATAGGTCACATTCTCAAATGAATGTGTCTTCTCACTAAATATAGAAATGACTTGAGAATTAATTTAAGTTTTTTAATTATTATTTAATTAAATAATTGAAGTTCAAAAATGGAATTTAATGAATTAGTCATTGTGAATTCGTTGAATATAGAAATTAAATATATTTCCTCATAGATTTTTTTATGGTAAAGTTGTCATAAATTTAACAAAATTAGAATTGGGTTGAGAAAATTATTTAAATGGAAAATTAATTTATCTAATTAAATTAAGTAATTAATAATATGTGTATGAACCATATTTTGCCCGGGCTGTATTTTAAATTAAACAAATCAAATTAAAAGCAAAATTGAAAATATTTTTAAAATTGTTCAGTCCATATACAGAGCCCAAAATTTAATCCTAAAGTCTACCCGAAGCCCAATTACAATGTAATACCCAAAACACCCAGCAGACCCGTTACACCCAAATACCTAGCTAAACCAACCCAATCCTAAGCCTACCCAAACCCAATAAGCAGTAGCCCAACGAGGCCCAAATTTGAAACACCAGGGCTACCCTAGGGTTTCTGTGATCTCTAGCATGGCAAACAGCAGACAATGCCCCTGCTCTTCGCGCCGCAAGTCCCTCATCGAGCCTCCATCTATGCCTGACCTCCGTCGAGATTTCTTCGCGCTCACCTGCAAAAGGAAATAAAAAGGGACAGTACAAGCAATATATGGCAAGAAATCAAGCAAATAAAGGCATATCAAAGATTTGTATTGTAATAATGCCTATAAAGGTTGGATATCAAACGATGTAAAAGAGGGGGGAGGAGGAGACTACTAGAGGGATATTATACATTTACAATAAAAATACAAACTTTAAATCACAGAATAGAGGTGATTTTTTTTATTTTCTTTACGTTTTCTTTTTTTTATTTATTTTCATTCGCAATATATACTGTAAAACAGTCGATGTTTGCCTTTTCTTACAAAATACTACTTAAGAATAAAAAGGGAAGGATTTACCTTAAAAAAGGAAGGATTTTGACCTTCTAGTCGCTACGAATGGTGGCGCGTGGGACAAACAACCACCGGAGTCCAGGCCAGATTCGAGCCTGGAAGATAGCATTTGAAGGCCTTCATTTGTGTTTTTTTTAAGGGGATGGTACAATGAATTTTTTGGGGTAAATTTTGGCTTATATAACCTTACCAAAACGACGTCGTTTTGGCTTAACTCAATAAGCACAAAACGACGTTGTTTCGAGGCTTAGGATCCGCGTGTTGACCCGATTACCCGGGGAGGATCCGCGTGTTTTTCATAAAATGGGATAATTTTCCAATTGGTTCTTCCGTGTTTTCTGTATTTACAATTTCATTTTATTTTATTATAATTTGGCCCTAACATTTTGATTTTATTTCAATTTAGTCCCAACAGCTCCTTTGAGGCCTATTTTGGGAACGATGTCGTTTCAGGGATAAGGGCTAATTTCCCAATGAGTCCCTCAACTTTTAACGTGCGTTCCAGAAGGCCCAAAATTCATTTTTTTTATTTTTAAATTAGCCCTAAAGTTTTGATCATTGTTAATTTTAATCCTTTTTCTTAAATTTATTTATTTTAAATATTATTTATTACTTATTTATACATATAAAAATTTATTTATTTGTATATTATTTTTGTTATTTTCAAGTATATTTATATACTAATATATATTATTTTATTTTTATATTATTATTATATATATATTATATTATCTTATGTTTTAATACACATTATATATTATTTTATTTTATTTTATATTTTATCATATATTTATATCTTATTACATATTATCATGTATAATCTTAAAATTTTATAAATTATTATTAAACATTATGTTTTTTATATATATTATTAAATATTTAAAATTCATTTATCATTACATTATTTTATTATTTTATATTTTATATGTTATTTTATTATATATATTTATATTATTAATATATTATTACACTATTATGAAATTTATAAATTATTATTAAGTATTACATTTATGTGTATTAAACATGTAGTATATATGTTATTATAAAGTTTTATTATTATATATATATTATACATCGTTTTTAGTATGTATTAAGCACTTTAAAATTTCCCTTTATTATTCATTGTGTCAAATATGTGATTCTTCCTAAGTTTTATTTTATATATGTTCATATGTTATTAATATGTTTGTGTTAATTGTTTAAATATGTAAATTCATTGCACGAGTTATTTGTTATCATTGATTTTATATGTTTGCATGAAAATTATTTATTTATGTAAGTTATATTTTCATGAAGTATGATTATATATCTTATCCTCATTGTTTACTATGTTGTATTCTCGCATGAAATATTAATGTATAAAGATTTATGTTATTTATGTTTATAAAATATTAATGTATGTTGTGATGTTAGCTTCTAGGTTATATTTGTATTAAAGCGTATATGATTTTTATTATTTTTGATATCTTGTAACATGTCAAATGCATCACTGTTTTAAAGGAATTTATACCCAAAAGGATTTTTTTTTGAAGTAATACTTTTCGTATTTAGGAATTCGGGAAATAAGTGCCCTAACATGTTGGGTTGCGATTTCCCGTTTGTCTAAATGCCTAAAGTATCCTTCTAAATAATTTTTCTAAATTAAGAGGTGATTTCAGTACAAAAGTTTGAGAATATCGTGTCCTATCATGCTGGATGTGATGTTCGTGTTCTTTTGGAACGAAGGATTCTCGTTTTTTTTAAACTCAAACTGTTCCGATTTTAAAAAAGGGATCTTATTTTGAATTATTTCAAACTTTGACAGTAAGACAGAAAACAATTCAATTTGGTACCAATTTCGAGTGTTGTGAGGGTGTTAACCCTTCCTCACACGCAACCGACTCCCGAACCCATTTTTCGATTTTACGTAGACCAAAACGTTTTATGAGGTGATCCAATCACACCTAAAAAGGTTGGTGGCGAATCTCGTTTTTATTTTTTTTAAAAAAACTCGTTTTTAAGGAGGTTTCGACAGCTTGGCGACTTTGCTGGGGAATTATAAGAGAGTCAAGGCAAGAAATTGATTTTTTGTGTCTTAATGTCAAAAGTTTGGAAAATTTTAAAATATTGATCATTTTATATGTGTTTGTTGCATATGTTGTTACTTTGATTTCGCACATTGCATTCGCATGACCGCTGTGGTCGAACCTTTAAGTGGGAGTGAGAAGCTACGCTTTCGTGAGGTTTCCACCTCCGAATGAGCTAGTGGATTGCTTCCGGGATACTGTACCTATATCTTCGTGAGATTTTTATCTCCGCATGGCCATAGGGAAATGTGTCTCCCTGAACTGAACTTGGTCTATATGAGCCTATAATGGGTGGGGACCGAGGAATCTGCTGGTTCAGGTACCCTCGCTTTAGAACTGAAACTCATATAGTGAACTTTAAGCGCTTACCCTATGGATTATGGTGATAACTTTTAGTAAACTACCCTTATAAGTGTTTGTTTGTTATACTTTTATACGATACTAATTTAATTTGTTTTGCTATCATTGCATGTCATTCAACATTCAAAGGTATCGATTCACGGTTCGATTTCTGGGTTAGAAAGTTTTGTAATAGGGAACGAATATCTTGATAAAGTGGAGGACAATGCCTCTGTCTGTACCTGGTCAGAGAAAACCCAGTTAGAGAAAGGAGATAGTGTCACTAAGGGGCATACATCAGAGTAATGGGACTTCACCCGTATTAATTCGACGTAGAATGAGTTTCAGGAGTTGAGAGACATTTGGGCCCAATGGGATGACGAGGCTGAGCAGCTTTTCTATCAAAATTATGGAGACCTTCCCTATTTGCTAGACGTCAAAGTAGATAGGCACTTGTTTCGAGCTATGGTACAGTTCTGGAGCCCTGCTTATAGTCGCTTTACATTTGATGATGTTGATCTTGTACCTACTTTGGAGGAGTATACGACTTTACTGCGTTGCCCGAGGATTCAGGGTCACAAGGCTTATGTTAGGCCTGCTAGCCTTCCAACTTTTGCGAAAAAGTTGGTGATGATTACTGGGATGAGTGAGCAGTGGGCTGTAGCTCGTGTGCAGCAAAAGGCTGATAGTAAGTGTGTTCCATGGGCCGTTTTGAGGGATTTGATATCGACACATCCAGACGTAAAGAAAAGGGTCGACGTCCTGGCTTTGAGTATTTACGGCATGGTGATTTTTCGAAAGGCGTTGGGGCACATAGATGAGGCAGTCGCGAATTTGTTCGATCGTGTTGGTAAGCAGAATACATCGGTACCAGCAATCCTAGCTGAGACACTTAGATCTTTGAGTGCATGTCGGAGGGCCGGCGAGGGTAGATTTATTGGATGTGCACAATTGTTGCTAGTCTGGCTCCATAGCCACTTCTGGAAGCTTGATAAGGTTCCTTGCCGAGTATTCTTTGAGGTTTATTCTCCCTTAAAGGAAGCAGTAGACATGCCTAGGAGAGATGACATTTCAGAGGAGAGGTGGATAGACATTCTTTAGAATCTTCGAGAGGAAGATGTTATGTGGAAGGCTCCTTGGTTAGTTCCTAGTGAAGTCCTTTACCGCTGTGGCAGTTTTGATTGGGTCCCTCTGCCAGGAATTTGGGGAGTTGTTGGGTATGCACCAGTGCTTGTTCTAAGGCAATATCAAGCGAGACAGTTCATACCGGCTACACAGGGTTTAGCTTAGAGTGATTTCTCTTATAAAGGAGATCACTATAAGAAGAGGATGCGAGAGATTTCTGAGGCTTGGAAGAAGCCTTTCTATATGAAGATCTTGACCGAAGGCTCGACGCCAACCCTTGAGTATTGTCGAAACTATTTTTTAAAGGATTGTTCAAAAAATGGGGATCGACTTTTGAAAAACGAAAATGAGAGTCGCCACCAATCTTTTAAAGTATGATTGGATCACTTTATAAAATGTTTTGGTCTACGAAATTACGAGAAAACAGGTTCGAGAGTCGGTTACGTTCAAGGAAGGATTAGCACCCTCGTAATGCCCAAAATTGGTACCAAATTGAATAATTTTGTCTTAATGTCAGAAATTTGAAAGAATTTAGAAATGAGATTTCCTTAAAACCGTAATATTTTAAATTAAAAGTATCAAGATTCATTCGTTTCAAAAGAGTACAAAAATCACATCCAGCATAATTGGATACGATATCTTTAAACTTTCGTAACTGAAATCATCTTGTGATTTGTAAAACTAATTTTAAAAGGATATTTTAGCTATTTAGACAAACGAGAAATCGCAACCCAGCATGTTAGGGCACTTCTTCCCGAGTTCCTATATATCAAAACACTGCCTTATTTTTTAAAAAAAATCTTTTTTTTTTTAAAATTAAATGAGATAAAATTTTGGTTTTAAAAGTAATGATATGTTTTGCATATTACAAGAAATTGAATAAACTTAATTACAATATATAAGCTTTATCATTTCATGCAAATATAGTATAGAAAATAATAATGATGGCATAAATTACACAATATGCATTACCACTTTAGGCATACATCATCATAAATAACCTAAATGTTCATGCATTATTGTTACATACAAAACATAAGGTAATGCATAATGAATACAACAAATATAAAATTGCAATATACATATATGATAATATCTTATGCAAATCACCATAAATAATCAATTTCATGCAAATATACGAAACAAATGATATGTAAAAGTTTAACTTACTATATCAAAATAAGAGAAAACTAAAAATAAATTAATTAATTAAAATGTATAAAATATAAATTCAATAAAAAAAACAAGATATTTAGAAATACATTGAATAATATAAGAACGATAAAAGAGAACCCCCTCCTTTTTAAAAAAATGATACATACATATAAGTTATATTATATGGTATAATAACTATATATAAAAAATGTATTAAGTATTAATATTACATTTACTTATAAAATTTTTAAAAATGTATATAATTAATAAATAATAAAAATGATGTATACTTTATAATAAAATAAAGGTAATGTAAGGAAATATAGTATAATATATAGTGTATAAAAATATAAATTATATAATATAATGTATATAATATAATATATAAAAATATTATGATACATAGTAAAATATAATATGTAACAAATATATATAAATAGAATATAATGAGATATAATATGATAAGGGATATATAAAATAATAATAATATAATAAGTATTCTACATATAATAATAATAATATAAAAATGTATAATAATAATCTAATGAATAATATATACTATTTTATATAACCAATATTTTTTAAAGAAATAATATAAAATAAAGAAGATTAAAATTAAATTTAATTAAGAAATCTGGGGTTTATTTGCAAAATAATAAAAATTCTGAGCCTGATTGAAAGGCGCGTTAAATTCAGAGGACTCACTGGGCAATTTAGCCCTAATCCCAAAACGACACCGTTTCCCAAATACTGTTTTAAAATCACTGTGAGGACTAAATTGAAACAAAATTAAAACATTAGAGCTAAATAAATAAATTAATAAAATAAAATTGTAAATATTAAAAAATGTGGGAGGACCAATTGAGTAATTAACCCAATCTTTAAAAACACGCGGATCCTCCTCGGGTAATCGGGTCAACACGCGGATCCTCTGTTGAAACGACGCCGTTTTGAAGCTTATCGTTTTAAGCTAAATGACGTCGTTCTACTTACACTATTTAAATTAGTTTTCAGCCAAAAAATTCATTTTTGAATCTGTTTTTTTAAAGAAAAAGGTTTGGAAACTCTTTGAAAGAGAGGAGAGTGTAGTCCTCCTGGCTCCGGCCTCCGCTGACTCCACCCTATACGGCGGTCTGAATGCGAAACTTTTCGTTTTACGACAAAATAAAAGGTAACCTCCTCTGTTTTCTTTTAGTATTTATTTATATATATACTTGGAATAGAAAGAAAAAAAACAAAATGAATCACCTTTACTTCGGTCGACTGTTGATATTGTAAGTTTGTGTAACACTACTTTTTTATTGAATCTCTGTATTCTTTTTTTCCTCTCCCAAAAAAAAATCTCCTTATTAAAGTAAAATCCTTCGGCTTTTATAGCCTCTGTTTACAAGTTTGAATATTCTCTACTCGATTTCTTGCCTTTGTTTGCTTAGTTTCCTTTTCTGTTACATTTTCTTTTTCTGTGTCTGTTGGTTTCCTTTTTTTTTTTGTCTTGCAGGTACCAAAAATCTGGCGAAGATCGCGTTGTGGATGCGAATCTTGCCTTGATGACCACAGGACGGCTTCTGCTGCGAAGATCTCGGCACCGATGGAGGCGCAAAGGTCAGTGATGAAGCCTAAAATTGCGATAGTGACGCTTGGAGTGCCCAAAGCCTCTGATCAACGCTTTGATGGACCTCGAGCAAGGTGATCGTCAATCTGACCGGCATTGATGAGGGCCAGCTGGGGTGACGTGAGGGGACATGACGCTTGGCTTAGCTTCTGGATCCTTCCATTTGCGGCGTATAGGGTTCCAGAAACCCTAGGTCTTCCCTTATCTATTTAAACATTTGGGCCCCTTGGGCCCCAGGTGTAATGGGTCTGCTGGGTTTAGACTAAAACCGGGTGTAGGACTTTTGGTAGTTGGGTCAAGTGTAAACGGGTATAGGGTAGTAGTAGGCTTACTGGGTTGTAACCGGTTTTGGGCTTATCAGGCCTTGAAGCCTGTTTATTGCAAATGGATTGTTTAAATAAACATTCATTTATATATGTTTTTATTTATTTAATCATGGGCCCGGGCAGAAATGGGTTATTACAGCTACCCCTCTTTGCTCATTACTGTGTAACAGGAATAGAGCAAAGACTATAAAAGGACCAATTTTGCCCGGGCTCGCCGAGTCTTGCGTTTTTGATCCTTGATCTTCTTTAAATAGCCTCTTAACGGCTTCAATCTACTATCTTTGATCTGCTCCCCGTTTAATACAGAGACGCCAAATCTGTTATCTTCGATCTGCTCCCCGTCTAATACAGAGACGCCAAATCTGCTTCTTCAATCTGCTCCCCGTCTAATACAGAGATGCCAAATCATCTTGGATCTGCTTTAATGAAGGTCTAATCTGTTATGTCTTCGATCTGCTCCCCGTCTAATACAGAGACGCCAAATCATCTTAGATCTGCTTCGATGAAGGTCAGATCTGCTGTGTCTTCGATCTACTCGACGTCTAATAGAGAGATGCCAAATCATCTTGGATCTGCTTCAATGAAGGTCGATCCGCTGTCTTCGATCCGCTCCCCGTCTAATACCAAGAGATGCCAAATCATCTTGGATCTGCTTCAATGAAGGTCGATCTGCTATGTCTTCGATCTGCTCCCCGTCTAATATAGAGATGCCAAATCATCTTGGATCTGCTTCAATAAAAGGTCGATCTGCTTTGTCTTCGATCCGCTCCCGTCTAATCTGAGAGATGCCAAATCATCTTGGATCCGCTTCAATGAAGGTCGATCTCATCGTCTTTGATCTACTCCCGTCTAATACGAGATGCCAAATCATCTTGGATCTGCTTCAATGAAGGTCAGATCTGCTATGTATTCAATCTGCTCCCCGTCTAATATAGAGATGCCAAATCATCTTGGATCTGCTTCAATGAAGGCCAGATCTGCTGTCTTCGATCTGCTCCCCGTCTAATACAGAGATGCCAAATCATCTTGGATCTGCTTCAATGAAGGTCAGATCTGCCATGTCTTTGATCTGCTCCCCGTCTAATATAGAGATGCCAAATCTGCAATTTGATCTTTGACAATACAGAGATGCCAAATCTGCTACTTCGATCTGCTCTCTGACAATACAGAGATGCCAAATCTGCTATCTTCGATCTGCTCTTTGACAAAATAGAGACGCCAAATCATCTTAGATCTACTTCAGCGTAAACACGTAAAAGCCAGATCTGCTATGCTTTAGCTTTAGCCTGTTACCCTACTGCTTAGGGAGTTAAGGCACATCAATCTTCATTGTCCCTTGAAGAATATAACCTGTATAATGCGTATGAGTTCATGCCTAATGATTAGGATGCTATGATCAAAATGAGTCAAGTGCTCCTAATTAAAGCTATTATAATGCAAAATGTTTATGAAAATAACTTCTATTTCGGACGTCATCACTCATTCATCTATCGAGCTTTCCACCTCATTCTTCTCGACATATCAATCATACTCTACTCGTATGCCTCGAATCTTCTCCATCAATTTGGTCTACCGTGCCATTCCCCGAATGTTATGATCCACTGAAGATGTTTATGAAATGATCCTTTCTTAAGATCAATATCGCTTAAAACGTCCAACCAACTTTTGGACTGAAGAAGAAAATCTCTCGAGTATCTCTAACCCATACATATGAGAATTCCTTAAACAATTGTCCTGTTTCAGTTTCTTGTATTATCTAGAAATTTCCAGAGTAATATGCAAAACTTCGTTTGTGAAGATATTTTAGTTCATCTATCATTATTTCAATGCAACATGCTTTATGAATAATGGGAGACAAATAAATTGATCCTAAGGATAATTAGATTTGGACAAATTATTGGAAGGAATGCAAAAAGATTAAATTGAGAACATATCTTTGCAAAGAAAAAAGAATCCAAAGATAGTAAATAGGACAGAAATCAGATGCCCCAGATATCGCCGCTTGAACGTCTATACACCAGATCCATGAAGACTTTCTTGAGTTCAACATGTGTTTAAAAGATCCAAAGTAATTCGTTGATGCCTCGATATGTAACATACTTCACTTCTCGTCGAATCTGATATAGCAAGGTCACTGCATGATTTTCCAAATTTGAGCTGCCCTTTCGGGTTTTCAACTCAAAACCCCTTTGGTCATAAGGCGCCCTTTTGCGGGTTTTCGCCTTGGCCTCTCTATATTTTTTCTCTTTTTTTTTTGAAGTAGAAGTCCCAAAGTGCCCTTTGCGGGTTTTCACCTTGGCTTCCCTTCTCCTTCAGAGAAAGTATTCCTTGACCGAGTCCGAATTCACTGGATCAGATAAATTCTTCCTATCCATTTCTTGTCAAAAATCACTGCACCTCTAGAGAAAGCCCTCTTCGCAACATATGACCCTTCCCAATTCGGCATCCTTTTGAATGGGAAGGATCTCTTTCAGCACACGGTTTCCTTCATGAAATTCTTTTGGACGAACCTTCTTTGTCATAAGTCTGTGTCATCCATTTTGGTACATTTGCTTAGGATGAATACTTTCAAGTTAAGTTTACTAGAGGTATTCAGTTCTTGACTCCATCAAAGCTTGGAGAAAAAAATCTTGATTCATAAACCCATGAGAAAATGATTGCCCCAACAGCAGTCCTGGTTGTTGTTTGTCAAACCTTACAAAAAGATGGTTCAATGATTCTCAGCAGACAAGAATGAAGTTGCTGACTTTATCTTTCAACCTGGAAAGCTGAGGTACAGAGATTACTCCCGGAGTATACATCTCACCATGACTCGATGATGTTTCTGAAACATCCCTAATCTTCATCAATTGCCCCCAACTGTGAAGCTGCCAAATGAGCGTAGCAAATAGGAGCCACAAAAAATATGGCTGTGGTGCTCCTTTGATACATATAGGATAGAGAATGAACAAACTCTTGCAGATCATCAGCCGAAAACCCAGCCTAGTCTAAGAGAACATGATAGTGGGTCTGCCTCGTGATTCCAATCATTCCAGCATGGGTACCAAGGTAAAAATCATTGTTCTTTGGATGACATACTTTGTTGTCAATGACAGTACCATGTAGCACATTGTTAGGAGATCCTTGCTGAAAAAAAACTTGGTATGATAGTTTTTTGTACAACAATAACCACAATCTTTAGGGTTCCACTTCTCGTCAAGGAACTTGCAAGCCTCAACAACTTGATCAAAACATGATTGAATTGAGACTCGCTAACCCCATCCCTGAAAATAATGATTTGATCAAGTTTCCTCTTCCCTAAACTTGTATAGAAGTCTAAGAGAGCTTCCTTCATGATACCGTCATCCACTTTGTCGATTAATCTTGGTTTTGAAGAAAGAATCTATCATTTTAAGCTTCAGAGACTGTGTACGGCCTAATGCCCCATAGCTGGAAATCAATGGCCACCGCCTGGAGCTAACCATCGCAGCTATTGATGGCACATCAGACTACTCAGGAAAGCCAAACAATGCACCCATTCCAAGGATGATGGTTGGAACCTTTGAAACAACTGGAATTGAAGATGTTTGCCCCAGCGTAAGCATAGAGAGTAAGCGATAGTTTCTTATGCCAATTTTTACCAGTCTCGGTCATCTTCTGTAATTTATTTTTCTTTTTTTTTCTTTTCTTTTGGCAACCTTTATTGTACTGTCGTATGACGCCTTATCTTTGAAAAGACTACAAACTTTTGGCATTGTGCAGTTGGATATGATGTTTTTTTTTTGAAATTCGATGACTATTGACTTTGTAATATTGGCATATGAAGTTATCTCTACCCTCTTAACGGAGCAGTCGAAAACCACAAAGATGAACCATTGTCAACTTGAAACTTTTGACGGGCCCATAACATACATGTCCTATAAGTCTTGGCTCATTAAATTCGGCATTTATGATATAACTGATGCGATCCCCTTCCATGGTGAACCAACAGTGCCCAAGGCTCTTGTTTATCCTGGTCATTATGAATCCTCTTGCATTCGTCTTTGGACCATATTTTTGAATTCCCATAATAGTCTCAACAAGGTCTTGTTTTGTCTCCTCAGCTAATTCCAATTTCGCAATCTTTCCTTCCTCTAAGGCTATATTTCCTACCACCACTTAATGGGGTAAAAACCATTTTCAAAAAATTCAGAAACAAGTCACAATTTCTGTCACCTTCAAAGTACTGAGATTCCTCTAAACACATGTCACTCTAAAAAAGTAACTCTGAATCTGTAGTATCGTTGCCCATGTCATTGATATTTAGGGACCCACGATAGGCACAAAAGAATATACAAGGAATAAATGAATTCAAGCATGACTATTTACATGAAATGAAAATTTATAAAGAATGTCAAAGGTCAAAAGAATCAGAATGAAAGAATATTTACTCGGATAAATAATAAAAGTATGTTTTATTGAAAATAAAACAAGAGTGTTCTGAATATTACTCCGTAAAATTCCTAAAGATTACAGGAAGTTCTTCTGCAGTTCAATTGTTTAAAGAACTTCTCGGTTCGTAAGGGCGAAAGCCCTCAAGGTTTCTTTGTTCAGTCCCTTCCTCATGTATGACATTGATGGGATGATTTTCATTTCCAAACACCCCCATCTCCAGGTAAGCTATCCCTCCTGATACAAAAGTCTAGGATATGTAAGGGAGCGTCTTCTTTTCGCTCAGCCGTGACCCTCTTCTCTCTTTCTCTCTTTCTTTCTCTTTTTAGCCTTAACTAATTAGGGTCTTTTTATGGATTTAAATGCATGTGATGTGATGCAATGCAAATGCAAAAGAAAATGAGATGTTGATCTTGAATTCAATTCTATTAGAATAACTTTTCTAGAAAACAGATTTCTTTACACGAAAATAAATTACATATGCGGTCTTGCCCTTCATAGTCCAAGTAAACGCTGATCTTTTCTTCATGGTCGAATCCTGTAAATTCTCCAAAAGATGCCTTTGCTAGCTCCTTGCTGCTTAATCTGAGCCTCAATCTCTTACTCGCTTATCTCCATGATACCATAAAAAAAGTGCCGACTCTTGGATAATCTTCGTTGGTAGTTAAATCAAGTAACGTATTCCTTCGTGGACTTCCGGCTTTCTCTCGTCATGCCTTTGTTGGCTTGAATCTCTTGCAATTACATCATGTATTCCTCCTGAACTACCAGCTTTCTCTCGTCATGCCTTTGTTGGCTTGAATCTCTGGCAATTACATCATGTATTCCTCCGTGAACTACCAGCTTTCTTTCGTCGTGTTTACTTGGACTATATTCAGACGACCGCACTATAATCCACTTTATCAAGAAATTTGTTTCCTTATGACAAACTATTCTATTTAGGAATCGAATTTCGAATCAACACCTTCTTTTCTTTGATGTAATGTAATGCAAATGCATAAATGCAAAAAGGTGTCGATCTCGATTTAGTTTCATTTTAGAAAACGTTATTTAAGGAAAAAAGTCTTTTTATAAAATGGATTACAAATACGCTTTCGCTCGTAGGCCCAGAGTCTTAACCCTATCTAATAACAAAGCTAACTTTCGGCCACGATCTGACTGTAGCTCATATTGGTACTCAACGTGCTCACCCTTTCTACCAGTATCTGTAAATGATCAGCTATCTCTTGAATTATGGCTTCACCTATGAAGTAAGCTCTACAGCCAAAGACACCTCCTCCAATTCTTGTGAAGTTACTCTGATTACCTTCAAAGAAAGATTGGCGAAGAAGTAGGCATTCCAGCTTTGCAGCATACTGCCTTAAAATGATATCAAACATCCTCAGTGCTTCTTGAGAGTCTTCAAATTTCTGCCCCTACAGAACATTTTGAATTGCTTGCATGGGTATCTTCGCAGCATAGCTAGTCTCCACTTTAAAGGTCTTTAAACGATACGATCTTTTTTAATCTCTTTCTTTCATGCTCATTTGGGCTGTCCCGGCCATCAGGGCTTGCATTTCCATTATTTTTGATAGGTACAACATCCTAAAGTATTACAGTAAATTCCCGCTTGTTGTTTGGTAGCGGTTCTATAGTAAGTGAGCCTTTCTACCATCATAAGCAAAATTCTTTCCATCCAATTTCAATTTTGTAGGTCTTATACCCTTACCATCCACGAGGTGACTATCTTCATCTATAATGGTAGAAGTGTCCATCAGTACTCCCCACGCTCACCTTGAATTGTTCATCTATCTTCATGTCAAGCAAATACTGTAATTTCCCATAACTGTTGTAGAACAACTACTTGGCTTCGTTACTCTATTAATCCCATATTTCCTTTAACTCTTGGAGGTTATTTCGCATCACACTAATGAGAGTGTAGTCCCATAATTCTGATGTGTATCCTTCAGTGATACTATTTTCTTTTTCTATCTGGGTTTTCTCTGACCAAGCACAAACGAAAGAGTTGTCCTCCACTTTATTAAGATATTCGTTCCCCATTACAAAACTTTCTAACTCAGAAATCGAACCTTGAATCGACACCTTTTAATGATAAATGACATGCAATGATAGCAAAATAAGAGAAACAAGTCAGTGTCACATATATAAAAAAATATAATAAATAAGAACTTATAAAGGTAGGCACTAAAGGTCATCATCATACTACCTGGGGCAAGCACTTAAAGGTTCACTATATGAGTTTCAGTTCTAAAGTGAGGGTACCTGAACCAGCAGATTTCTCGGTCCTCACCCATTATAGGCTCATATAGACCAAGTTCAGTTCAGGGGGACACATTTCCCTATGGCCATGCGGAGATGAAAATCTCACGAAGACATAGGTACAGTATCCCGGAAGCAATCCACTAACTCATGCGGAGGTGAAAACCTCACGAAAGCTTAGCTTCCCACTCCCATTTAAAGGTGCGACCAACAGTCATGCAAATGCAATGTGCGAAATGAAAGTAATAACATATGCAACCAACACATGTAAACTTGATCAATATTTTAAAATTTTCCAAACTTTGGACATTAAGACACAAAAAATCAATTTCTTGGCTTGACTCTCTTATAAGTCCCCAGTGGAGTCGCCAAGCTGTCGAAACCATTTTTTAAAGGATTGCTCAAAAAACGAGGATCGACTTTTGAAAAACGAAAATGGGAGTCGCCACCAATCTTTTAAAGTGTGATTGGATCACTTTATAAAATGTTTTTGGTCTACGAAATTACGAGAAAACAGGTTCGGGAGTCGGTTAAATTCGAGGAAGGATTAGCACCCTCGTAACGCCCAAAATTGGTACCAAATTGAATAATTTTGTCTTAATGTCAGAAATTTGAAAGAATTTAGAAATGAGATTTCCTTAAAACCGTAATATTTTAAATTAAAAGTATCAAGATTCATTCGTTTCAAAAGAGTACAAACATCACATCCAACATAATTGGATACGATATCTTTAAACTTTCGTAACTAAAATCATCTTGTGATTTGTAAAACCCGTTTTAAAAGGATATTTTAGCTATTTAGACAAACGAGAAATCGCAACCCAGCATGTTAGGGCACTTCTTCCTGAGTTCCTATATATCAAAACATTGCCTTATTTAAAAAAAAAAAACTTTTTTTTTTAAATTAAATGAGATATAATTTTGGTTTTAAAAGTAATGATATGTTTTGCATATTACAAGAAATTGAATAAACTTAATTACAATATATAAGCTTTATCATTTCATGCAAATATAGTATAGAAAATAATAATGATGGCATAAATTACACAATATGCATTACCACTTTAGGCATACATCATCATAAATAACCTAAATGTTCATGCATTATTGTTACATACAAAACATAATGTAATGCATAATGAATACAACAAATATAAAATTGCAATATACATATATGATAATATCTTATGCAAATCACCATAAATAATTAATTTCATGCAAATATACGAAACAAATGATATGTAAAAGTTTAACTTACTATATCAAAATAAGAGAAAACTAAAAATAAATAAATAAATTAAAATGTATAAAATATAAATTCAATAAAAAAACAAGATATTTAGAAATACATTGAATAATATAAGAACGATAAAGAGAGACCCCTCCTTTTAAAAAATGATACATACATATAAGTTATATTATATGGTATAATAACTATATATAAAAATGTATTAAGTATTAATATTACATTTACTTATAAAATTTTTAAAAATGTATATAATTAATAAATAATAAAAATAATGTATACTTTATAATAAAATAAAGGTAATGTAAGGAAATATAGTATAATATATAGTGTATAAAAATATAAATTATATAATATAATGTATATAATATAATATATAAAAATATTATGATACATAGTAAAATATAATATGTAACAAATATATATAAATAGAATATAATGAAATATAATATGATAAGGGATATATAAAATAATAATAATACTATAATAAGTATTCTACATATAATAATAATAATAATATAAAAATGTATAATAATAATCTAATGAATAATATATACTATTTTATATAACCAATATTTTTTAAAGAAATAATATAAAATAAAGAAGATTAAAATTGAATTTAATTAAGAAATCTGGGGGTTTATTTGTAAAATAATAAAAATTCTGGGCTTGATTGAAAGGCGCTTTAAATTCAGAGGACTCACTGGGCAATTTAGCCCTAATCCCAAAACGACACCGTTTCCCAAATACTGTTTTAAAATCACTGTGAGGACTAAATTGAAACAAAATTAAAACATTAGAGCTAAATAAATAAATTAATAAAATGAAATTGTAAATATTAAAAAATGTGGGAGGACCAATTGAGTAATTAACCCAATCTTTAAAAACACGTGGATCCTCCTCGGGTAATCGGGTCAACACGCGGATCCTCTGTTGAAACGACGCCGTTTTGGAGCTTATCGTTTTAAGCTAAACAACGTCGTTCTACTTACACTATTTAAATTAGTTTTCAGCCAAAAAATTCATTTTTGAATCTGTTTTTTTTAAAGAAAAAGGTTTGGAAACTCTCTGAAAGAGAGGAGAGTGCAGTCCTCCTGGCTCCAGCCTCCGCTGACTCCGCCCTATACGGCGATCTGAATGCGAAATGTTTCGTTTTACGACGAAAAAAAAGGTAACCTCCTCTGTTTTCTTTTAGTATTTATTTATATATATATATATATACTTGGAATAGAAAGAAAAAAAAAACAAAATGAATCACCTTTACTTCGATCGACTGTTGATATTGTAAGTTTGTGTAACACTCCTTTTTTATTGAATCTCTGTATTCTTTTTTTCCTCCCCTAAAAAAAATCTCCTTATTACAGTAAAATCCTTCGACTTTTATAGCCTCTGTTTACAAGTTTGAATATTCTCTGCTCGATTTCTTGCCTTTGTTTGCTTAGTTTCCTTTTCTGTTACATTTTCTTTTTTTGTGTCTGTTTGTTTCCTTTTTTTTTTTGTCTTGCAGGTACCAAAAATCCGACGAAGATCGTGTTGTGGATGCGAATCTTGCCTTGATGACCACAGGACGGCTTTTGCTGCGAAGATCTCGGCACCGATGGAGGCGCAGAGGTCAGTGATGAAGCCTGAAATTGCGGTAGTGACGCTTGCAGTGCCTAAAGCCTTTGGTCAACGCTTTGATGGACCTCGAGCAAGGTGACCGTCAATTTGACCGGTATTGATGAGGGCCAGCTGGGGTGACGTGAGGGGACATGACGCTTGGCTTAGCTTCTGGATCCTTCCATTTGTGGGGCATAGGGTTCCAGAAACCCTAGGTCTTCCCTCATCTGTTTAAACATTTGGGCCCCTTGGGCCCCAGGTGTAATGGGTCTGCTGGGTTTAGACTAAAACCGGGTGTAGGACTTTTGGTAGTTGGGTTAAGTGTAAACGGGTATAGGGTAGTAGTAGGCTTACTGGGTTGTAACTGGTTTTGGGCTTATCAGGCCTTGAAGCCTGTTTATTGTAAATGGATTGTTTAAATAAACATTCATTTATATAATTTTTTTATTTTTGGTTTTATTTATTTAATCATGGGCCCGGGCAGAAATGGGTTATTACAAGTATAAAGAGTGGTTTAGTAGGAGAGTCAACGATAATGTCCCTAGGCCAATTTTGGGGGTGGCTCGATCATTAGAGGAGAACTTACGAGTGATTCCATCAGAGTTGGAGGTTATGAAGCAAGAGTTCGAGAGAAAGAATTTGGATCTTGAAAAGAGGATTGAGAAGCTCGAAAAGGGGAAAATGTACTTGAGTCTCGACGTCGATGTTCAAAAGGTAGAAGTCGAGAAGGTGAAAAAGGAAAAGAGAAAGATCGAGGAAGATCGAGATGATTTAAAGACGCACTACAAGAAGGCCCAGGTAACGTTGAAAAGGGTCGGATTAGGGAGATCTTCAGAGCAGTGGCAGCAAGAGATCCAAGAGGAAATGATCAAAGCCGAGTATTGGGAGAAAAATTTCCAAGAGATGCAGTCGCGTAATCAGGCCTTAGAGAAGGAAAATCAAGGATTAAAAACTAAGGTGGCTGAGCTGGGACGATCTCTTCATCATCACTTAAGTCGTAACTCTGCGATCGAGTTAAAGACAAGCTTGGACAAGATCGAGGAAATGAAGCACAATATTGGAGGGTTGGAAGCAGCACTACAAGACTGTGAGCTACGAATTGAGCAGCTCAAGGCAAGAGAAGAATAGTGGAAGGGAGAACTTCACCATCTTCAGGATCAAGTGGGAGATAGGGATTATCTCATGGGAGAAGCTATAGTCCAGATTCGAGAAGTTACTGTTCATTTACAAGACCTAGCGACACAAGCTAATGTATTAAGTACAAAATATGAGTTAGTGTCAGATAAAGGTTTAGAGTTAGCTTTGTTGTTGGATATGGTTAAAACTTTGAGCCTGAGGGCAAAGGCTTACTTGTAATCTGTTTTGTGTAAAGATTTTTGTTTCTTAAATAATGTTTTCTAAAAAGAAACTAAATCAGAATCGATATCTTTTAGCATTCATGCATTTGCATCTCATCACATCATATGCATTCAAGTTTATAGAAAGACCCTAATTAGTTAAAATTATTAGGGAGAAAGAGAGAGTACGAGAAAGAAAATCTGGAAGCAACACATCCCTACGGTACACACGCTAAGTCAAAGAATATGGATCAAAGATTTGAGTAGATTCAGAAAGAAATGCAAGAGCAGTTGCAGGAGCTGTAACGCCCCGTACCCGAGACCGTCGCTGGAGTCGAATACGAGGTGTTAACAGACTTAATTCATTACTTAAACAGTTCAAACAATTTATTTTTAAAATTTCCAGTCAAACTAGCAATCTGCGTCATAGTTGCTTAAAAATTCATATCTCGAGTTACGAAACTCAAAATCCAATTCCGTAAATTTTCCCTAAAAATAAACTCATATATATATTTACTAATTTTTTCTAGAATTTTGGTCGAGCCAATTAGTACAGTTTATTAATTAAAGTTTCCCCTATTTCAGGTTTTGACTGCTCTGACCTCTGTGTATTACGAATCAGATATCTCTCTGTACAGAATTTCAATGACTATTAAGTTTGTTTCTCTTAAAACTAGACTCAATAAGAAATCTGTAAATATAAATTGTGACTTCTAATTATTTTTATACAATTTATGGTGAATTTCCAAAGTCAGAACAGGGGATCCAGAAATCGCTCTGGCCCTATTTCACAAAAATTTAAATATCTCATAAAATATAACTCATATACCTATTTCGTTTCTTCCTTATGAAAATAGACTCATAATTCTTTAATTCCATATTTTATTCATCATCTAATTATATCTCTACTATTTTTAATGATTTTTCAAATTCACGTCACTACTGCTGTCTGAATCTATTTTATGGTAAATTTTACCTATTTCATGGTTTCCATGGATTAACTAGCAATTTGACATTTGACATACATAACACCAAATATGATCATAATTAGCCATTCCAATGGCTAATCATTACCAAGCATTTTTATACTACTCAATAACCATATCAGAAGACCATATATACAAAATGATTATAATGCTATACATGCCATACTCAAAATATACAAGCCATTATGCCAAGATGGTATACGGATAGTGTGAGCGTGCCTCGACTGTTCCCGATTTTCGAGCTGGCTTGTCAACACTACTGAGGAATGAAAAGGGAGGAGTAAGCATAAATGCTTAGTAAGTTCACATGCAAATAGCAAGTAACATAACCATATAAGCAAACATAAAACATCATTTGCATAATCATCACCAAGACATTCATATCATATTTTCATTTATCATCTTACCATATTGTTGTTATATCGATTTTTCAACCCGAGGGTTAAGTACATACCTGTTCAAAGTATCCATTTCACAACAATTACCAATACGTCACTTTCATCTTGAGTATTCCTCCATTTGAGTAGAACTTTACCCGTTGAACACATCGGAATATAATTTGGATACATGGAAAGTTTGCACATAAGTGCCACATATGTAGCCAAGCTACTATGTAACCCGCCCATAAGAGAAATCGAACTCAACTCAATGAGCTCGGGCGTTCGCATCCATAAGTGAAATCGGACTCAACTCAACGAGCTCGGATGCCTAGTTACATCTCACGAACTCGGACTCAACTCAACGAGTTCGGACATTTGCATCCATAAGTGAACTCGGACTCAACTCAACGAGTTCGGATGCCCAAATATCCCAGTGACATCTCACTTGTATTCTAATCCATTCCTAAGGTTCAACGGGACCTTTTTCCCAATCATGTGTCTCAACCATCTTCTACGGAATACCGATACCGATACTCGGTAGTATTTCACATTTTCCAAGTATATCACATAATTTGACATATTATCAAACAATTATCACGAGTATAATATTTCATAATAATTATCATATCATTTAAATAACATAAAAACATTTAAAATAATAACTATGTTACCAACATTTACATATGAACTTACCTCGATACAAAGTATTAGCAATCGGGCCTATTCCTCGTAAACTTTGTTTTTCCCTTGATCACGACTTGAATCTCATTTCTCTTGATCTATAATGCCAAATTAATCTTATTTAATACATACATTCATCAAAACAGCCCCAAATACGAACTTTGGCAAAATTACCATTTTGCCCCTAAACTTTTACAAAATTACACTTTTGCCCCTAGGCTCGGGAATTAAACTTCATCCCATTTTCTTATGTTTTATGACATGCTGATCATTTTTCCCTTCTATGGCAATATCAAATTCTCATTCTAGCATGTACTTATAACTATTAGGTATTTTTACCGATTAAGCCCTTTTTCTCGTTTTCACTTAAAACCGAGTAGCACAAGTTGTCTAGCATAATTTAAAACCTCATATTCTATCATAAAACACCAAAATACACAAATTTCACCTATGGGTATTTTTCCAAATATAAACCCTAGGTTAAATTATTGCTAGCATAAGCTAAATCGAAGCACGGACTCCAAAAACGTAAAGAACTTGAAAGCAGGGCTAGAATGGACTTACAATCGAGCTTGGAAGCTTGAAAACCCTAGCCATGGTTTCTCCTTGCTATATTCGGCCATGGTGAAGAAGATGAGCAAAATTGGCTTTTAATTTTGTATTTTAATTCATTTTACCCCTAAATGACCAAAATGCCCTTACTACTAAACTTTCCAAAAATTCCATCCATGTCCAATTTTTGTCCATAAACTTAGAAATTGGTAAAATTTCTATTTAAGACCTCCTAATTAATATTTCAAAACAATTTCATACTAGAAACTTCTAGAATGCAAGTTTTGCAAATTATTCAATTTAGTCCCTAATTTCAATTTAAACACTTTAGGCATAGGATTTCATCACGAAATTTTCACACAATCATGCAATCATATCATAAACATCAAAATAATTATAAAATAATTATTTCTATCTCGAATTTTATGGTCACAAAACCACTATTCCGACTAGGCCCAAAATCAGGATATTACAGGAGCAATTGGCAAAAATCCAGCAAGAGATGAATGATCAAATGTTGGAGGCTCAAAGGAATATGATGGCTGAGATGACTCAGCTGCTGAGAGGGGCAACGGATAAAGGAAAGGCCCCTATGACTATCACTGAAGAGGATCATCCTCCCGAGTTTTACCCCACCTCATGAGCAGACTCAACCTGGGGCATATCCCCGAAGGCCGTCTATCATAATAAGACCTTAACAGGGGCAAGTCGGTGCTAGAATACCCATGAACTTTCAAACTTGTTCGGGATTCAACCCTGGAGATAACCCTACCAATCCAGTCATCCCTGATCTAGATATAGCTGAGAGGGAAGAAATGAGGCTCGAATCATCAAGGCAATTAGAGGAACATTGCAGATGGTTAGAGGAGAAATTTAGGGCACTAGAAAATGCTGATAATCGTCAGGGAATGGATGCTAAAGACTTGAGTTTAGTCCCAGACTTGGTGCTTCCCCATAAGTTCAAAATGCCGGAATTCGAGAAGTACAATGGGACTACTTGCCCGGAAGCCCATATTACCATGTTCTGCAGACGGATGACTGGTTATGTAAACAATGATCAATTATTGATCCATTCTTTTCAGGATAGTTTGGTTGGGGTAGCGGCTAGGTGGTATAATCAACTAAGTCGCGCAAGGATCGGTTCTTGGAGAGACTTAGCGCAAGCTTTTATGCAGCAATATAATCATGTGACTGACATGATTCCTGATAGAATACCTTGCAAAACATGGAAAAGAAGCCTAATGAAAGTTTTAGGCAATATGCCTAGAGGTGGAGAGAGGTCGCCATGCAAGTTCAACCACCGCTCTTGGAGAAAGAGACTACCATGTTGTTCATGAACACTCTAAAGGCTCCATTCATCACTCACATGATTGGGAGCACCACTAAAAGCTTTGCGGATGTAGTCATGGCAGGAGAGATGATCGAGAATGCCATAAGGGGTGGAAAAATCGAGGGGGAAGCGACCAAAAGATTGGCCTCAAAGAGAAAGGATAGTGAAGTGAATAACACAAGCACCTTCAACACGAAGGCAATTATAGTTGGTCAACCTAAAACAGCTGTGGTTGAGCAACAGAGTTCTCAAAGGCAGGAGTCGGGTACAAGGCAGAATTCTGAAAGGATGCAATTCACACCTATCCCCGTGATGTATCGTGAGCTTTATCAAAGCTTATACAATGCACATGTTATTGCTCCTTTTCACTTGAAACCACTACAGCCCCCATATCCCAAATGGTATGACGCAAACGCCAGATGCGAATACCATGCTGGAATACCGGGGCATTCGATCGAGAACTGTATCGATTTTAAGAAGGCCGTAGAGAGGCTTATTAAGATGGGGTAGTGAAGTTCAACAATACCCCTAATATTGAAAACCTGTTGCCAAATCATAGCTATCAAGGAGTGAATGCCATTGGCGAAGCCAGTGAGAGGAGAATGAAGGAAGATGTTTCTGAGGTGAGGATGCCTATGAAGGTGATTTGGGAGGAGATAATGAAGAGAAGTATTTTAACCTCTAAAAACGAGAGAAGAGAAACAAGGAACTATGGTGAGTTTCATGAGAAAGAAGGACATGAAGTTCAAGATTGTGAAGAATTCAAGGCCTTGGTGCAAGGCTTTATAGGCAATAAAAAGCTACAAATTTTTGAAGGTAGCTCTTGTGAAAAACAAGTATGTGTGCTAGAGGATGAGCAGAAAGGAACTAGCCGGCCAAGGATTATTATTTCCCTGTAGGGGAATAATGAAGTGGAGGCACAAACGGTGCCTAAGGTCATTATCCATAAGCCTACGCTTTTCCCTTATAAGGATAGCAAGAGAGTACCATGGAGTTATGACTGCAGTGTGACAGTGCCGGAGGAGGAGAGTATAGCCAGTACGTCTAAGGGTGTACAAGTTGAGGGTTCCCATACACAGAGTGGGAAGCGGTATGATACGGTGGGAGTCAGAGTGGAGCCCACAAAAACAAAGAATGTCAGTGCGGAGAAGGAGAAAGAGGCTGAAGTGCCTGTCAAGGAGCCAGTAAATAAGGAGGAGGCTAAGGAATTTCTAAAGTTCCTTAAGCATAGTGAGTATAGCATGGTCGAGCAGTTACTTAGGCAGTCGGCTCGCATATCAGTATTGGCTCTACTTCTGAGTTCTGAGGTGCATCGAGATGCATTGATGAAGGTGCTCAACGAAACATATGTCACCCATGACATATCCGTTAACAAGCTGGACCGGTTGGTGAATAACATAAGTGCGGATAATTTCATCTACTTTAATGATGATGAAATCCCACCGAGGGGCAGGGGGTCAACTAAGGCCTTGCACATCACCACTCGATGCAAGGGGTATACACTCCCAAGCGTGCTCGTGGATAATGGATCGGCCTTGAATGTTCTACTTTTGTCTACATTGAACAGATTACCCATTGACGGTTCTCACATGAAGACATGTCAAAAGGTGGTAAGAGCCTTCGACGGTACAGAAAGGAAGGTGATGGGAAGGATTGACATCCCCTTGGAAATTGGGCCGAGTATATACGAAGTAGACTTCTTGGTGATGGATATCAAGCCTTCCTACAATTGCTTATTAAGGAGGCCATGGATACACTCAGCGGGAGCGGTGCCCTCATCGTTGCACTAGAAATTAAAGTTAGTGACGGATGGACGGTTGGTAACCATCAATGTAGAGGAGGGCATTATAGCCGCAGTCACTAGCAAGGCCCCTTATGTCGAGATGAACGAAGAGTCTATTGAGTGTTCCTTTCGCTCTTTAGAATTTGTGAATACAACCTTCATTTCAGAAGGGAGTGAGCTACCGATGCCAAAGATAGCAAGAGCCACAAGGATGGCTCTACAAAGGATGGTGGGAAAGGAAGCCTTACCAGGAAGAGGGTTAGGAAAATACCTACAAGGAGGGACTCAAATCCCAGAACTGAAAGAGAAGAGCGATCGCTTTGGTCTGGGCTTCAAGCCAGACTATAAGCAAAGGAGGAAGGAAGTTCAGAAGCGCCAAGAGGGAAGAAGGGCGCGCCTTAATGGAAGAGAAGTGGAGTAGGAGCCGATGACATTCCCTCCAATATCTCAAACCTTCATATCGGGAGGTTACTTATAGAAGAAAGTCATCAGATTAATGCTATACACGACAAAGGATCGGAGCAAGGAAACCTTGAGGGCATTCGCCCTTACGAACTGGGAAGTTCTCTGAACAATTGGACTGCGGAGGAACTTTATGTAGTCTTTAGGAATTTTTCAGAGTAATTCTCGAAACATTCTTGTTACTCTAGGGCCTAGGAGTAATAGGATTACATTTTTGGAATGGGCTTACGATCATCTATTATTTTTTAATAAAACATAACTTTTATCAATTTGAACGAATATTGTTTCATTTTTATCAACCAATATTCCGTTAAACTTTTGCAATTCTTATTCTTTCATTCATAGCACATAAATAATCATTCTTAAATTCATTCATTCTTTGTATATTCTCTATACTTCATAGGTCCCTAGATATCAATGACATGAGCAGTGATATTACAAATCTTGATTTCTCTCGCGAGCAAGACATGTGTTTAGAGGAATCTCAGGATTTTGAAGATATCCAGGATTGTGATGTGTCTCTGGATCTATTGAGGATGGTAAAATAGTAGGAGAAACAAATCATGCCCCATGAGAAAGAGGCAATAGAAAATATAGCCCTAGAGGAAGGGAAAGAGGTGAAAATCGGCACGCATATTGCTGAGGACACAAGGCAAGGACTGATTGAGTTGCTACGTGAGTTCAAGGATATATTCGCATGGTCCTATCAAGATATGCCAAGGTTAAATATCGATATTGTGGAGCATCATCTTCCAATAAGATAGGATTGTAAGCCAGTCCAACAGAAGTTGTGAAGAATGAGGCTAGATATCGTATTGAAGATAAAGGACGAAGTCAAGAAGCAGTTCGATGCAGGATTCTTACAAGAGGTGAAATACTCTGAATGGGTAGCTAACATTGTACCAGTCCCTAAGAAGGATGGGAAGGTACGAATGTGCGTTGATTACAGAGATTTGAACAAAGCTAGCCTAAAAGATAATTTCCCTCTGCCACACATAGACACTTTGGTAGATAACACAGCGGGATATTCGTTGTTCTCCTTCATGGATGGTTTCTCGGGGTACAACCAGATAAAGATGCATCCAGAAGACATGGATAAAACCATTTCCATAACATTGTGGGGCACTTTTTGTCACAAAGTAATGCCGTTTGGATTGAAGAATGCAGGGGCAACATACCAAAGGGCTATGGTGACTTTATTCCACGATATGATGCACAAAGAAATTGAGGTGTATGTTGATGACATGATTGCTAAATCTCGAACGGAAAAAGAGCACATTGAAGTCTTGAGGAGACTGTTCTTGGGGACGAGGAAGTTTCAGTTGAAGCTCAATTCGGTAAAATGCACCTTTGGAGCTAGATCAGGGAAGTTATTAGGCTTTGTGGTCAGTGAAAATGGGATAGAAGTTGACTCAGACAAGGTCAGAGCCATACGATAATTTCCCCCACCGCAAACTCAGAAGGAAGTTCGAGGATTTCTAGGAAAACTGAATTACATCGCTCGGTTTATTTCACAACTAACTGAGAGGTGTGATCCTATCTTTCGCCTCCTTAGAAAGCATAATCAAGGCACTTGGGATGAGGAATGCCAGCATGCTTTCAAAAGGGTCAAGCAGTACTTTTTGAACGCTCCGGTGTTGTCTCCGCCCAGTCTAGATAGACCATTAATACTGTACTTATCAGTATTTAGCAGTTCTATGGGATGTGTGCTTGGTCAACATGACGAGTCAGGAAGGAAAGAAAAGGCGATATATTACTTCAGTAAAAAATTCACTGAGTGTGAAATGAGATATTCGCCAATTGAGAAGTTGTGTTGTGCCTTGATTTGGATGACTCGGAGGTTAAGACAGTACATGCTATATCATACTACTTGGCTTATTTCAAAACTTGATCCTTTGAAGTATATGATGGAGTCAACAGCTTTGAATGGGAGAATTGTGAGGTGGCAAATTTTGCTTTCAGAGTTTGACATAGTCTATGTGAGCCAGAAGGCTATAAAAGGAAGCGCGATAGCAGAATTTCTGGCTAGTAGAGCTCTAGAGGACTATGAGCCGTTGAATTTTTATTTCCCAAATGAGGAGTTGATGTGTGTAGCAACGACAAAGGATTATCCTTGGAAGCTAAGCTTTGATGGGGAATCCAATGCGGTGGGAAATGGAATTGGGGCAGTCTTGGTATCCCCAAATAGTGATTATTATCCATTCACATGCAAGTTGGGTTTTGATTGCACAAACAATATGGCCGAGTATGAAGCGTGCATCATGGGACTCCGAGCGGCTATAGAGCGAGGAATAAGAACCTTGGAAGTATATGGAGACTCTGCGTTGGTAATTTACCAGCTTAGAGGTGAATGGGAGACAAGGGATCCTAAATTGATCAATTATCTAAAGGTAGTTTTGGGGTTACTTCAGAAGTTCAATGACATCACTTTCAATTACATCCCACGAGATGAAAACCAGATGGTAGATGCTCTAGCAACCTTGGCTTCAATGATTAAAGTGAATAAAGAGGAGGAGATGAGACCCATTTAGATGAGTATCTTATAGGATCCAGCTCGCTATTGTAACATTGAGGAAGAAGAAAAGGATGATAACCCTTGGTATCAGGACATATTACGATATGTGAGAGATCGTAAATACCCAGAACAAGCAATTGAAAATGATAAGCAAACTTTAAGGAGATTAGCCTGCGACTACGTTTTGGATGGGGACATCTTGTACAAAAGAAGAAAGGACCAAGTATTGTTAAGATGTGTTGATGCCGTGGAAGCTAAGTTAATCTTGGAAGAAGTTCACGAGGGTGTTTGTGGGACGCACGCTAATGGTTTCACGATGGCTAGACAAATCATGAGGTTTGGATATTATTGGTCTACCATGGAAGGGGGTTGTATCAACTATGCCAAGAAATGCCATAAATGTCAGATTTATGGAGACAAGATTCATGTACCACCTTCACCTCTACATGTTATGACTTCTCCATGGCCTTTTTCCATGTGGGGTATGGATATCATTGGGCCAATATCACCAAAAGCTTCAAATGGGCATCGCTTTATCTTTGTGGTCATTGATTACTTCACGAAGTGGGTAGAGGCTGCTTCTTATGCGAATGTTACTAAGTCGGCTGTGAGTTGATTCTTGAAGAAAGAGATCATTTGTCGGTATGGGATGCCTGAAAGGATCATATCAGACAATGCATTGAACTTGAATAATAGAACGATAGCAGAAGTTTATAGTCACTTCAAGATTAAGCATCATAACTCTTCTCCATATTGCCCAAAAATGAATGGGGCAGTAGAAGCAGCCAACAAGAACATCAAGAGGATAGTGGGGAAGACGACTGAGACTTATAGGGATTGGCATGAGAAACTACCGTTTGCACTCTTTGCCTATTGAATATCTGTTAGAACCTCTACTGGGGCAACTCCTTTCTCGTTGGTTTATGGGATGGAAGCAGTTACCCATTGAAGTGGAAATACCGTCTCTCTGAGTCTTGTCAGAGATAAAGTTGAATGAAGCTGAATGAATACAATCGCGATATGATTAGTTGAACTTGATATAGGAAAAGAGGCTAAGGGCCATTCGTCATGGTCAGATGTATCAGAAGCGAATGATGCGAGCTTACGACAAGAAAGTGTGACCAAGATAATTCCACGAGGGGGATCTTGTGCTGAAAAAGATCCTTCCCATTCAGAAGGACTTTAGAGGAATATGGATGCCAAATTGGGAAGGGTCGTATGTCGTGAAAAAGGCTTTCTCTGGGGGTGCATTAATCTTAACGGAAATGGATGGGAAGAGTTTACCCAATCTAGTAAATTCAGACTCAATCAAAAAGTACTTTGTCTAAAGGAGAGGAGAATCCAGGGTGAAAACCCGCAAAGGGCGCCTTGAGTTTTCAAAAAAAATAAAAAATAAAAAATGGAGAGGCCAAGGTGAAAACCCGCAAAGGGCGCCTTGTGACCAAAGGGGTTTTGAGTTGAAAACCCGAAAGGGCAGCTCAAATTTTGAAGAGCACACGGTAATCTTGCTATATCTGATTCAACAAAGAGCGAAGCACGTTGCATATCGGGGCATCAACAAAGTACTTTGGATCTTTTAAACACATGTTGAACTCAAGAAAGTCTTCATGGAGCTAGTGTATAGACGCTCAAGCGGTGATATCTAGGGCATCTAACTTTTGTCCTGTTTGCTATCTTTAGATTTTCTTTCTTCTCAAAGATAGGCTATCAGATTAATTTCCTTTGTATTTTTGACAAATTCATTCAAATCTAGTTATTCTCAAGATTAAATTCATTTTCCATTATTCTTAAAGTATGTTGCATTAAAATAATGACAGATGAACTAAATAATTTTCACAAATGAAGTTTTGCTCATTACTTTGGAAATTTCTAGATAATACAAGAAACTAAAACAAAACAATTGTTCGAGGAATTCACGTAAGTGAGGTTTGAAAGAACTCGAGGAAATTCTTTCTTTAGTCCAAAATCATGATTGGACAAATCAAATGATTTGATCCTAATAGAGGATCATCTTACAGACATTTTGGTGGGTCATAGCATTTGAAGAATGGTACAAACCCACAGGCTGAGTAGGAATGATACTTCGAGAGAAATAAAGATAAACTTCGACGAAGGAATAAGTGGTGACGTCTGGAATAGGGGTCATATTCATAAACATTTTGCATTATAACAGGTTAAATTAGGAGCATTTGACTCACTTCGATCATAGCATCCTAATCATTAGGCATGAACTCATACACATTATACAGGATATGTCCTTCAAGGGACAATGAAGATTGATGCGCCTTAACCCCCTAAGCAGTAGGGTAACAGGCTAAAGCATAGCAGATTTGGCTTTCTCACGTTTACACTGAAGCAGATCTAAGAAGATTTGGCATCTCTGTATTGTCAGAGAACAAATCGAAGAAACAGATTTGGCATCTCCATATTCGACGGAGAGCAGATCGAAGACATAACAGATCTAACCTTCGAATGTTTTTGCATCGAAGCAGATCCAAGATGATTTGGCATCCTTGCGTTTACAAGGAGCAGATCGAAGATAGCAGATTTGGCGTCTCTGTATTGTCAAAGAGTAGATCGAAGATAGTAGATTTGGCATCCTTGCGTTTACAAGGAGCAGATTGAAGATAGCAGATTTGGCGTCTCTGTATTGTCAGAGAGCAAATCGAAGATAGTAGATTTGGCGTCTCTGTATTGTCAGAGAGCAGATCGAAGATGACAGATTTGGCGTCTCTGTATTGTCAGAGAGCAGATCGAAGATATCAGATTTGGCATCTCTGTATTGTCAAAGAGCAGATCGAAGATAGTAGATTTGGCGTCTCTGTATTGTCAGAGAGCAGATCGAATATAGCAGATTTGGCATCTCTGTATTGACAATGAACAAAATCGAAGAAGCAGATTTGGCGTCTCTCAAGGACATCAGCATTCCAAGGAGCAGATTGAGGACCAAGAACTCAAGACTCGGCAAGCCCGGGCAAAATTGGTCCTTTTATAAGTCTTTGCTCTATTCCTGTTACACAGTAATGAGCAAAGAGGGGCAGCTGTATGAACCATATTTTGCCCGACCTGTATTTTAAATTAAACAAATCAAATTAAAAGAAAAATTGAAAACATTTTTAAAATTGTTCAGTCCATATACAGAGCCCAAAATTTAATTCAAAAGTCTACCCGTAGCCCAATTACAATGTAATACCCAAAACACCCAGCAGACCCGTTACACCCAAATTCCTAACTAAACCAACCCAATCCTAAGCCTACCCAAACGCAATAAGCAGTAGCTCAACGAGGCCCAAATTTGAAACACCAGGGCTACCCTAGGGTTTCTGTGATCCCTAGCGTCGCAAACAGCAGACAATGCCCCCACTCTTCGCGCCGCAAGTCCCTCATCGAGCCTCCATCTACGTCTGACCTCCGTCGAGATTTCTTTACGCTCACCTACAAAAGGAAATAAAAAGGGACAATACAAGCAGTATATGGCAAGAAATCGAGCAAATAAAGGCATATCAAAGATTTGTATTGTAATAATGCCTATAAAGGCCGGATATCAAACGATGTAAAAGAGGGGGGAGGAGGAGACTACTAAAGGGATATTATACATTTACAATAAAAATACAAACTTTAAATCACAGAATAGAGGTGATTTTTTTTATTTTCTTTACATTTTCTTTTTTTTTATTTTCATTCGCAATATATACTGTAAAACAGTCGATGTTTGCCTTTTCTTACAAAATACTATTTAAGAATAAAAAGGGAAGGATTTACCTTAAAAAAGGAAGGATTTTGACCTTCTAGTCGCTACGAATGGTGGCGCGTAAGGTGGCGCGTGGGACAAACAACCACCGGAGTCCAGGCCAGATTTGAGCTTAGAGGAAAGCATTTGAAGGCCTTCATTTGTGTTTTTTTTAAGGGGATGGTACAATGAATTTTTTGGGGTAAATTTTGGCTTATATAACCTTACCAAAACGACGTCGTTTTGGCTTAACTCAATAAGCACAAAACGACGTCGTTTCGAGGCTTAGGATTCGCTTGTTTTTCGTAAAATGGGATAATTTTCCATTTGGTCCTTCCGTGTTTTCTGTATTTGCAATTTCATTTTATTTTATTATAATTTGGCCCTAACATTTTGATTTTATTTCAATTTAGTCCCAACAGCTCCTTTGAGGCCTATTCTGGGAACGATGTCGTTTCAGGGATAAGGGCTAATTTCCCAATGAGTCTCTCAGCTTTTAATGTGCGTTCTAGAAGGCCCAAAATTCATTTTTTTATTTTTAAATTAGCCCTAAAGTTTTGATCATTGCTAATTTTAATCATTTTTCTTAAATTTATTTATTTTAAATATTATTTATTACTTATTTATACATATAAAAATTTATTTATTTGTATATTATTTTTGTTATTTTCAAGTATATTTATATATTAATATATATTATTTTATTTTTATATTTTTATATATATTATATTATCTTATGTTTTAATATAAATTATATATTATATTATATTTTATCATATATTTATATCTTATTACATATTATCATGTATAATCTTAAAATTTTATAAATTATTATTAAACATTATGTTTTTTATATATATTATTATTAAATATTTAAAATTCATTTATCATTACATTATTTTATTATTTTATATTTTATATGTTATTTTATTATATATATATTTATATTATTAATATATTATTACACTATTATGAAATTTATAAATTATTATTAAGTATTACATTTATGTGTATTAAACATGTAGTATGTATGTTATTATAAAGTTTTATTATTTTATATATATATTATACATCGTTTTTAGTATGTATTAAGCACTTTAAAATTTCCCTTTATTATTCATTGTGCCAAATATGTGATTCTTCCTAAGTTTTATTTTATATATGTTCATATGTTATTAATATGTTTGTGTTAATTGTTTAAATATGTAAATTCATTGCACGAGTTATTTGTTATCATTGATTTTATATGTTTGCATGAAAATTATTTATTTATGCAAGTTATATTTTCATGAAGTATGATTATATATCTTATCCTCATTGTTGTATTCTCGCATGAAATATTAATGTATAAAGATTTATGTTATTTATGTTTATAAAATATTAATGTATGTTGTGATGTTAGCTTCTAGGTTATATTTGTATTAAAGCGTATATGATTTTTATTATTTTTGATATCTTGTAACCTGTCAAATGCATCACTGTTTTAAAGAAATTTATACCCAAAATAATTTTTTTTTTTTGAAGTAATACTTTTCATATTTAGGAATTCGGGAAATAAGTGCCCTAACATGCTGAGTTGCGATTTCCCGTTTGTCTAAATGCCTAAAGTATCATTCTAAATAATTTTTCTAAATTACGAGGTGGTTTCAGTACAAAAGTTTGAGAATATCGTGTCCTATCATGCTGGATGTGATGTTCGTGTTCTTTTGGAACGAAGGATTCTCGTTTTTTTAAACTCAAACTGTTCTGATTTTAAAAAAGGGATCTTATTTTGAATTATTTCAAACTTTGACAGTAAGATAGAAAATAATTCATTTTGGTACCAATTTCGGGCGTTGTGAGGGTGTTAACCCTTCCTCACACGTAACTGACTCCCGAACCCGTTTTTCGATTTTACGTAGACCAAAACGTTTTATGAGGTGATCCAATCACACCTAAAAAGGTCGGTGGCGACTCTGGTTTTCATTTTTTTTTTAAAAAAAACTCGTTTTTAAGGAGGTTTTGACAATATGTATTTTGGTAAATAGGAAAACATATATTATGTTAGATTAAATTATAAAATGTTGGGTTAAAAGTCTAGAAAATACATATAATTGGACTCAATACAAGAGAAACCCAATTTCTCTTATATTGCATGTGAGGGGTGACAATCCTAGTGTATTTAACTTGGGTGTGCGCCCTCTCTTCTAATTTGACTAGAAGATTGTTTTTCTATTAAATAAATATTATTTATGTTTAACTAATTCAACTAGGATTCTGTTATATCTCCCTATAAATAGATGGTACTGGTAGAGCTATTTACAACAAGAGCCACTGGAAACTTTCAGATATTGTCATTTTGCTAGAAAGTAGAGAGAATTTATTTTTTAAGTATAAATTTTATTTTTTGGTAATTACAATTCTACCTGTTTCTATTGAGAGAGAATTACTTTTCTACTGAAAGTAATAAATCATTTCTGGTTCTACGTTTGGTTCATGATTGTTCGAAACCTACACTTGAAACAATTCGTGGTACGAGAATAGTGGCTAAAGTTGTTTGGTTGAAAGATGAGAAAATCTAGGATCCGTCTTGTTCAAAGCATAGGTATTTTTTTAGGAAAAAGTTTATTCCTATAAAAAACACAACCAACTCGGTTTTCAAAATTTTAATTTTTTGCTATGATAGAAAACCACTTTCTAAACCAGATTTTTCCAACACTCCTTTGATTAACCTTGCCACAGTGGCCTCACCTTCGATTCTCGACACACTATCTTCCCCTATTACTTTACAAGACCCAATGGTAATCTTTTGAAACAAATCCTCTATTGCCTAGCCCCATAACCTCAGCCTATTGCCACAACTATTCCCCCAAACCAAGTTTTCCAACAACAACAAATCCCAAACCTTCAACATCATGTTCTTGAAATGCAAAAAAAAAAAAAAATGTCATATGGAAGAGCAACTCATGGCTAAAAAAATGTCAATTTCAAGAACAACAAGAGCGCCAATGTTTGCTAGATCAAAAAAATCTCGTAATAAACAACTAACTGCAAAGCTAGGAACAACCAAGATAGCTACAAATAGTGGAAATTTACCTATCCCACTAGATCTAGAAGGTTCTACACAATCTATTATCCATATAAAAAAGGACCACAATTATAATTAGGTGCTGCAAGACCTTCATTTGAAATGAGAGCCTCAAAATAAGAATTTCCTATTGAAGAGAAAATTACAGTTCTTAAATTGAAAATTTTATAAGAGGTTAAAGGTTCTAAGTCTAATGAAGTTCCTTAGAGCTATGCTAATGAACCCTTAGTCCCTTCTATATTGACGTACAACTTGTCTGCCTCTTTCAAGTTTCCTAAGTTAACTAACATTGGTACTAGAGACCAGAAGATCATCTAGCTCACTGCAACAACCATATGAACATCCTTAGAGCCTCAGACGTTGTGAAAGGCAGAGCTTTCTCTAGACTCTTTCTAGCATGGCTCGACAATGATACCTGTCATTTTTTCAAGATCTATAAACAATTTTGATTAGTTTGCTAGATTATTCATGAGCAGATTTTTAGCCAATAAAACTCCACAACAATCCTCGACCTACTTAATGTCCATCGTAGAAATAGAATGAACCCTTTTGTGATTTCATGAAAAATTTTAATGCTACAACTATGATAACCAAGGGTGTTTCTGATGCTTTAGCCATCCAAGCCTTCTTGGCAAGAACCACTCATGAATTCCTCTTATTTCATCTCATCGATAATCCCCAGAAAAGTTATCCCAACTATATGAAATGGTTTATCGCTTTATGAAGGTTATCAGATGGACATTGATCAAGCTAAGCTAATAACCTAAACAACCCAAGCATACCCCTTTTCTAAATGATCCTCCCATCCACATAATCATCAAGCGATGCCTCACCAACATCAACCCCAACATAGAACTTTCTCTTCGATAGGTGATCTACCACAATTCGTTATGGAAAATTAGGGTTATTTTGGCATTTAATGAACTTATTTTCGAGTAATTTGATTGTATTTCTATAAGTTTTCCATTTTAGCAGTTTATGCTTAAACTTATTAAAATAAGCATTTTTGTGCAAGTTTTGGTGTTTCGATGATCCATTAGGCCAATCCAGGCCTCAGAAAGGACTAATGAGCTAATTGATGTGCAGGCTACCGTTTCGAGCTAAGGAAGCTGAAGAACGACTTTAATGTTGCGACACCCATTAGTGGTGTTGCAACATCTAACTTCGAAGTTAATCTAAAACCATTAATGGTGTTGTCTCCTTAGTTAACCTCTTCTATCTAGATAAATGAGCTTTCGGCTGATTATCCCTATTATTTAGGGAAAATTCTACAAAACCATAAAAGGGAAAATAAACAAAAGATTATATAAGCCCTCAAGAAAAAGAGAAAACAACACATACCCCTCCAAGACCTAGCAGCAATGACGTTATACTCCCCTGAAGTAATGCTAGCAACAGGAGAAGAAATAACCTGCTTCAAATCTGGTTTCAACATTGGTACCATGTGTGGGGACCCAAGAGATATTTTGCTTACGATTTGAAACCCCACATAATTTGAAAAGAAATTTAAAGGCTCAAGGCGAAATGTAACAACTCGATTTTGGGCCTAGTCGGAATAGTAGTTTCGAGACCACAAATCTGACGAGGAAAAAATATTTTTATTATATATTTATGGTCTACAATTTCACGGAATGATTTCGTGAAAATTTTGTTCTCAAATTTTGACGTTTGGGCACTCAATTTAGTCAAAAGGAGTAAATTGTAAAAAATACAAAAGTTGAGTTCTACAAGTTAGAGGTGTCCAATTGTTATGAAATTTTAAATTGGAGGTCCTTAAATGGTAATTAGACCACTGATTAATTTTTTGGACAAAAATAGAATGAAATAAGTGAAAAGTTAGGGGTAAAAAGGTAATTTTATCAAAGTATGTGTTATAAGTCGATATGAGCAATATAGGTATTGAACAAGTTGAATTTAGCATTATAGATCAAGAAAAATGTGATTCGGGTCTTGATCGGGGGAAAAACAAAGTTTACAAGGATTAAGCTCGTTTCTATCATTTTGTACCTAGGTAAGTTTATTTGCAAACAATGCAACATATACCATTCTTTAAATGTTTGATATTGCATGTATGGTAAGTATATATAATTAATGAGATGTTGTACCAATGTTTAAATGCTTACATTTTTATCATGAATGATGCCTTAATTATTCCATTAGTATGTGATTGGTGCTATGAGTAATGAAATCGACACTACGAGCAAGCTCAGCAGAAATATGGTATCGAAGAATCCTATTTGAACCTTCAGAATAGTTAGGATACAAGTGACATGTCACTAGGAAACATGTAATCTAAACTCATTGAGTTGTGTCTGAGTTCATGATATACGTGACATCCGAACTCATTAAGTTGTGGTTTGAGTTCGTGGTATGCATGACACATGTTTTGGCGTTCGGGTACTGGTCTCGTGTAAGATCCCGAAATAGGGCCTAGTCGAAATAGTGGTTTTGGGATCACAAATCTAACGTCAAAATATTTATTTTATGATTATTATGAGGTCTAGAATATGAAAGTAAACATGTGTTGAAGTTTCATGAAGAAATTCTAAGTATAAGGTGTCTAATTGGAAATTAAGGACCTAATTGGATAAATTGCAAAACTTGGGTTCTAGAAGAAATTTGTATGCAATTTCTTTGGATTATTAATTAGAGGTCCTTAAAGAACAATTTGCCCAAATTCTAAGTTTTTGGACAAAAATGGGCATGCATTGGAAATTTTAGAAGTTTAGTGAGGAAGGGCATTTTGGTCATTTGTAAATAATCTTAAAAAAAGGGAAAAATGAAGCAAAATTCAGCCATTTCTTCTCCATGGCTGCCGAAAATTAAAGGGTCTCCATAGCTAGGGTTTTCAACATTTTTAAGCTCAATAATAAGTGCTCCCTAGCCCCGTTTTTAATGTTCTTCGTATTTTTTAAACCCTCATAATATGCTTTATCCATTTCTACCCATATTTCAAGCTAGGGTTCATGTTTAAAAATTTACCCATACATGCGATGGTTGTTCTTTGATTATTTATGGAGGATTATGCAAGTTAAATGTTAGATAAACATCTTTTGCTAGGTGATTTTTCATGAAAACACCAAAAAGGGACCTAAATGAAAAATGTATAAAATGTGGGGTAGAAATGTGAAATAGAGGGAAATGTGAGCTGCTATAAGAGGGAAAAACATTCGGCTAGGCTTAGGTAATGTAGAAATTTCATGCATTTCATCATACGAGCCTAGGGATTAAATCATAAATATTGTGAAAGGTTAGGGGCAAAATGGTCATTTTCCTTAGGGGTGAAATTTAGGCTCGTAATGAATAATGTGACTTACTAATGACTTAGTTTTACGGTTATAGACCCCAAGGAACCAATTCTGAAGGTCGACCGTGGAAAACGAAAGGTTTCAGAATAATCGAAATACAAATCCGAAACGACTACCAGGTAAGTTCGTGTAGCTCGAATGTAGACTATTAAAATACATTAAAAATGTACATTCTTGTATGATTTAAAATGGTGAATTACAATGTATGATAATTCATGAAAATTTATGACATGGTAAAATGTCTCGGTTGAATAAAAAGAGATATTTGATGGATACGCCATTCTTACCTGATACGAGATCCTGCATGTGTTGCAGAAAAGAATTTAGCCCGGACGGGTAATCTATTGATCTCGGTATAGAAAGGATCTAGCTCAGACGGTGTTCATTAAGTGATTGAGCCTTCCGATAAATATGTGTGTATTACGGATTTAGCCCGGATGGGTAATCCGATTAGGGTCTGAAATTAGCCTGGACTGGTAATTCAGATCTGAGCTCATTAAGAGTGTTTGTCGTTACAAGGGATTTAGCCTGGAAATGATCACTTGTATGATTTGACGGAAAATGGACTATCCATCGAGATTTCTGAGAAATTCAACGGGATTAATATGAAAAATAGAGATGGAAATATCGAATTGATGAGCTCATCTAAGACTAATGACATGATGTATTATTATGAGACTAACTTGATGATTTGAATGCATGTGATAGGAAATTATCCTATACTTGTTAGGATGTATGACAATTATTGTTGTATGTTAAATAACCGGTAAGTTTACCTTCCCGTTATTCGAACTTACTAAGCATGTAAATGCTTACCCCGTCTATTTTCCCTTGCTTTACAGAGCTCGAGGACTCGTGAAGATTGGAAGACGATTGGAGGAATCATCACACTATCACTAGTCTTGCTTTGGTATATGAATACTTCTATTTTGTTATAATGGCATGTATAGGGTAATGGCCATATTTTGTTATATGTGCCATTTGGTTAGCCAAAGTGTTGGCTTATGGTAATGATATTTCTTTTGTATATGGCTATGGGATGTGACCAATATTGAGATGGGTTGTAATCCCTATCTATTTTGTATGCCTATGTTTGCTTGCCTCATGTATTATGATGGTATGATATGCCATGGATGAATGTGTTAAATGAGGTCACATAATTTGCATATGGTAAATGCATAAAATGGTATATGGTAATCAATAAGGCCTAAGTATGAAATGTGAAATGGGATAATGAACATCTTTAATGCAAAAAGTATAACCTAGCATGTACTAACCAATGATATGAAGTTACCATGCAAATGACCATATCAAAGTGGTTTAAAGATACTTATAGGCCATGTTATATGCCATAGGAAACTTTGAGTGTGTATGAGTGATTTTTGGGTGACCAATGGCTTGGAAAATAGCCACCAAATGGTCCACACGGGTAGCCACACGGGTATGTGTCTAGGCCGTATGTGGCACACAGTCAGCCCCACGGGCATGTTGTTCGACCGTGTGTCCTTTGCACCATGAAATTTCAGGCAGCAAGCTTTGTAGTAAACACACGAGTAGAGACACGATCGTGTGTGTCAACCGTGTGGAGGACACGGCCTAGCACACGGGCGTGTGCCTTGGCCGTGTACCTCAAAATGAATGATGACGTCATAAAAAGAATGTCTGGGATTTTGAACACGAGCGTGTCTAGGCCGTGTGAAGGACATGGGCCAGGGACACAGGCGTGTGCTCGGCCGTATGAAAACCCCTATAGGCTCGAAATGAAAAATAAATTCAATTAATTCTACACGGGTAAGAGACACTGGCGTGTCCCTAAGCACACGGGCGTATGCTTTGCCTCCACAATGGCGTGAGAGGCATAACCCTAGAAATTTTATTAAAATTTTCTATAGATCTTGGTTTAGTCCGGAATCGCTTTCAATGCACATTTTGTGCCTTGTAGGCCAATAATAGGGATACTATGATGTTGTGTGATTGGTTTTAAATTAGAATGGAATTTTATAACCCATATTTTTCGTAAGTGTCTGAGTATATGTCTGGTAACGCCTCATACCTTACTTCGGTCTCGAGTACGGATAAGAGGTGTTACATTTAGTGGTATCAGAGTTGCGATTTAGTCGATTCTCAGACTAGCATAGCATGTATCGGGTCTAGCTATACATTTCATTATACAAGTTATGATCGTGTGACATCTCCTAAACTTTTTAATTGCATTTGAATATAGTAAATGTCTTCCAATCAAGCCCAAGATGAGTTCGAGGGAGTCAAAAGCCATGCTCCAACTTTCGTACAACGAGCTATTTCTAGTAGTAGTAGAAGGCCTATGTCTAAAAGCCGGGAAGAGGCAAGAGCTGCATTCTTCGAGATGATGGATGAATGGTTTGGGGATTATTTGAGAAACCGCCCCAATATACCACGACCTCCTCTGCCCTCTTCTCGGTCTAAGGGAGAGGTACCACAAGGTATGACACCTATGAGTATTGGTAAAGTCCTAGTGGATAAACTTAGAAAATATGGGGCTGAAGAGTTTATGGCTAAGGTGGAGGATGATGCTGAACGAGCTGAGTTCTGGCTCGAGAATACGGTGTGACTTTTGGACGAATTGTCATATACACCCGAGGAGTGCTTGAAGTGTGTTGTATCTCTTCTGAAAGATACAGCATACCATTGATGGAAGATGGTATCCTCAGTGGTACCAAAGAAAGACATTACATGAAAGTTCTTCCAAAATACATCAGTCAAAGATTTTTTGACTCAAAGCGAA
Source organism: Gossypium longicalyx (assembly GCA_025698465.1). NCBI lineage: Eukaryota > Viridiplantae > Streptophyta > Magnoliopsida > Malvales > Malvaceae > Gossypium > Gossypium longicalyx. The sequence goes on from CM047000.1 coordinate 86,512,647, forward strand.
AGGATTTCCTAGAACTCAAACAAGGAAATAAGACTATGTTAGAGTACGAAAGGGAATTCGTAAGGTTAAGTCAGTATGCAATGGAATGGGTCCAATCAGGGATAGAAATGTGTAAGCACTTCGAGGAAGGCTTGAATGAGAAAATTAAATTACTGATTGGGATCTTTGAAATACGAGAATTTACCGCATTAGCTGACCAGACTAAGAAGGCCGAAGAGCTAATAATGAAAGAAAGTAAGCAAAGAGAAAAGCTCGAGTTTTGAGTAAGAGGTCTAGCGGCAGAACACATTCCTTCCCCATAAAGAAATCGAGAAGTCATCAAGAACGCTCCACTCTATCAGTAGGATATTCTGGTAGAGCAAGGAGCTCTAAGCGACATAACTCGAAGTCTTCTTCCTCTAAGGTAACTAGTGTGGACGATCAAAGGCCGATGTGTAAAAGTTGCTATAAATGTCACTTCGAAGAATGCCGAATGAAGAGTGGTGCATGCTATAGATGTGGGTCTCTCGACCACTTCCTTAGAGACTGCCCGGAGCGAGCTGATATAGAGATGAAATTAACCATGAAGCCGAATGCTCTTATTTCTAAAGGTAGACCTCCGAGATACCCTGGTAGTGCAAGTGGCAGTCGAACTAATGCCAAGGATGCTACGGCAAAATCAGAAGCTAGAGCCCCGCCAAGAACTTATGCAATACGCGCTCGAGAGGAAGCCTCTGCTCCTGATGTCATCACGGGTACATTTTCTATTTATAATACTCGTGCCATTACCTTAATTGATCCAGGATCATCCCATTCGTACATTTGCATGAAATTTGTGTCTAGCATGGACATGTCTGTAGAGCCTACGGAATTTGTGATTAAGGTGTCAAACCTTCTAGGCAAGTCAGTCCTAGTTGATAAAGTCTGTAAGAATTGTCCCTTGATGATTCAAGGTCATTGTTTTCCGGCTAACCTTATGCTATTTCCCTTCGATGAGTTTGATGTGATACTTGACATGGATTGGCTAGCTGTGCATGATGTGATTGTAAATTTTGGTAGCAAGTATATCGAATTGAAATGCTCAGATGGTGAAATTTTTCGGATGGATTCAAGTGAGTTGGATACTCCGCCGGTTGTAATTACCTCAATGATGGCTCAAAGGTATATTAGAAAAGGATAGCTTATCTTACTTTTGTACTGAATTCTAAAGAATCTGAGTTGAAAATGGAGTCAGTACCGATAGTATACGACTATCCAGATGTGTTTCCGGAAGAGTTGCCTAGATTGCCTCCTGTTAGAGAAATAGAGTTTGGTATCAAGTTAGCGCCTGGAACAGCGCCCATTTCTGTTGCCTCGTATAGGATGACACCGGCTGAGTTGAAAGAGTTAAAAGCACAGTTGCAAGAACTGACTGATAAATGTTTTACAAAACCAAGCTTTTCGTCTTGGGGTGTTCCTGTATTATTTGTGAAGAAGAAAGATGGTTATATGAGGCTATGTATAGACTATCGACAACTCAATAAGGTGACCATTAAGAACAAGTATCCGTTGCCAAAGATCAACGATTTGTTTGACCAACTGAGGGGAGCCACTGTATTTTCAAAGATAGATCTGAGATCCAGTTACTACCAGTTACAAGTAAAAGAGTCAGATGTACCTAAGACTGCTTTTAGAACAATGTATGGCCATTATGAATTTCTTGTGATGCCCTTTGGGTTGACAGATGCACCCGCTGTATTCATGGACTTGATGAATAGGATATTTCGATCATACTTAGACAAGTTAATTGTTGTCTTCATTGATGACATCCTGATTTACTCCAAGGATAAGACTGAGCATGTGAAGCATCTAAGAATTGTTTTACAGACTTTACGGGACAAGCAGATGTATGCTAAATTTAACAAGAGTGAGTTTTGGCTCCGAGAGGTAGGATTCTTGGGTCACATTGTTTTGGGTGAAGGCATCCGAGTTTATCCAGACAAGATATCTGCTATTATCGAGTGGAAGCCGCCAAAGAACGTGACAGAGGTTAGAAGCTTTTTGGGCTTAGCCGGTTACTATCGACGGTTTGTAAAAGGATTTTCGATGATTGCAACTCCTTTGACAAGGTTGCTGCAAAAAGATGTTAAGTTTGAGTGGTCAGAGAAGTGTCAGCAGAGTTTTGAGAAATTGAAGACATTGCTGACCGAAGCACCAGTTTTAGTGCAACCTGAACCGGAAAAAGAATTCGTGGTCTATAGTGACGCATCCTTAAATAGACTAGGCTACATGCTTATGCAATAGGGCAAAGTAATAGCATATACTTTGAGGCAACTAAAGCTGCAAGAAAAAAATTATTCAACACACAGCTTGGAGCTAGCTGCCATTGTATTTGCCGTGAAAATTTGGAGACACCATTTGTATGGTGAGACATGCCGTGTATTCACTGATCACAAGAGCTTGAAGTACATGATGACTCAAAAAGAATTAAATTTGAAACAATGGAGATGGTTAGAGTTGATTAAAGATTATGAATTGATCATTGACTACCACTCAGGAAAGGCGAATGTGGTTGCCAATGCACTTAGCAGAAAATCTTTATTTGCTTTGAGAGCTTTGAACACACAGTTAGTGTTGTCTGAAGATGGTTCGGTCTTGGTAGAATTAAAGGCTAGGCCGACATTTCTTCAGGAAATTTGTGATGCCCAGATCAATGATAATGACCTTCAAGCTAAGAGAACTCAATGTGAGTCGGGCATTGAATCAGACTTTCGGATCAGTCTCGATGGTTGTTTGATGTTCAAAGATTGGGTATGTGTACTGAGAAATGATGAGCTTATCCAAAAAATTCTGCAAGAGGCACACGATAGTTGTTTGTCTATTCATCCAAGAAGTACCAAGATGTACAATGATTTAAAGGAGATGTATTGGTGGAATGGCATGAAAAGAGACATCTCTGACTTTGTATTGAAATGCATGATATGTCAGCAAGTCAAGGCTGAACACCAAGTACTTTCAGGTTTGTTACAGCCTGTGATGGTTCCCGAATGAAAATGGGACAAGATTACTATGGATTTTGTGACGGGATTACCGTCAACCCTAAAAAAGAAAGATGTTGTTTGGGTTATAGTTGATAGACTAATGAAGTCGGCTCATTTTATTCCTGTATAGACAAATTTCTCTCTTGATAGATTGGACGATTTGTATGTATCTGAGATTGTGATACTACACGGGGTACCATTGTCGATCATTTCAGATAGGGATCCAAGAATCAGTTCGAGATTTTAGAAGAAGCTGCAAGAAGCCTTGGGTACGAAGTTGAGTTTTAGCATGACTTTTCACCCACAGACTGATGGTTAGTCTGAACGGATGATTCAGACTCTCGAGGACATGTTAAGATGTTGTGTTCTTCAATTTCAGGGTAGTTAGGAAAAGCACTTGCCATTGGTGGAATTCGCCTACAATAATAGTTTCCAAACGAGTCTAAAAATGGCATCTTATGAGGCATTGTATGGCCGAAAGTGCCGAACTCCCTTGTATTGGATAGAACTCAAGGAAATCCAGATTCACAGTGTCGATCTAGTCTAGAAAATTGAAGAAAAGGTTAAAGTGATTCGTGATTGTCTAAAAGCGGCATCGGATAGACAAAAATCATATGCTGATTTGAAGAGAAAAGAGATCGAGTTTCAAGTTGGAGATAAAATGTTCTTGAAAGTGTCTCCATAGCAAAAGGTATTAATATTTGGCCGGAAAGGCAAATTGAGTCCACGATTTATCAGACCTTACGAGATCACCGAGAGAGTTGGACCGTTAGCCTAACGTTTAGCCTTGCCACCCCAAATTGGAAAATATTCATGATGTATTCCATGTATCCATGTTGCGATGATATCGATCAAACCCCTCCTATGTGATTTTTCTGACAAAGGTTGAGATTAGACTAGATATGACCTATGGTGAAGAACCGGTCAAGATTCTAGCTCAAGAAGTCAAGCAATTGAGAAATAAGAATATAGCATTGGCAAAGGTTTTATAGCAACGACATGGAGTGGAAGAAGCCACATGGAAACTTGAAGAAACCATGAGAAGTCAATATCTGAACCTGTTTGCTGGTAAGACTTTCGAGGACGAAAGTCCCTTAAGGGGGAGAAATGTAACATCCCGAAATAGGGCCTAGTCAGAATAGTGGTTTGGGGACCAGAAATCTAACGTTAAAATATTTATTTTATGATTATTATAAGGTCTAGAATATGAAAGTAAACATGTCTTAAAGTTTCATGAAGAAATTCTAAGTATAAGATGTCCAATTGGAAATTAAAGACTTAATTGAATAAATTGCAAATCTAGGGTTCTAGAAGCAATTTGTATGAAATTGCTTTGGATTATTAATTAGAGGTCCTTAAAGAGAAATTTTCCCAATTTTTAATTTTTTGGAAAAAAATGTGCATGCGTGGGAAATTTTGGAAGTTTAATAAGGAAGGGCATTTTGGTTATTTGTAAATAATCTTAATAAAAAGGGAAAAAGGAAGCAAAATTCAATCATTTCTTCTCCATGGCTGCCGAAAATTAAAGGGTCTCTATAGCTTGGGTTTTAAACATTTTCAAGCTCAATAGTAAGTGCTGCCTAGCCCCCATTTTTAATGTTCTTTGTATTTTTAAAACCCTCGTAATATGCTTTATCCATTTCTACCCATATTTCAAGCTAGGGTTTATGTTATGTTCAAAAATTTATCCATGCATGAAATGGTTGTTCTTTGATGATTTATGGAGGATTATGAAAGTTAGATGTTAGATAAACATTTTTTGCTAGGTAATTTTTCATGAAAACACCAAAAAGGGACCTAAATGCAAAAAGTATAAAATGTGGGGTAAAAATGTGAAATAGAGGGAAATGTGAGCTGCCATAAAAGGAAAAAACATTCGGCTAGGCTTGGGTAATGTAAAAATTTCATGCATTTTATCATACGAACCTAGGGACTAAATCGTAAATATTGTGAAAGGTTAGGGGCAAAATGGTCATTTTTCCTAGGGGTGAAATTTAGGCTCGTAATAAATAATGTGAGTTACTAATGACTTATTTTTACAGTTATATACCCCAAGGAACCAATTCCAGAGGTCGACCGTGGAAAACAGAAGGTTTTGGAATAACCAAAATACAAATCCGAAACGACTACCAGGTAAGTTCGTGTAACTCAAATGTAGACTATTAAAATACATTAAAAATGTATATTATTGTATGATTTAAAATGGTGAATTACAATGTATGATAATTCATGAAAATTTATGACATGGTAAAATGTCTCGGTTGATTAAAAAGGGATATCTGATGGATACACCATTCTTACCTGATACGAGATCCTGCATGTGTTGCAGAAAAAGATTTAGCCCGGACGGGTAATCCATCGATCTTGATATAGAAAGAATCTAGCCCGAACGGGTGTTCCTTAAGTGATCGAGCCTTCTGATGAATATGTGTGTATTACGGATTTAGCCCGGATGGGTAATCCGATTAGGGTCTGAAATTAGCCTGGACTGGTAATTCAGATCCGAGCTCATTAAGAGTGTTTGTCGTTACAAGGGATTTTGCCTGGACTGGTAACCCCAACATCACTCTATGAGACCATACTATGGGGGATTTAGCCTGGACTGGTAATCTCGCCGTAAGATGTGAGGTTCACGGGAGTGCAAGCCTGAAAATGCTCACTTGTATGATTTGACAGAAAATAGACTATCCATCGAGATTTTTGAGAAATTCAATAGGATTAATATGAAAAATAGAGATGGAAATATCGAATTGATGAGCTCATCTAAGACTAATGACATGATGTATTATTATGATACTAACTTGATGATTTGAATGCATGTGATAGGAAATTATCCTATACTTGTAGGGATGTATGACAATTATAGTTGTATGTTAAATAACCGGTAAGTTTACCTTCCCGTTATTCAAACTTACTAAGCATGTAAATGCTTACCCCGTCTCTTTTCCCTTGCCTTATAGAGCTCGAAGACTCGTGAAGATTGGAAGACGATTGGAGGAATCATCACACTATCACTAGTCTTGCTTTGGTATATGAATACTTGTATTTTGTTATAATGGCATGTATAGGCTAATGGTCATATTTTGTTATTTGTGTCATTTGGTTAGCCAAAGTGTTGGCTTATGGTTTTGATATTTCCTTTGTATATGGCTATGAGATGTGGCCAATATTGAGATGGGTTGTAATCCCTATCTATTTTGTATGCCTATGTTTGCTTGCCTTATGTCTTATGATGGTATGATATGTCATGGATGAATGTGTTAAATGAGGCCACATAATTTGAATATGGTAAGTGCATAAAATGGTATATGGTAATCAATAGGGCCCAAGTATGAAATGTGAAATGGGATAATGAACATCCTTAATGCAAAAAGTATAACCTAGCATGTACTAACCAATGATATGAGGTTACCATGCAAATGACCATATCAAAGTGGTTTAAAGATACTTATAGGCCATGTTATATGCCATAGAAAACTTTGAGTGTGTATGAGTGATTTTTAGGTGACCAATTGCTTGGAAAATAGCCACCAAATGGTCCACACGGGTAGCCACACGGGTGGCCACACGGGCATATGTCTAGGTCGTGTGTGACACACGGTCAGCCCCACGGGTATGTTGTCCCACCGTGTGTCCCCTGCACCTTGAAATTTCAAGCAGTAAGCTTTGTAGTAAACACACGGGTAGAGACACGACCGTGTGTCTCAACCATGTGGAGGACACGGTCTAGCACATGGGCGTGTGCCTTGACCATGTGCCTCAAAATGAATGATGACGTCATAAACAGAATGTCTGGGTTTTTGGACACAAGCGATGACACAGACGTGTCTAGGTCGTGTGAAGGACACGGGCCAGGGATATGGACATGTGCTCGGCCGTGTGAAAACCCCTAGAGGTTCGAAATGAAAATAAATTCAATTAATTCCACACAGGTAAGGGACACGGGCGTGTCCCTAAGCACGCATGCGTGTGCTTTGCCTCTACACGGGCGTGTAAGGCATAACCCTAGAAATTTTATTAAAATTTTCTATAGATCTCGGTTTAGTCCAGAATCGCTTTCAATACATGTTTTGGGACTTGTAGGCCCATAATAGGGACACTATGATGTTGTGTGATTGGTTTTAAATTAGAATGGAATTTTATAACCCGTATTTTCTGTAAGTGTCTGAGTATATGTCTGGTAACGCCTCGTACCTTACTCTGGTCTCGGGTACGGGTAAGGGGTGTTACATCTCGCATATTCTACCAGTGGCTGGGTAGTCTAGCATGTGTTGCGGATACCTGACAGCCTATGTGAGCAGACCCATGAGTAGCTCGAAAGTGAACAACATGTGATATGTGATTTGAGGTAGCGTTGGCTACATATGATGCACTTAGGTGCGAGATTCCGATGTATCCAATGGTATTCCAAATGTTCAACGGGTAGTCCAAAGAGAATTTCAATGGTAATCTTGATGAATACGTCAAAGACGAGAAGGTAAATTGTTCTGTGCCCAACATATTTGATTAAGTGAATACGATAAGTAAATTTATTCAAATTGATGAAATGTGTGTTTATGTACACTTGTTTGAATAAGATAATCAAAAAAGTTTGGTAATGCCTCAAACCCTGTTCTGACTTTAGTTACGAGTAAGGGGTGTTACACGCAAACCCCAAAGATATTTGGCGACAACATCGCTTGAGTCATATGGCCAGGAGTGCTTATGCTGCTTCTATCATCCAGCATCCCTCAAGCCATCTATTAGATTCTAAGGGTGTACCCCATAGCCCCCTTATAGTAGAGACAATAGCAGAATACCCCACAAAGGGAGATGTCGTAAGAGATAACCAAAAAGCCATTGTGATTTGAGAGAGTATAGCTTTCCTCCTATCAAGAATATCCGTTACCTGTGGATGATAAAGAAAACGAGAGGGCATAGGTCTTATTCGTTCAATAGGAAGCCCAAAAGGTTCCCCTCAACTTTAACTTTACCAAAATACATCTCTTAGAAGCTGACTTCAACCTCCCCACTCTTTCATAAATAAGTTGTTTAGTCCCTTTGCTTTGCATTACGAGGTATACCCCTTCGTATCCCACATTCTCTTAAAAGGTGTACATATGCTGAAATAAAAGCACAGAAGGTCATATCCCCCTCTGACTACATTTGATCATGAATCCAATATTAACCATCAAGAACACTCAACCAGTTGCCCGAGTGCCAAATAGTAGGAATTCAACAAGTCTATTACAAACCGGTGAAGTGACAAGTGAAACCTCACTTCCAACAAAAATAATGACAAGTGAAATCATGGTCTCCCTATACCAAAGTGTGACCCAAAAACAAAAGTAAAGCTATACTTCCCCGCAAGTACATTGAACTCATACTTGGGGTGCCTTGTAAAAAATCTCCTACATTTTAGTATCCTTCGCATATCTTGCTCGATTATCATGCACTTACACTAGACAACCGCCACTGGTTTATCGTAATCTTTTATATGTTCTAGGATTTCCCCCTTTTGGCTTTCGACCATCGAAAGCCTTCTAGAATCGACCATGGTCAACCTATTACTCATTGTCGCCACCCTATTATTGACGATAAAAGATCTAACTCTACCTCTTTATAACGAATACATGTTACTCCACCCTCATCTCCTCATTTCTTGATGAAGATTGTGAAAACAAAAAATAAAAGAAAATTTTATAGTACTTTTGAACCAAAAAGGAATCTCGAGCAAAGAATTTTGAAACGATAAAGTAATATCAGACAAAGTAGGTGTAGCGACCTATTTTTCAGTAATGCCAAAAATAATAGTTTCGAAGCCACAAATCCGACGAGTAAGTTCATAAATATTATTATTTAATATTTACGAGCCAAATAATGTTTTAAAAAGGTTTTTGATATGGTAATTTATGTTATACAAATGATTTCAAATTGGTCCCGATTTGTTTCTAAAGTATTATTAAGGTCTCGAGGGCTTGATTTAGGGACTATGTGTGAATGTGGGAATGATTTAAGTTATGTTTATGATTTTTGAATGAAATTAATTATAATGTTCCAATTGTATGGTAATGCTCGTAATCCTATTTCGACGACGGAGACGGGTTTGGGTTGTTATATTTAATGGTATCAAAGCTACAGGTTTAGTCATTTTTCGGGCTAAATCGAACTTGAAATTGAGTCTAAAGGTACATGCCATTGTCAAGTCAGAGTCAGGATTTGGATGTTGATCGTTAATTATTTTGTCTTATATTTGTAAATGTCTAATGAGTTGAGTTATATTGTAGAGCAGAAATTAACAAAATAATTGTTTTGTAAAAAGTGAACGTTGAAAAAAAGTAGCAGCATGATACCGATGTGGATCCCTAAAGTATTTAGCTCGAGGTTGCTTGAAAAATAATATGAATGTTCCTGTTATTATTAAAAAATATATCCCTGCAGCTAGAGGTCGAGGAATTATTATTGATGAATTTGTAGTCCTCGAACCCGGTATGTATATTTTTATGATTTAAGATCAATTTATGATGTCTATGTGATTGTGGATTAATATGAGTTATAATTATCGTATAAAATGAATTGTGATTATAGGTGTTGAATTTTGAGAAATAGACTGAAAGGAATAAAATAAAAATTTCTTGATTCAATTGATAGTTGAGGAATAATAGGAAATTGAGTTGCCATATATGTGTTATATGATAAATTAGTAACTTGATGATAAAGTAAGAATAAAAGAATATGAATTGATCTAGATATAATGAACCAGAAAATGGTTATCCTATTAACTTTTCCGGTATAGTTGAATATATTCATATGCCTTAGGACCTGAATGCTATATGAACGTCATCATTTTCGGGTAACCCGAAGTGATGAATCTAGGTACTTGTACTGAGTCTGAATCTAATTAATAGAGTAAAAATAAAATACATGAAATGACCAATTGGTGATGAAATGAAAGTAGAAAAAATATGAAACATAATATATTGTGATTTAAGTCGAAAACGAGCCCCAATGGCTATTTGAATACGAGTAAGTTTTTAGACTCGAAAATTGTTAAAATGGTATTGCGGAGTTGAATATGTATGTGTGTAAAATGTATATTAAATGATGAAATATTGCTTGTGATTTAAATGGTAGGCTTAATTATCTATATGATAAATAAAAAGTAGCACGATTTAACCGATATATGGTACTTAGTGTTAAATCGAGTTGAAATATGTTATGCACTGTATTAGGATAGAGAATTGATGAAATTGAGATTGATTAAATATGTATTGAATTTATAATGGAACTGAAAATTAGTTATTTGTTAAATGTATAGGTGATTCTCCGTTTTATTTCAATTCTAGATTGGGATACGAGATGGTTGATTTAAGTATTTGGCTTGAGTCCGAGAAAGATTAATAAAATAATAACATGTGATTAGGTTAAATGAAATATGAATTGGGTTAGTACCGTGATTGATCATTTGAAGGTAAATTACAATATATGAATATAGATAATATCCGAAAGATTATACGATGTAATCAAACTAGCTTGAGGACCGATAAGGAAAGATAGCAATTCAATTGATTCAATTCGAAAAATGAAATTTTAGTACTTCACCTCTTTCCAGATAAATTTCAGGTACGAAATTTCTTAAAGGAGGGGAGAATTGTAACAACCCGTTTTTCAGTGGTGTCAAAAACAGTGATTTTGGGGCCACAGATTCGACGAGTAAGTTCGTAAATAATATTATTTAATATTTATGAGCCAAATATGGTTTTAAAAAGGTTTTTGATATGAAAATTTATGTTATACAAATGATTTCAAATTGGTCCCGATTTTTTTCTAAACTATTTTTAGAGCCTCAATGGCTCGATTTAGGGATGATATGTGTATATATGAATGGTTTAAGTTATGTTTATGATTTTTGAATGAAATTAATTATAAATGTTCCAATTGTATGGTAATGCTCATAACCCTATTCTGTCAACGAATATGGGTTTAGGGTGTTACAGTAGGACAATTTATGGAATTCTCAATTATCTTTCATAAACGTATCATTTTGAGGACTTAAGGTCATGACCAATAACATCTGGCCACCTAAATAATGTTAGACGCCCCTCATCATAACCACACTTCCCAAAAGAACATCACATTTATGACAATTGTTAGATGATGTTTCATCTTCTCCGACTAGATAAGCTTTTAAAGGGCCCTAAAAACATGTCTCACGAATGAACTCTTGCTCAACTTGGGTAAGGGGGGGGGGAAGGGGAGCTATTGTTATGCCCATCCACCAAGAAGACACGTGTAAGCATAAATGGCATGGTTAACTCTACATAGACCTTCTGAGCCTAGCCAACCGTCCCACTTCAAACGAAACTTACCATGCAAGATTAAAGGAGAATTCTATCCTAATTTGAACACACTTCCAAGATAATAAGGAGTTTATTTCGGCTTGATTATCTTATACTAATAGAATCACATAATACGTGTCAATGACTATCCATTGCGCATTTAACGGGACTAAACGCTTATCTAGCCAAAGATCATACCAATGGACAAAGGATCCTATAAATACCCTAAAAAATTATAAACAGAGGATCAACCCTTAAACATCCTAAGGTTAGTCTAAACATTTGCCCTCATAATCAACATGTCCTCTTATCCTTGTTCAGGCTCTCGACCTTTATAAGTAAATCGGCCTCCATAGCACCACCTTGATCTTCTCCTTATCCTCCTTCTTTGTTATATCTTGTATCAACAAAACTAAAAAGAAAAATCCCGAAAAATACGTGCAACTAAGTGACAAGCAAAAATAATAAATTAGTTTTTTTTTTCCTTTTAAACTGCCATTTTTAATAATTATAGACAGATCTGATCACGATCAAACCAAAAATCCTATAATTTAACTTGTTAGATCAATGATCCAATTATGAAAACCCCAGGACTAGAAAAACTTATAATTTTTCTATGTTCTTTCTAAGATACTAAGGTTGCTGTTTTTGGCACAACATATCTACCCTTACTCTTACTGCTGGTTTCCATTTAATCTGTTAAAGAACGAGTTGCGTCGGTAACCCTTGCTTCACTGTCTCCAATCCCTGATGGAAAGTGTTTATTCGAAATAATAAGCTTCACTAGCAGCCAAACAAATTATCGAATGTTAAGAACATAGATTTGATATAAGTGGTGAACAAGCAGAGAGGTTTTAATTATACAACCATAAAATCAATGTTTTATGCTTAATTCAACATTACTTCTCAAAAATATTTTAGTACCAAAAACACACTTAACAAAAGCTAATATTTTCTACTTTTGCTTTTGGCAAAAAAAACCTTTGTAAAAGCATTTTTTATCTCAAATACTTTAAAAAGTCTCAATGCTTTTATCTCAAATAAGCTTAAAAGCAATGCTAAATTAACTCTTAACTTTAATCCAAAAGGATTAAACCAAATCCAGTTTCACAAGAATATTGAGCATTAATATTAGGCAAATGATATTTAAATCGTGAAAAAAACTTATGGCACAGGGAGAAAAATACGAGAACTGAAAGCTTAGGATGGCCGAATAAAACAAAAATCTCTAGCAAGTCATTCAAGTCTAAGAACACTACAAACTAACCTGTGTCAAAATCACAGATACCATCACAATAACAATTTTTTTTAAATAGGAAAAACATTTGCAAAAATAAGAAAACCTCACTCCCAGACAGTGGGAGCAGGAGCAGGAGCAGAAGCAGGAGCAGATACATCGATTCCAGGGCCAGGGATTTGTGGTGGAGCACTTGCAGGATCCCAAACATCAGCGCTAACAGCAACTGCATTTCAAATTTTCGACAACATTAGGCAAAGGTACAATCAACAATATGCATATCAAATAAAATCATATGAACAGTAAAACATCAGACCTTGATCACCCCAGTTAATTGCAGGGACACCCGAAATTGGTGGCTGAACCACATCAGCTGACCACTGATCACCCATTTGGGAGGGCCATTGGTCAGTTCCTAAAGCACCCATTCCAAAATCTGCAGCAGGGAGTCCATAATCAGGAGCAGCAACTGCTTCCTCCTCTTCCAGTTGTTTAGCTTCCTCAGGCTCCCTGTAGAAAAATAGATCCACCTACATACAATATACAGTATGAGAACAAGGAAAATACATAAATGCAAATCGTACAGACAACATTATGATGGTCTTCTCTTTTACCATCACATCCCATTTCTGTCCAGGAGCAATTGTACCACGCATCTGAAGAACCATCCTAGCTAACAGCCAGAAAAGACAGCCAATGCTGTGCTTTCCCTTGTTATTAGCAGGAATACCAATGTCAACATATCGCATTGGTGAGTCTGTGTCACAAAAAGCAATGGTAGGAATATTTCCAAGAGCTGCTTCCTTGATAGGCTGCAGAAAACATAAAAAAATTTGAACTTACTGTCATGATAAAAACACAACACAACTGTAATGCACAATTTACCTGGTGGTCGGTCCTAGGATCTGTGAGGATAAGAAGGCGAGGCTCACTGAAAGATGTCTGGAGTTGGTTAGTGAATGTACCAGGAGTGTGCCTTCCAGCAATGGCATGACAACCAGTGTACTGAGCAAATTTCAAGACAGCCCTCTGACCATAGGGTCTTGCAGATTGAACAATGATATCTTGAGGGTTCTCTATAGCGACAATTACACGAGCTGCAAGCTGAAGCTTCTCCCAGGTCTTGCCAAGGTTGATGATGTAAATTCCTATGGAGGCCAAAAAGATAATTCCATTACTGAAACAGAAACCAATACATATGACTAGTGCTGTCAAGAGCGCAAGATGCACTTTAGGTGGTTTAACCCTTATTTGTGTCTACCATTATTTTCCCAAGGCATATGATGTTAAAAAAGAATTTACTTACTCGGGTAAGTAAAGCAAAAACGTATTAATTGACACATGTCTGCATGTGTATGCATATAACAAACTTAAGGCATAGAAGCCTATCCAGCTTATCCTACAAAACATGCATTTTTTTTCCTTTTGTTGTGCAATATACATGATTATTGTGCATGTTGTTCAATACGCAAACACTGAAAAGTAGAGAATTTGATACTGTCTGGCTTTTTTTAATACTAAAATTAGAGTTAATATAAATAAAATTAAAACTAAAGAAATTAAAGAGAGCTTCATTTCTGCATCTAATACCATGTTACAAAAGAAAGTACGCTAACAAGCACCAAGCTCGCATCTAATCAAAAAGACATTGCATGCGCAAAAAAAATTGTTTTATACTGAATAGAATTATGTAGCTTATAACTAAGTAGACTAAAAGATAGCTCATGCTGTTCTTAAGAAATCCATTGCATACAAATATCGTCCTCTGAAGAATGAACAAATAATTATATCAGGTCTCTAGTTGTAAATTCAACAGGAAAAACAAGCCAATCGTCAAACATGAACAACAAAAAAGTATCCCGCATTGTAATAACAGCATGTCATATCTGCAAGAAACACATTGCTCCAAAACCATCCAATTGTGTAAATTCTTACACGCCAACAAAAAATGTGGTTACAATAGACACCTCCTGTTTCGGACCAATTCAGCATATAACACTTGAAAAGATAATTCTAATCTTATAAGCTAATAAAAACATGTTCATAAAATCCAAACAGATTCTTCAAATGGAATATATTTTGAAACATTAAATGAGATAAGAGCTAAAACCAAAGTCTTTACCAGATCTCATATCTCCTATAAGTTACAAGCTTTAGAAATCAAATAAAACAAAGAAACCCCGACTTTTACAAACATAAAACCGAATTTATAACAACCCAAATCCCAAAACACATAAAATTTAAGCAATAAAAAAGGGGAACTTCAAGTTTCAGCAATAAAAACGCAAGAATTCAATAAGTCAAATAAAGAACAAAACTGAATCCAAATTATACACGAAACGATAAAACCAATAAACTAACCGTCATTGCGACGCTTGAAGACGTAACGCTCCATTTGGAAATCACAGTTCTTGGTACCGAGATGGACCTCGGCAGCCAACATCATCTGGATATCGGCTTCTTTAGGAGATAGCTGCCTTGCGGCGGCTGGGACTGTGGTAGCAGCCATGATTTGTTTTTCTTAACTGCAAATAGAGGATATCGTTAAGAGGATGTGAAACAAATGAGGCTCTGGTAAGAGTATCAGAGTGAGTTTTTTCAGTTTATAAAGTAGGGTTTTCAAGGCAGAGAGGAAACCCTAGTTGATACTAAATGACGATTTAACCTTTATATCTCTTCGTATT
The DNA here is from genome assembly GCA_025698465.1 of Gossypium longicalyx. Classification (NCBI taxonomy): domain Eukaryota; kingdom Viridiplantae; phylum Streptophyta; class Magnoliopsida; order Malvales; family Malvaceae; genus Gossypium; species Gossypium longicalyx. The sequence continues at coordinate 86,527,885 of CM047000.1, forward strand.
TTCTAAATACCTACCGCTAAATTGTACCAAAGTCCATTAAGTTTTTCTGGTTACATGAGAAAGGCCCACAATTATGTAATTTGATAATGTTTTTTGAAGCCCAATTTATTTAGAATTATTGAATAACCAAAAATCCTGTCATGCTTAGGGAGATCAATACTGGATTTTAATAATAAAAAAAAAATCGAAAACACTAGCGCAATTGATTATTTCGAAAGCATGTTGATCGGTTTTTACCTTGGTTTCTTCTCGATTTCTGAATTTCGAAATCGAATTCACCGAAAAAATTGATTTATTTTATAATTTTATAATTATAAAATATATAATCAATATATTACTATGTGTACACATTCCATTAACTCAAAACCTAACCAAAAATTTTTGGGTAGGTTAATCAAAAAATCAATTGAATTAATGTCGATTCAGTTTGATCAGCTTTTTTAATTAAAGTCGATCAGGTCAATTTTTTCATATTAAAGTCAATTAAGGCAGTTTGACAAAAAAATCGACTAAATCAACCGATTAAACCAATTGTTCTCTCCTAACCAGACCCTTCATTGAAAATAAGAAAGCGACCCTACTTTAAAATAAGTAATTTTTTTTAGAGTTAATATATATAGAGGTACTTGAACATATCAAATTGTATTTACTTGGTGTTTAAACTTTTCTGTTACTAAATAGTACCTATAATTGGAAACTACAACTCAAAATGGTACTTTTTTAGGTACTTGACTAATCAATCCGTTTGTGTCACATGAAAAATATGAATAAAGTTTTAATATTGAAATAATATGATTATAAAATTGTATTTTTAATTAATATTTAAAAACCATTTATAATTAAACGTTTATATTTAAAAGTTTTTAACTAAACTCACAACATTTGCCTCTCTATTTCCTTCCTTATTCCTCCTCTCCCCCGATCACTATAAAACCTAACAAATGAAATGATTGAAAGGAACTTGTAGCTATTTATTTGCAATTTTTAACCCTAAATGCATAACCTATTTTCATTTTAATCCCATTAATTAATTGATTGAAAGAAAGACGTGCCTTTTTTAAGTTCAAGTTCAAAATCAACACATTTAAAAGTAAATTTTTGTCACTGTGGTTGTAGGGTTCTAATATATTGTTGTAACATTCAGGAAAGGAAGAAGGTTTTAGACCTACGGAGGGTTTCCTCTAACATCATCTCAAAGAGGGTAGGACTGTTGTGACTTAGTTGGGTTGACTAGTTAGAGGAGGAGAAGAGGAAGTAGTAAAATAGGGCCTTGAGAGAGTTGTTCTTGATGGAGAGAAAAATAGAGAGAGTCTTGGGTCTAATAAACCTTTGTTTTATCATTTATACTTCTTTTGAAGCTACTGATTTTTTTCTTTTAAAAAATGCTTTTTTAGTAAATAATATATATACACACATATATAAACCTAGTTTTGCTTGGACTTAAGGTTGAAAGATAAAAGGAATTATCTTGATACCATTGATTATAAAAATAAAAAAAAAAGCCTTTTGAAAATAGTATCAAAGAACAGAAATTGGGTTTTCTTGGAATCAAGAAATGATGATTAACTTCTTACCAAGAAGGCTATTAACAAATACTCTGATAATCTAACAAAGATAGCAGAATTAAGAAAAAATTTATAGGACTTTTGGAGATTAGAGGTTTGGTATATTGATTAAGAGCATATTCGGAGGTTATCTTTATTCCACAACACCAAATCTGACTTAAGAGAAAATGGAATTGTATTATTCTTTCATGCAAAAATTTTCATTCTCAGCTTGTTTTTTTTTCCTTTGAGAAAGGATTGTATGAAACTATGATTCCACGTCATCCTTATCCCTTTCCAATGGGAGAATGACAAATCAGATTTTTCCTCCTGATTTTCAGCTTTTTTCTCTTGAAAAATTCAAATCCAACTAAAAATACTGAAAATCAGAAGGAAAAATCTGATTTGTCATTCTCCCATTGGAAAGGGATAAGGATGACGTGGAATCATAATTTCATACAATTCTTTCTCTCTCTTTTTTTTCCTTTTATTTGAGAGAGAGGAGAACATGAAAATATTTTTGGGTCTTATTACTTTCATCTGCCAAAAAGTAGTTTCATTATTTTTTAAAATTGAAAACAATCTTATCCAACTACTTTTTAAAAGGAAAAAAAATGTAAAATAATTAAAGCCAAATGGATTGCCCATTATGGGCGTCTAATTCTAATGTTTTTGTAACACTTCTCACCCGACTTGCTTATCAGATCGAAGTTAGAGGATGCTACAGTTGTTGTCAAAGTAACTACAAACATTTAATGTTCGATTTACATCATAATACAAGCATACATAAACATTTTAAACTATTGTCATAATAATAACCTTTCTCGGGTCTTATACGAGCCTTGTACGCTCTAAAGTAAGCCCAAGATCGAACAAGAATCAAATTGCAAAATTTTCAAAATTGTAGGTCGATGTCATGACATAAAGGAGTTCTTTTTCATGACGTGACATATTGACTTGGCTTGTAGTGACGATGGGGTTCTTCTTCATGCCATGGCGTGAAGTCTAGAGCTCGTTGCGACGACCATCGCCCGACATCATGACGTGGACTCTGGTTTTGGCACAAATTTGGCCATTTGGTACCTATTTCAAGCCAACACTCAACACAAGGTTTGGTGCATAATTGCACAACCTAACCTGCACAACAACATACCAATATGCATACCAAAACATAGCATCTAATCAACTCTAAACACCTATTTTAATAATTTCACGACATCAAACATACCAATTCAACTAAGCCAAATTCAAACTAATCAACCATGCCTTTAAGCTATTCAATACCATCATTTACCATTCTAATTCATTAGGCAAATTTGTCATTCAAGAGCCACAATTTTAGCTTATTACATTACCAAACTTACACATACATGTATGAATATTAGCATTTCATAATTCAAACATTAGCCAAGTTCAAACCAAACTATCGACCTAAAGTTACTACATATATTAAAACCTATGTACATGCCACATAATAAGACTTTAAAACGTTTGAAAGACTACTGAATCGAACATAGAATAGTGTAAAATTCTCGTAGATCCAGACGACATGTTCCGCAAGTCAACAATCTACAAAAAAGAAAAAAGAAAAAGAAGAGGCAATAGCGTAAGCATATTGTATACTTAATAAGCCCATATGAAGATTAATTAACTTACATTGAGATTATAACAAGTTAAACAATTAAAACACGTTGATACATAATATGATATCTCTTTTCCAACCTTATACATTCATATACATCTTAACAAATTCAACAAATATGTTAGTTTTTCTTACATATCGAACACTTATAACATAAATCATATATACATATTCATGAATTCATATATCATAATATATTTTCTAATTCATTTTCAATTTATAATAATATATAATTCAATTCTTAGTCATATAATTTCAACGATTACATTCCCATTAGATTACTATTTCCTCATCCGAGAGAACCTTAGTAAACTGAAGTCGGATACATAAGACTATAGCTCACATAAGCTGACTGTATAATTACTGACATTTTTGAAATGGCTTACACAAGCCTTAGGTAATGTAATGGCTCACATAAGCCTTAATTAATAAAATGGCTCACACAAGCCTTAGGTAATGTAATGGCTCACATAAGCCTTAATTAATAAAATGGCTCACACAAGCCTTAATTTGATGATTACTCACACAAGCTTCAGAGAATCCGCAACACATGTTGGATCTCAAATCATCATGAAGTTCCCTGATCAAACCTACTTTTTGGACCCTAATGACATGTCATTCGTATCTAAATCGTTTACGAGTTCACACGGGTGTTATTACTGTATTCATACCATTTCAATCTTTGTAACATCATCATATACATATCATTCAATCATATAAACATTTCCTATCCACTCGGTATCTCGTACCTATTTGTAACTGTCATATATTTCATACTTTATGATTTAGTCCATTTGATGCCAAAAGAAATTACATTCACATCAGTTCAAACTAATAAGCAAAATAATACAATACAAACATAACATGAATAAGTTCTATATGAACTTACCTAGCAAAACAACAAACAAATAACTCTCTAAAGATTAATCAACAATTTTGCCTTTCCTCTGATTATCTTTGATTTGGTTCAATTCTTGATCTGTATAATAATTCGATTCAATTTATCAATTCCAAACATCTTATATCATCCAATTATATGCATGCATCAATTCAATTTCAATTTTTGAATGTGCCCTAAAGTTTTGCATTTTATTCAATTTATTCCCTAAAAGTGAAATTGCAATATCTTTCAAACTTAGGCTTCGATTTTGAAACCGATCTCAATTATATCCTTTTAAGACCCTCTAATATCTATAATTATGGAATTTTAAAATCTTTGCACTTTAGTCCCTATGTTCAAAACTAACAAATTTTACTTTACAAACTAGTTCTTTTTCATTTCTAAGCCTAAAATCTAACAATTTAATATCAATTTCATCAAGAACTCATCAATGAAAACTTTTAGAAACTTTAACAGTTTTGCAAATTGGCATATGGGTTAGCTAAATCAAGCTCACACGACCTTAAAAAGATAAAAATTAAAAGAAAATGATTTAATTGAACATACCAATTTTATGCCAAAAGTTTGAACTTCAAAGTAGGGTTTTTTCTTTCTTTCATATGGCTTGAAGAAGAATATGGAGAGAAAATGTTTTATTTTGATTTTATTTTTGTCTTTTAAACTTGGTTTAACATGTAATTAGTCATAACTAGTTTAATTAAACCTTATTAAACCAACTTAAGCATAATTAACACAAGTGATGGATGCTTATTGTCATCCACCACCATTTGACTAAATTTTAATGGTCTATTTACTCATTTGGTCCTTCGATTAATTAAAATCCATATTGATTTACTTTTACAACTTTTACAATTTAGTCTTTATACTTTAATTAACTATCAATTTGACAAAATTAAGGGACCAAACTTTAATTAAACTTTATAATAACCTTATAAATATTAAATAATAATACTTACAGACTCAAACATTGAACATTTTCGACACTGCTGAAAACAGGATGTTACAATCTCCCACTCGCACATAATGGAAAAAAAAATACTCTCATGTGTAAGTATTTGAATATCACTATCTCCTCTCTATTTTCTTTTTTATGTTTCTTACTATGAAGTAGGTCATGTGACTTGTAATGCCCTTAAAATTTCCAATATAACATCTAGTACTATTTCGATATCAAACACAATGAATTTTTTAATAAATTTGGAAATGAACCAGATTAAAACATATTATGAGGAATTTAGTTAATATTGGAGGTAGGAATAAAGGTAGAAAATTATGAATATGAAAATGTGAAAATGAACAAATCGTAAAATTTGAAATGTATAAGGACCAAAATGCAATTTAACCAAATTAAGGAAAATGAAATGATTATGTGGCATGGAATATGTATTAGTATGATAAAAACCACTTTGGGAATAAATTGGAAAAGATTAGAAAGTATAAAGACCAAATTGTAATTTTACATTTTATCGTAAAAATGGCATAAGTGTAATTTTCACTTAAGAACTTATATTAGAGAAAAAAATGTGATTTATGAAGTTTGAGTTTGATAAGAGCCTATTTGTTGTGAAGAAAGTGTAATAAGAGGAAATAAATGGACTAAAGTTTGAGTTTGAGTTTGATCTAATTAGTTCATTAATTATTAGATTGTTTAGATCTTTTGCCACCTCAATGACATTATCTTTGATAACGAACCTTTTAGGCAATTATCTTAGCACCTTTCTAACTGACTTAGAATTGTAATATTCTTCTTCAAGAACAAATGTTTGATTAGACAAATCACAAAGTTTAGCATAGAACTCACCATTAGTTTCTAAATCCTACATTCTCAAGGTCTCGAATTTAGTGGTTAATATTTGCGTCTTAGATTGCTTTACTAAGTTAGTTCCTTCATGGGAAATTTCAAGGATGTTGCTTGCCTCCTTAATAGTTGTACTGTAATGACCCGTTTTCTAGTGGTGTAACTGTTAAAGTATGCCCAAAGACCAATCATGAGATGATTATAATCACATACTTGTTTTACCTTGTTTGTTAATATAAGGCATTACCTTTGTTATTTTAGTTTCTTTTCTATGTGTATAAATAAACTGGTTAATAATAAAGTCCTAAGAATAATATGATTATTCTTAAAAAGGTCTTTAGTCGAGTATTATTGTGGACTTGGACAATAATAATGCATTGAGCCTAATGTGTAATTGATTGATGACAAAGTGTTGTCATTGACATAAGGATGACAAAATCAATACACGAGTATGTGTTAGAAAACAACATACTAGACTTACCTGCCATGAGTATGTTTCTTAGATTATTATGTATAATCACAAATATTACTCACAGTGATAACTATGTATAAGATACTCCGATTTGAGATCATCATTGTCTCAAAATCTTGAGTCGTATATTTTGATATAGTCAAACATATACCGTAACAGGTTGTACTATAAAGACTAATGTTGGATATACCATAATCCATGTAGAGAGATATGGTTGATCAAGATAGAATTTATCCCTCCAACATAATGGGAGAAATATCTTAGGCCTCTTGATGGAGTGAAACCAGAAATGCATGACCATGCTTGAAGAAGTTGATATGATATATTACACTTATTTATTTATTTTAGTATATTCAGAAAAATCAAGAAATATGAGATTGGACTATACAAGTGTGACTATTCCATGACTTGTGTCCAATCTAAATATTAAGGATAAAAAGATATAATACACCAAAAGATTATCACAGAAAGGTTATGTAGAATCATGACTTCTTGTAACTTGGGTAGCAATGATGCATTACTAAATGTCACTTATTACTTATAATGTTAAAAATGTTCTAGTATTACTGCCAACATTACAAGAGCCTACATGGTCACCCTCTATAGTTGAAGCGAACAAAATTCAAATACATTTGGTATTGTATTTAGATGTCACATGAATTAAATTAATTTTTGAATTAATTTAATTTGATAGTTAAATATTAAATACATTCTATGTACAAACTTGTTGTACACAAATAGAGAACATATATAAAATTAATATATGAATTTTATTGATACGAAATATTAACTACATATATTTTACTAAAATTATTAATATAAACAGTTATAATAATTTCAGTCAAAATATAAAAGGACATGGAAAGTTATATTCTTTTGGAAAGAATTGTAACATCTTATACTCGACTTGGTCGTTGAGCCCGAATATTAGGATGCCACACCATCGTCTCACATCATACACAGTACAAATGAGTTCATTATTACGGAAACATCTTCCATTTTAGCATTTACACTAGTTTTAAGTCAAATATACTCTAAGTTATCATTAAGACTTGTAAGAGTATGCCTAAAGATTAATCATGAGATGGTTGTAATAACATACTTGATTTACCATGTTTATTAATATAAGGCGTTTCCATTATTATTTTAGTTTCTTTTCTGTGTGTATAAATAAACTGTTTTATAATAATGTCCTGAGAATAATATGATTGTTCTTAAAAGATCATTAGTCAAGTATAATTGTTGACTAGGACAACAATAATGCATTAAGACTAACATGTAGTTGATTGATGATAAAGAGTTGACATTGATATGGAGTGTCAAAATCAATGCATGAATATGTGTGTTAGAGAACAACATATTGGACTGATTCGCTATGAGTATGTTTCTTGGATTATTATGTAATTGTCACAACATTACTTATAGTGATTAATATGTATATGATCCTTGGACTTGAGATCATCATTATCCCAACATCGTGAGTTGTATATTTTGATACAGTCAAATGTACACCGTAACTGGTTGTTCTATAAAGACTGATGTTGGATATACCACAATCTATGTAGAGGGATATGGTTGATCAATATAAAATAAGTCCCTCCTACATAATAGGAGTAATATCTTAGGCCACTTGATTGAGTGAGACTATAAATGCATGGCCATGCTCAAATAAGTTGATATGAAATGTCATACTTATTTGTATATCACAGTCTACTCAAGATATCAAGAAATATGAGATGGACTATGAAAGTGTGACTATTCCATGACTTGTGTTCATTCCAGAGATAAAGGTTATGTCGAATCATGGCTTCTTGTAACTTAGGTAGCAATGATGCATTGCTAGATGCCACTCATTGTATGTAATATTAGAATCATTCTAGTATTACTGCTAAAGTCACAAGAGCCTACAAGGTCACACCATATGGTTGAGATGATCGGAATAAAACATAGTTGGTATTGTGCTTGGTTGTCACATGAATTAAATTAATTATAAAATTAATTTAATTGGGCGATCAAATATCGAACATATTATATGTACAAGGATGTTGTACACATAATGAGAACATAATTCTATTAATATATGAATTTGGTTCGTATATAAATTTAAATAAATATAGTTTACCGAAATCTTTGCTATAATTAATGTAATTATAATTTTCGGTTAAAACATTATTATATTTATTTATTTTAAAATTTTGTGAATTAAGATTCGTTATAAATATACTAATTAAAAAGGGGAGATATATATAAATAAAACCTGAAAACCTAGCTTGAGTGGTCTAGCAGCCGTCAAGCAAAAAAATCTCTAAAACAGTTTTGGGGACTTCTTCTGTTCATTGTCAATTGGGTGGATTACGTAGAGGTCGGCATCTGAAAAGTTGTGACTTGGTTCGATAGTGGTTCTGAATTCTCGTTTTCGAGGCATTGCTGTCTACTCAGATTGAAGTTTCAGTAATTTCGAAACCATTATCATAATTTTTTTCGATTCGTTCCTCGCACATGGATCCATGGTTTGGATTGCCGGAATTTTATTTTTCCGCTGCGCCTTGGGGGCACTGGCTTTCCAACAAGACCTACTACACACAGTTTAATTGATCATATAATAACAGTTGTACATACATGAGAGCCACTTAGCAAAATTTCAAAACTGATTACGTAGGTATCAATATTGGAACATGAGTATCGATGTTTTCCTTACACGGTATCGATGCTGATTGAAAAATTGATACCAAAAAAGCATTCAGTTTCTCGCCTAAAAGTAAAACACCAGAAGTTATCGGTACTTTTCAATACGTATTGGTAATTTTACCCTGAGTATTGATACTCGTGACATGGTATCGATACCAAATTACGATTCTGACTTCCTGCACATTTGAAAATTATAGAGGTATTGTTTTTAAAACTTGAATATCGATACCTCTACTTCAGACAGTAAAATTCAGCATATAAAATCATAAAAACCATTCCAACGCAAGTCTATTCAATATGCATCCTTTACCATATCAAATAAGCGTCAGAACGACTACAATAACAGTTTCAAACATCAAAAATAAGTTCGAACAATAATCAACATATCACGATTCAAATATTTAAATCCCATGAACAAATAAGCTACGAAAACATCCAAAATATCATGACAAATACCGGTGGAAAGTCTACCACATTGCCCTTATTTTCCCAAAACATAAACGGATAATAAATCACCTATGAAGAATTACTAGATCTAGCTTGGATCAATCCTTTGAAACCATACCGCTCACATCGTAAACCTACTAATCTGCAATGGTTTAAAAGGAGTGGGTGAGCTTAGCAAGCTCAGTGATTGCCTAGAATAACTACCATGCAAAAAAGTCATTATCCATTAATGAAACATCTATATAACATGATTACAGCAATACCAACTTTAATGCCATATTATACTTACTCATGCATTGTCTAATTGTAATAGCTCGTTTTTAGTCAAATCAGAATAGTGGTTTCGAGACCACTAATCCAAGGTTGAAATAATTGTTTTATTATTATTTTAATGTCTATAGCATGTTAGTATGATTGTGTAAAAATTTCGTTAAGAAATTTTAGTATTTGAGTGCTCAATTTGATAAAAAGGACTAAATCACGTAAAGTGTAAAACTTGAGTTTTATTAGCTAAAGGTGTCTAATAGCTATAGTGTAACATCCCTTACCCGTGTTCAACATCGTAACAGGGTATGAGGAATTACCGGACTTAAACACAAGCAAACATACATTTCTGAGTCATAAATTTTTGTCCAAATTAAAACTTTTTGAAATCGAGCATAAAGTCCCTAACACGAGCCCATGAGGCCCAAAACATACTTTAGAAGCGGTTCAGAACTAAACTGAGAACTTTAGAAAATTTTACGATACTTAAAAAATCTTTCATCAAAATAGGGTCACACGCCGGTCCGGCTTGGGACACGCCTGTGTGGGTAGGTCGTGTTATCACACACGTCCGTTCCCCTAACCCGTGTAATTCTCTACTTATGACATCATCAACAAATTGAAGTCACACGACCAAGACACACACCCGTGTCCTGAGGTTGTGTCCTTCACACGACAGAGACATATGACCGTGTCTCTGCCCGTGTGCTCGAAACTGAGCATTCTGTTTGGCGATAATTTAAGTGCAGGGGACACACGGCCAGATCAAACATCCATGGGGCTGACCGTGTGTCACACACGACCTAGATACACACACGCATGTCTACCCGTGTGGACAAAAACAAGGCAATTTATCAAGCCATTTTTCCACCCTCACTTACACATATTTACTCAACATCACATGGCACAAACTCAAGCATGAAGAGTAGCCAAATAATCACAACCAAGACAATAACATGTCATTCTCATACCATTTTCAAACATGCTTAAAACATCAACCTTTCCACATCAAATTATGCAAGTTTCCACATTCACAAATGACATTAATACAAATATACTCATAACTAACATTAGCCAACTTCCAAGGCTATATACAAAATGAACCATGAACCATTCACAATTATGACCATCACATATCAGTACCATATCAACATCTATCATACACACAACATTTATAATGCCATAGATCATTTAGGTCAATTTCACCTTCACCAAGCATACCATTATCATATCACTATAGACGTTGACACATATATGGATGTACTTAGGCTCAAAGCCATGTTAGCCAAAGTAAACCAATTTACATGGACAAATATCAAAGCAAACCCTTGATAATTACAAGCCAATACATAGGCTAAAGTCATAACGACATATATAACAAAAATGACCAAGTCCCTATACATGCCATAAACTTAAAATACTTGAATTTGTTTATACCTAAAAATGATAACTTGATAGTGTGATAGTATCTCCAACGATCTCCAACCCGAGCTAGCTTAATAACCCTATAAGACATGGGAAAAAAGGGGGTAAGCTATATAGCTTAGTAAGTTCATATGCAAATAATAAGCAACCTCAACTATACATGTATCATACAATTAACGTAATGTAAAACCATACAAATGTCATTTAAATCTCATAAATATAACTTACTCATTCATATCTTACCAACTGTTTTCCATGTTCAATAATATGAACACACATTATTATAATCTACCCTAATCTCATGGTTATAATTTATTCAGTCACAATGCATACACCTTTCAACTTATAAGCATAATTTAACACATTTTGGCTTTAGCCTAACAACAATGATCTTTCCTTTACAACATATTATAACAATTAACAAATCACTTCAAATATTATAATAAACATGCATATTAATTATGTGTACTAATATTTCCAAGCATATGTCTTAATATCTTTCGATTTCATAATCTTTTATCCTCTTGTACTTTCATAACCATTTTCAATAGGCAATTATGCCAATCTTTCATTTTTTTCATATCCGATAAATCGCCACTTAAGTGAATAAGACGTGCTATATCACAACTCGATTTGGCCCGAAACCAAATCACATAATCCTCAATCAAATTTACCATGTATTTCACATATCACAAGTATAGACCAATAATCACAATGTCATCACAAAGTCATACACATAGTGAACATAAACTCACAATATTATGAAATCATTGATTATAAACCTTACGTACATATCTGTACCGTTTCAACATAATCTCATATTGATATTTGTCTTTGACATAATCATTGAATTTCCCGTTGAACCACTTGGAATACTAAAGGATACTCGGGAATATCGTACACACCGTATCGTACCAATGCCATATCCTAGATATGGTCTTACATGTAATCTCGTATCGATGCCAATAGCCTAGCTATGGTCTTACACGAAATCTCAGATCGATGCCATATACCAGATATAGTCTTATACGAAGTCTCATACCGATGCCATATCCTAGATATGGTCTTACACGTAATCTTAGTAACCCTAATGTCATGACATTTGTATCCTATCTATTCTTAAGGTTCAACCAGGATTTCTCTCTCTCGTTGGAACTTCGTCGAATTATGCTAATGGAAATAATCATACATTTCATACAATATCAAAACATTAAACTACAACTATAATATTGCATTATTTACATACGAACTTACCTAGAATGCGACAAGGCGAAAAGGACCTATGTGTCAAATATTTGTTTTTCCCCTAATCTAGACTCGAACTTCATTTTTCTTAATCTTTATTATCAAGATGGACAAAAATTGGCTTTTAATTTTGTTTTTAATTCATTTTAATAACCAAATAACCAAAATGCCCTTAATGAAAAACTTTAGAAATATACCAAACCATGTCCATTTTTGTCCACCAACTTAACAAATGGTCTATTTCCATTTAAGTACCTCCAATTTAAAATTTCATAGCAATTAGACACCTCTAGCTTCTAGAACTCAAGTTTTGCATTTTTTACAATTTAGTCCTTTTAACTTAATTGAGTGCCCAAATGTCAAAATTTTCGAACGAAATTTTCACTAAAAAATTCCATGAAATTGTAAACCATAAAAATATAATAAAAATGAATTTTACTGTGTCAAATTTGTGGTCTTGAAACCACTATTCCGACTAGGCCCAAAATCGGGTTGTTACAACTCTCCCTCTTTAGGGATTTTCATCTCCGAAAATCTTACCAGAAGAAGTTGTTTTCAACTCCCATGAAACACTTTCACTAACTTTTTAGAATCACAAATCGATTTAACCTCATATATCTCTTTCCAATAACCCTTGAACTTTAGCACATAATGCCGGGGTATATCGTCAAAGATCTAAATTACTCTCTCAAGAACACATATACTCAGTTGATCTGTCAAATAAGAACTCGGTACATACTGAAACAATCATGCAGATTTTGTCATATGATCAACATTGAAACAACATCATCCATTTTTAGGGATAGAGGTAGTCCCAATACGAAATCTATAGTGACTCTACCTCATAGCACACTAGTATTATCACTGACTACAACAGTCATGAATGCCCTTGATGTTCGGCTTACTTGCTAACAAATAGACATCTGAACATAAATTCAAAAATATCATGGTACATACTCAATCACCAGAACATCTATTTCATATAACTGCACATTTTATTACTCTTGGATGAACAAACATGCTACTACTGAGCCTCGTACAAAAACTTTTGCATAAGATTTGGATTCATTTGTACGCAATTTCTATCTCAGAACAATAACATCAGTCATCAATTCAGACCTGAAATTTAGAATCGAAAATTGACTCATGCTGTACTCATTTAGCTTACCATTCACTAACACATTTCTAAGTCAAACTCGCAAAGAAAGCATTGATTTAGCTTTTAACTTAGCTAGAATCATACCATCATCAATAAGATTAATCGTGTAACCAGTACTCACAAAATAAATAAAGAATTTTCAATTCAGGCATCTGTGATTATACTTGCTTCCCAAAGGTTAATCGATAACTACTCATAGTCCATTAACATCTCAAAACCTTCACGCTGTCTTAAATTTAGATCATTTTGCAACATTAGAGACATAAACCTTTGGACTAGGAAGTACGTGATGTTTCCTGTCGAACACACGAAGTTATCAAATTCATAACACATGCATAGAAGTGGCCGTCTCTAAATCACCAGTCGAACAGTTCTTTTTAATGTGACTTTAACCGTCTGAAAATACAAACTATCACTTTACATTCTTGTATTAAAACATATTCCAATATGTTTAATAGTACATCACTGAAAAATCACAAATTCTTTTCTCAATTTAGACTGATCTCAGACCCAGTGCTTCAGTTAATAATACCTTCACTGTTTTCAACTTTGCTAACATGCAATAGACCATTCAACTTTCACAACTGTGATAACGTTATCAATCTGAACAACTTTAACTCGTAATAACATCATTCGGTTAAAGTAATCCAATAAGTATATCTCTATATCATACTTGCTAAAATATAGATTTTTCATTTCGATTATCCGTCTTCATACTCGTGAGTGCATAGAATTTATTCTCTTAGCTGAGGACATGCTTAAATATGTATAACTCAAATCACATCTCAAAAAATTAGTTCACTCAAATAAAAACAACTAAGTTGATTTCAACTATCGAATAATAACATATCAAGGTACTCTGTTCTTCATGCTGAGAAAACATTTTAAACACACAATCTTTCAAAATTCTCTTGACATGCTAATCAAAGATCTTTTCAACCGTATTAGCTCGAGGAAACAAATATACTGCTTAAACTCATCAACTTTAATCAAACTTGCTTGAGGAAAGAAAACTACTATACAATTTAAGCTTGTGCTCTCACCATTTATACCCTTGCCGATGTCAATTTCTTCCATGAAAATTAGAGAAATCCTGATACCAGAATCACCACATTCCTATTATCGAATCCAGAAATACAATCGTAATAAACATAGCCATCACAGACCAAAGAACATACTTTAAAGATGAGCCATGTTTGATAATTTACACAATAATGATGATAAGAAAACCCAAATACGATACCATACCGGAAGTTCGAGAGCATAACTCATAAGAAAATAATAAAGATCTTGATGATTTCTCAGAGAAAACCAGAAGAAAAAATTGCTTACACGCCTTGGAATCAATTTTAACGGAGATAATATATTTTCCAAATTTATAAAACAAAACCATAACCAGTAGAAATAGAAGAATAGCCTCACATAAATTTTTACCATCAACTTCATTTCAACATATTAGAATAGACTCCCGAAGAGATAAGGTAATGCTAATCATAAAATAAACAGACCATCAGTGCTTTCATCTAATATTAGAGTTAGCTAACATTCTCACTCGATAAGGATTTCATCAGAAAACGGACAATCACATAAACCTGTGAGGATAAATTAATATATATACAGAGTACTCAGAAGAGATCATTGTAATCTATTCAACCATAATTGTTATACTCAGACATCTTTACAATTCAGACATCATTTCTCTGACTAATTTTGTTATCATGACCCCGTATTATTCCACTCACTAACGAAAACCAATTTGGGAGAAATTTCAGCAAACATATCTTTAGACTTCATACTTAATTGAGTCAATTAGCCGAGACTAACTTTTTCTTTATCTGTGACATTGCATAATCTGTATAGTCTTTAAAACATTATGATATTTCTTCCAAAACCGTTTTCACTTTCCAAACTATTCTCATCTCTGTATGCATTACTAATTATTCTACTACTGAACTCTTTAGTCTCTCACTAGTGAGCTTAATCAACATAAAACTAATGAAATTTTGTTACAAGATACCACATCGGTAAGGGGGTGAGGTCGTAAAGCCTCTAACTTGACTCTTATATATACACACATATGACTTTTCAATCATCATCAACATCATATCATCACAATTACATAATTCACTTCAAGCAATTTAATATACATAATTATGTTACACGAACTTTTCGATTATTCTATTCAAACAAGTGTACTTAAACATGCATTCCATGAATTTTGAGTAAGTGTACTTATCATATTAACTTAATCAAATAAGTTTCATCACCTAACATCATATGAATGCCAAACAAACATGGATGGCCTTATCACCATATAAACTTTCATTTCATTCCACGTTCCCGCATTTCTCAACTTATGGTTACCTCATTTCGTACATTATCACATACATATCATGAACTTCTATTCATACCTTTCTAAGTTCCGTCTCATCATAAACACATTTCAAATATCTCAATATCACTTTTAGCATTATCGAAAATAGCTCGGTTGGAAACCATCTTTGCCTTTACGAAATAATTTCAACAGAGTCGGGAGATATCATATTATCACAGGTAGTAATATGGCATGTATAGCTAGACTCATGTACGCTACATTAGTCTAAGAATTAACTAAACCATAGCTCTGATACCACTGAATGTAACACCCCTTATCCGTGTTCGACGCCAGAACAGGGTACAAGGCATTATCGGACTTAAACACAAGCAAATATACATTTCTGAGTCATAATTTTTTGTCCAAATTAAAACTTTTTGAAATCGAGCATAAAGTCCCTAACACGAGCCTACGAGGCCCAAAATATGCTTTGGAAGTGGTTTGGGACTAAACCAAGAACTTTAGAAAATTTTACGACACTTAGAAAATTTTTCATCAAAATAGGGTCATACGCCCGTGTGGCTTAGGGCACGCCCGTGTAGGTAGGCCATGTGATCACACACGTCCGTGTCCCTAACTCGTGTAACTCTTTGTTTATGACATTATCAACAAGTTGAAGTCACACGGCCAAGACACACGCCCGTGTCCTAAGGCTGTGTCCTTCACACGACTGAGACACACACCCATGTCTCCACCCATGTGCTCGATACTAAGCATTCAGTTTGGCAACAATTTAGGTGCAGCGGACATATGGCCAGATCAAATGCCCATGGGGCTAACTGTTGTCACACACGGCCTAGACACACTCCCGTGTGGACAAAAACAAGGCTATTTACCAACCATTTTGCCACCCTCACTTGCACATATTTACTCAACATCACATGGCACCAACTCAAGCATGAAGAGCAACCAAATAATCACAACCAAGATAGTAACATGTCATTCTCATACCATTTTCAAACATGCTTAAAACATCAACCTTTCCACATCAAATTATGCAAGTTTCCACATTCACAAATGACATTAATACAGATATACTCATAACTAACATTAGCCAACTTCCGAGGCTATATACAAAATGAACCATGAGCCATTCACAATTATGACCATCACATATCAGTACCATATCAACATCTATCATACACACAACATTTATCATGCCGTAAATTATTCAGGTCAATTTCACCTTCACCAAGCATACCATGATCATATCACTATAGATGTTGACACATATATGGATGTACTTAGGCTCACAGCCATGTTAGCCAAAGTAAACCAATTTACATAGCCAAATATCAAAGCAAATCCTTGGCAATTACAAGCCAATACATAGGCTAAAGTCATAATGACACATATAACAAAAATGACCAAGTCCCTATACATGCCATAAACTTAAAACACTTGAATTCGTTTATACCCAAAAATGATAACTTGATAGTGTGATAGTATCTCCAATGATCTCCAACCCGAGCTAGCTTAATAACCCTATAAGACATGGGAAAGGAAGGGGGTAAGCTATATAGCTTAGTAAGTTCATATGCAAATAATAAGCAACCTCAACTATACATATATCATACAATTAACGTAATGTAAAACCATATGAATATCATTTAAATCTCATAAATATAACTTACTCATTCATATCTTACCAAGTGTTTTCCATGTTCAACAATATGAACACACATTATTATAATCTACCCTAATCTCATGGTTATAATTTATTCAATCACAATGCATACCCCTTTCAACTTATAAGCATAATTTAACATATTTTGGCTTTAGCCTAACAACCATGATCTTTCCTTTATAACATACTATAGCAACTAACAAATCACTTCAAATCTCATAATAAACATGCACATTAATTATGTGTACTCATATTTCCAAGCATATGTCTTAATATCTTTCGATTTCATAATCTTTAATCCTCCCGTACTTTCATAACCATTTTCAATAGGCAATTATGCCAATCTTTCATTATTTTTTCATATCTGATAAATTGCCACTTAAGTGAATAAGACATGTTATATCACAACTTGATTTGGCCCGAAAGCAAATCACATAATCATCAATCAAATTTACCATGTATTTCACATATCACAAGTATAGACCAATAATCACAAGGTCATCACAAAGTCATACCCATAGTGAACATAAACTCACAATATCATGAAATCATTGAATATAAACCTTACGTACATACCTGTACCGTTTCAACATAATCTCATATTCATCTTTGTCTTTGACATAATCGTTGAATTTTCCATTGAACCACTTGGAATACTAAAGGATACTCGGGAATATCTTACACACCGTACTGTACCAATGCCATATCCCAGATATGGTCTTACATGTAATCTCGTATCGATGCCAATAGCCCAGCTATGGTCTTACACGAAATCTCACATCGATGCCATATCCCAGATATGGTCTTATACGAAGTCTCATACCGATGCCATATCCCAGATATGGTCTTACATGTAATCTCAATAACCTTAATGTCATGACATTTGTATTCTATCTATTCCTAAAGTTTAACCGGGATTTCTCTCTCTCGTCGGAACTTCGTTGAATTATGCTAATAGAAATAATCATACATTTCATACAATATCAAAACATTAAAATACAACTACAATATTGCATTATTTACATACGAACTTACCTCGAATGCGGCAACGACGAAAAGGACCTATTTGTCCAATATTTTTTTCCCCCGATCTAGACTCGAACTTCGTTTTTCTTGATCTATAATATCAAATTTAGCCCAATTATTAGTCACATTATTCAATGCGACCCAAAAATCATATTATGTAAATAATGCAATATTATGGAAATAATCATACTATTCATACAATATCAAAACATTAAAATAGAACTAGAATATTGCATTATTTACATACGAACTTACCTCGAATGCGACAACGGCAAAAATGACCTATTTGTCCAATATTTGTTTTTCCCCTGATCTAGACTCGAACTTCTTTTTCCTTGATCTATAATATCAAATTTAGCCCAATTATTAGTCACATTATTCAATGTGACCCAAAAATCATATTATGGAAAATTACGTTTTTGCCCTTAAAGTTTAACATATTTATATTTTTGCCCCTAAGCTTGAAAAACTGAAATTTATTCAATTTTTTCGATTACCAAGCCTAGCCGAACCTCTTTTATACTTATACCAGCGCACATTTTTCATTAAAACACACTTTTACTACATATTTTATAACTTTTACAAATTAGTCCTTTTAAGCATTTTCATCGAAAATCACTTAGTAAAAGTTGTTTATCTAACATTAAACTTGCATAATCTACCATTAAACATAAAAATACACGAATTCATAACATGGGTCAAAACCTAGACCTTCATCATATCTCAAATTAATGGTAGAAATAGATAGATCATGATACAAGGATTTCAAAAACATGAAAATCATTAAAAACGGGGCTAGAATGGACTTGCAATTGGTCTTGGATTCTTAAAAAAACCTAGCCATGGTTACCAATTATGAAATTCAGCCATGGGGTTGAATATGGACAAAAATTGGCTTTTAATTTTGTTTTTAATTCATTTTAATAACCAAATAACCAAAATGCCCTTAATGAAAAACTTTAGAATTATACCAAACCATGTCCATTTTTTCCACCAACTTAACCAATGGTCTGATTACCTTTTAAGGACCTCCAATTAAAAATTTCATAGCAATTAGACACCTCTAGCTTCTAGAACTCAAGTTTTTTACTTTTTACAATTTAGTCCTTTTGACTAAATTGAGTGCTCAAACGTCAAAATTTTTGAACAAAATTTTCAAAAAATAATTCCATAAAATTTTAGACCATAAAAATATAATAAAAATAAATTTTACTGTGTCGTATTTGTGGTCTCGAAACCACTGTTCTGATTAGGCCCAAAATCGGGCTGTTACATATAAAACCTTACAGTGAAGGTCCTTTTGTGGTAAACAGCCCATTAATATGTTAGTGGATGATAATGGCTTTATAATTTTGAAATTTGTGATAATATTTAAGGTTAATTTTGGTATTTAGTAATTAAAGTTAAATTACAGAAAGCAAATGAAAATTTTTGGTTCATTCATCTTCTCCAAGCCAATATTAGGGCATAAAAAAGCCATGGGAATAGCTTGAAGCATTTGAACAAGTTTCCTTTGTGCATGTAAGTGATTTTGACTCAGTTTTTAATGATTTTTATGTTTTCGGAGTCGTTGTAGCTTAATCTAGCTAGCCTATAGACTATTTTGTAAAATAGTTAAAGGTTTAGGAATTTTCCATTGATGAATATGTGTGTATTTTGATGTTTTATGATACAAAATGAAGTGTTTTTGTTAGATAAACAACATTTGTTAAGTGATTTTTGATAAAATTGTCAATTAGGGATTCATTTGTGAAATATGAAATTGTGGTAGAAATGTGAAATAAATAAAAATTATGGGCTACTATGTTAATAAATGAAATTTAGCTAGCATGGGTAGAGACCTAATTGCATGAATTTGTACTTTTATGAGCTAAGGACTAATTTGTAAAGATGTTGAAATATTAGAGGCAAAAGTGTAATTTTTCCATAATATGATTTTTGGGTTAAATTGAATAGAATGATAATTGAATAAGTTAAATTTGATATTATATAGATCAAGGAAAAAAAAGTTCAGATCTAGATTGGGGGAAAAACAAAGTATTGGACTAGTCGATTCATTTCGTCGTTTTTATGAATCGAGGTAAGTTCGTATGTTAATAAGCATTAATAGAATTGTATTTTAAATGCTTTATTATTAAATTAATTGTGAATATGATCTTACGGATATGTTCAACAAAGATTCGGCAATGTGAAATCCCGGTTGAACCTTAGGAATAGATTAGGATACAAATGACATGTCATTAGGGGTTATGTGTTTTGGGTGCTAGTCCGTACGTTCTACCAGTGGCTGAGTTTTTCAGCATGTGTTGTGGATTCTTGTCAGCTTGTGTGAGCAGCATTGTGTAGTTACGTCTTGACCGTTAGCTTGTGTGAGCAAACCCGTTGATAGCTCGAGAGTGAGCATTATATGAGATATGAGATAGAGATAGCTTTGGCTATGTATTGGCACTTAGGGTGCGAGATTCCCGAGTATCTGATATTATTCCTAATGGTTCAATGGTATATCAAGGATTTGGATGAGTATGAGATTGATACGAATTGATACAGGTATGTACATGAACCGTACTAGCATTGAATCGAAGAAACTTGTGAATTTTATATCTAACCTTGTGAATGAATATGTGATAGGTTTGTGGATCAATATGAGTTATATTATGATATGTTTAATTGCTTAAATTGTGTATATATGGTAATTTAAGTTTATTATTATACGAACTTACTAAGTTTTATAGCTTACTCTGTTTACTTTTTCGTGTTTTATAGTGAATATCGAAGCTTGCTCGGATTTGGGAGTCGTCGGAGATCTCATCACACTATCAAGCTATCATTTTGGTACTTTTGAACTTATGTATTTGGTTATATGGAATGTATAAGAGTTGTGGTCAATATGATCTTTATGTTGGTAATAGATTTAGCCATTTGATTTGGCATTGTAAATGATAAGTGTTTGGTTATGTGTATAGCCATGTGATTTGGCTTATTTTGGTATATTTGGTTATGTATATATATGTGCAAATGGCCTTTGTCATGTGATTGGTAATTGTTAATTAAATGCTTGTTGTGAATTGGTATGTTGAGCACTAAATGGTTGAATTTTGAGATATAGTATGCATGTGATTTTAGGTAAGAAAGTGTATATATGAAGTCAATTAGTTAAGTGATTTGTGAATGTGAGATTAGTATGTTTTGAATTGGAAAAATATAACGTTATGAGCGATATAGCATGAATTGAACTTGGTTTAGATGAGTTTAAATGCCATTTGAAGATATGGTTATGTGCATTTTGGTTTGATGTAGGTGTATGTAATTTAGGTGAGAAAAATGGCTTGAAAAATAGCCTATTTTGTCCACAAAGGTAGAGACACGGGCGTGTGTCTCAGCCGTGTGTGACACATGGTTAGGTGACATGGCTGTGTGTCCCTTGGTGTTTATTTAGAAACCAAGTTAGTATGCTCCATAAGGCCCATCACACGGGCGTGTGACTTGGCCGTGTTGCATAAGTCAGTATACCTTATAGTTTTGGCATGGCCTAGAACATGGCCTAGTATACGGGCGTGTTTGGCCATTTCGAAGAGCACCCGGGCTAGTCACATGGGTGTGTGTGTTGGCCGTGTGACCCAAGTCAGAGAGTTACACGGGATCAGACATAGGCTGGGATACGGCCATGTGATCCCATTTTGAATGTTCAAACGACTTGTGACACGGGCATGTCTTAGGCCGTGTGAGACACACGGACATGTCTTTGGCTGTGTGAGACACATGGTCGGGCCACACGGGCGTGTGTCCCCTGTATTTTGGAAAATTTGCTAAGTTTTCCAAATATTTGTTGAGTTATCGGTTTAGTCCCGAACCACTTCTGATGCATGATTTGGGCCTCGTAGGCTCGTATTAGGTACAATGTGATTGATTATGAATGATTTATATTTAGAAATGGAAATTATATGTGAAATGTATGATTATTTATGAAATAAGTCTGATAATGCTCTGCAACCCTATTTCAGCAACGGATACGGGTTAAGGGTGTTACATTAATGGTTCATTTAATTAGTAATCACTTACACTTTAAGAATTTATCACATTACACATATAATCACATTTAAAGATAATTTGGCACTTGAGCTATGAAAATAGAAGTGGGTGTAACACCCCTCGCCCGTATCCAACGCTGAAACAGGGTTTGAGGTGCTACCGAACTTAAACTCAATCAATCTTGGGAAATCGGGCCATAAAAATTTGCTCAATTTGAAAACTTTTCATTTCATATTCAATTTGTCCTTTAATAGGGCTTACAATTCCCAAAACATACACTCAAGGTGGTTCAGAACCAATCCGAGGGATCAAGAAAAACTCGGAGGATTTCATGCTTTAAGGCTCTATACGCCCGTGTGGGTATAGGGCACAACCCCGTGTCCCGCACCGTGTGGCCAATTTAAATCCCACAATTTTTCATAAAAAAAGTGCAGACTTCACATGGCCTGGACACACGCTCGTGTCCTTTCACACGGCCACGGCACCCCCGTGGCACTGCCCGTGTGCAAAAACTGGATATTTTGTTTCTGACGTCAGCATCACACGGCCATGGTATACGCCCGTGTACTAGGCCGTGCCTCTCCACACGGCTGAGACACACGGTCGTGTCTCTGCCCGTGTGATCCTTACCATGCATTCTGACTTGAAATTTCTAAGTGCAGGGGACACACGACCTTCTTACACGCCCATAGGGCTGTCCGTGTGTCACACACGGCCTAGACACACGCCCGTGTGTTTACCTGTATAGACAATATGAGGCTATTTACCAAGCCTCATTGCCACCCTAGTATGCCCATTTTCATATCAATACCAACCAATACCAAAACAAGCATGATAGACATTCGTTTAACCATGAAGATGCATCTATTGTAGGCTCAAAATGAATGTTACCCTCATTCAAGGCTTAATGTAAAATGTGGAAACTATTTCAAGCCAACACATTTGGCCAATTCTCAAAGACACAAAATAATACATGCCATAATAAAAAATATAAGTCCAACTATATCGAGTATTACGGCTGATAGTGTGATCGATATCTCTGACTTCAAGGGATCCTTAAGCTAATTAAGCGGTACTGAAAGAAAAAGGAAAGAAAAGAGAGTAACATAAAGCTTAGTAAGTTGTATATAAACAAATATACAACAACAATTTCACCATTAGTCATCATGCTCATAGCTCAAAGGTAAGCATAAACTTGACTTACTCATTGCCGTCTACTCAAGACACATTTTCTAATTTGAGCTCATTACTCATGCATACCAAATAGGTACCTGTACCACTTACAACATTATTATAATTTCTTTATTAAATCACTTTCGTAACCTTTAAAGTTAAATCTTTCGGAATACTACCGGATATTCTATAAGCCTCAAACATGGGGTAAGTTGCCGATGCCATGTCCCAGACATGGTCTTACACAGGCTATCATCATCGAGGCTGATGCCATGTCCCAGACATGGTCTTATACTAGCTCTCGTATATACGTACTGATGCATGTCCCAGACATGTCTTACACTAGCACAACTCTTAGCCGATGCATGTCTTAGACACGTCTTACACTGGCTATCATCGTCGAGGCCGATGCATGTCCCAGACATGTCTTACACTGGCACTTATCTCTACACTGATGC
The DNA here is from genome assembly GCA_025698465.1 of Gossypium longicalyx. NCBI lineage: Eukaryota > Viridiplantae > Streptophyta > Magnoliopsida > Malvales > Malvaceae > Gossypium > Gossypium longicalyx. The sequence continues at coordinate 86,552,157 of CM047000.1, forward strand.
CATGTACCAGACATGGTCTTACACTGGTTCTCATAATGTGGCCAATGCATGTCCCAGACATGTCTTACACTGGCACACAAGTAACCCAAATGTTAAGGTACAAATATCCGGTTTGTTCCTAGGGTTCCAATGGGATCTTTCTACTATCTCAATTATTACTATGCATTCTCAATTCACAATCTAGCAATTCATGCTATATCAATTCAATGACAATTCGAATACATGTATTAACAATGTAGTTATATTATTTACATACAACTTACCTCGGTTTACAAAATGTACTCGACTAGTCGACTTAGTCGATTTGCTTGGCTTTCCCCCGGTCTAGGTTCGGATTCGGTAAATCTTGATCTATAATAGCAAAATGCACTCATTTAGTCATTAAGAACAATTAGGCAATTTAAAATTCATATTTTTGGGTAAAATGACCATTTTGCCCCTAGACCTTGGCAAAATGACCATTTTGCCCCTATGATCAAAATTCAATTTTTATCAAATTTCTTCGTATCTCAAGCCTAGCCAAACTCTTTTTACTCTTGTAGAAACCTCAAAATCTCACTATTTCACACACTTAACACTTATCTTGCAACTTTTGCAAAATAGCCCTTTTTGGTATTTTCATGCTAACACCTTTCACAAAAGTTGTTTATAACATAGCTAAGACTCATGCTCTTCCATAAAAACTCAGCAAACACTACAATATCATTCATGGAAAAACCCTAAACTCTTAACCATTTTGCAAAATAGACCCCTCATTTGGAAGCTCATGCTTCAAGGGTCCCAAAAATGCAAAAATTATTAACTAGGGACATGGAAATCACTTGTTGAGGTCATAAGTTGCTGAAACTTCAAAGCTTAAGAAACCCTTCTTTTGCTGATATTTTCGGTGGGGGTAAGGCATGGAGAAGAAAGAAATTGATAACTAAGCTCATAGGTATTATTTTATCATAAGATTATGTCATCAAGTCACCTAACATTGACTTTTTGACTAAATTTGCTTCTAATGGCCGACCACCTTGTTCTCTAGTGGTCAAATTGCTCTTTAAAAGCCCCTAATTTTAGTTCTTTAGCTATTTAACACATCTCGGTACTAAAATGCAACTTTTTCTTTTTTATATGATTTAGTCCTTTTTCACAATTGAGCTCTCAAAGTTCAAAATTAACTTACCAAAATTTTCAAGCAGTAATGAAATCTTACTATAACCTCATAATACTAATAAAAATAATTTTCCCAACTTTGGATTCGTGGTCCTGAGACCACTGTTCTGACTAGACCCTAAATCGAGCTATTAGAGTGGGCTCTATCACCACACATTGTTTACACAAAACACCAACACACAAATTGACTCATAGAGTTGACCATATCTCAAAAAGTGAAGCATAAAACTAATACTCTCCATCACACTAAACATGTCCCATTGAATGGAGCTTAGCTCACATTCCCTTATCTCTCCAACATGCCCCAGGGCCTCAATGCCTAAAAACACGATAAATATATGTGAGTACTCACAATTCTATGACATGCCAACTATATCCAACGGTCTCAAAGATCACAAGGCCAAAATATCCGTTATTAACACACATATTTACTCATCATTCACTGTACTTATTCACTGCAAATATCACATTATAAGCACAACATTATCTCTGCCATTTAGCATGTATAACATACCTACATTTACACTTTAACTACTGTAATCATGAATACGTAACACATGCTATAGCATCTCATCTCAGTTCACATTTTCACAATCACACTAGCACATATTTTGCAAACTAAATCAAGAGTATGAGAAAACTTACACTCTGAATTTAGAGTAGTTTAAGCTACTTCTAAATTCCCAATTAACGCAATGAATCATGTTTACAAGTAGCGATTCAAAACACGCACCAATTACGCTTTCGTCCAAATACCGAAAGCTCAAACTAGCTTTTCCTTAAATAATGGAAGGTCCAAAGGAATCTGAGGCTTCAACAACATAAATCACACAACAACACAATCACAACCAACTAAGAACTCATATCAAGTAATAAAAAACATAAGCCTAAGCTAAGTTATGATGTAACAGAAACCTTCAACATATCAAACTTAAATTTCAAATGTAACATCCCGAAATAGGGCCTAGTCGAAATAGTGGTTTCGGGACCACAAATCCAACATAAAAATATTTATTTTATGATTATTATGAGGTCTAGAATATGAGAATATACATGTGTCAAGACTTCATGAAGAAATTCTTTGAGTAAGGTGTCAAATTAGAAATCAGGGACTAAATTAAATAAATTGCAAAACTTGGATTCTAGAAGGAATTTGTATGAAATTGCTTTAGATTATAAATTAGAAGGTCTTAAAGAGAAGTTTTCCCAATTTCTAAGTTTTTGGACAAAAATGGCTTGTATGGATGAAATCTTAAAGAAATGGCTTAAGGGCATTTTGGTCATTTGGCATTTTAATGAAATAAAATGGGAAAAAAAAGGCAAAAATCAGCCATCTTCTCCCTTGTACCAGCCGAAATTCTCAAGCCTCCATAGCTAGGGTTTTCAACATTTTCAAGCTCAATAGTAAGTGCTCCTAAGCCCCGTTTTTAATATTCTTCGTATTTTTGAAATCCCGGTAGCTTACTCTCTCTATTTCTACCCATATTTCATGCTAGGGTTCATGTTTAGAAATTTACCCATGCATGAGTTACTTGTATTTTGATGGTTTATAGAGGGATATGAAAGTTGAAGGTGTGTTAAACATCTTTTCCTAGGTGATTTTCATGAAAAACCCCTAAAGGGACCTTTTTGCAAAAGTTGTTAAATATGCGGTAGAAATGTGAAAATAATTGAAAATGTGGGCTGCCATAAGAGGGAAAAGTGTTCGGCTAGGCTTGGGTAAGATAGGAATTGCATGTGCTTCATTATACAAGCCTAGGGACTAAATCGTAAAAATGTGAAAGGTTATGGGCAAAATGGACATTTGGATCGGGGGTGAAATTTAGGCTCAAAAAGAATAATGTAGAGTGTTAATGATTTAATTTTATTGTTTTAGACCCCAAGGAACAAGTTTTGGAGGTCGATCGAGGAAAACGAAAGGTTTCGGAATAAACGAAACACATCACCAAAACAAGTACCAAGTAAGTTTGGATAACTTAAAGTAAACTCATAACATGCATAATTGTATGATTTATGAATGCATGATGATTGCATTATTGATGGCATGAAAAATGCATGGAATGTATATTTGATAATAATTTGTTGGTAAATGTCTCGGTTGAGGTTAGAAAGGGAATTTGATGGATAAACCATGATTTACACGAGGCTTGAGATCTTGCATGTGTTGCAGAAAGGATTCAGCCCGGACGAGTAATTCAATGATCTCAAGTATAAAAAAGATCTAACTCAGACGGGTGTTCCTTGAATGATTGAGCCTCCCGAAGAATATGTGTGCATTGTGGATTTAGCCCGGACGGGTAATCCGATTAGGGTCTGAATTTATCCTGAACTGGTAATTCAGATCCGAGCTCATTAAGAGTGTTTGTCGCGTAAGGGATTTAGTCTGGACTGGTAATCCCGACATCACCTTATGAGTTTATATTATGGGGGATTTAGCCTGGACTGGTAATCCCACCGTAAGATGTGAGGTTCGCGGGAGTGCCTACTTGAAATGATCATTTGTATGAATTGACGGTGACTGGATAATCCATCGAGATTTCCTAAAAACTCAACGAGACTAACACGGGGCATATATACAAATGATATGTTGAATGATGATCTCATCCAGGACATATTACATGGTGTTTTGTTATGTGACTAACTCATTGATTGAGTGCATGTGATAGGGAAATCATTTTCATATTCGCTGGTTTCATTATTTAATAAGGATGTATGCTAAATAATCAGTAAGTTTACTTTCCAGTTATTTAGAGCTTACTAAGCATGTAAATGCTTACCCCTCTCTTTTCCTTGTCTTATAGAGCTTAAGGACTCGTAAAGATTGGAAGACGGTTGAAGAATCAACACACTGTCAACTAGTTTAGCTTTGGTATGTAGACTCATATGTTTTGTTCAATGGCATGTATAAAACTTGAGTATTTGATGATATGTGTCATTTGATTTGCCAAGATGAAGGCATGTAAAGTTATACTTATCTTTTTGTATATGGCCATGGAAATTGGCTTATTTTGAATTAGGCTATGACTTACAAATCTATGCATGTTTATTTTCACATATGATGGCTTGGTTATAATTGTCAATGAGTTATAAAAACGAGCCAATCTTAAATGTGTCGAGTAGACATAGAAATCCTTAAATGCAAGATGAGAATTAACTTAGCATGTATGAAACCAAAGACCAGAGGTTCACATGCAATGAGGTTAAGTAAAGTTTCATATTTATAAATGTATAATTTGGCCTAAACATGCACTATTGTAATCTATAAGTGTAATTGGCTAGTAGAAGGTGACTTAAGGCTTGGAAAAGAACCTAATAAGGTCCACATGGGTAGACACACGGGCGTGTGTCTAGGTTGTGTGTGACACAGGGCTCACCCCTATGGGTGTGTGGTATGGCCGTGCATCCCCTGCACCTGAATTTTTAAGTCAATATAGGACACGGATTGAGCACACGGGCGTGTACCTTGGCCGTGTGTTTTTAATAGAATGATGAAGTTGAAGTCAGTGTTGCACACGGGTGGAGGGCACGGGCGTGTCCCAAGCCACATGGGTGTGTGTGACCACACGGCCCCATCACACGGGCGTGTTACTCTTCAAGTAAGGGAAAATTCTCTAAGGTACTCAAAGTTTGTCGAACGTCATCAGTTTTGTCCCGTACTGCACCTAGGTGTGTTTTAGGCCTCGTAGGCCTATGTAAGGGACAAAGTGTACGTGTTTGAAAGGTTTTAAATTTGGACGAAGAACGGTGACCCGATTTAGTAAGTTGTAAAGATGAGATACCTGTAATGCCTCGAACCCTATCCCGGCGCTGGATACGGGTGAGGGGTGTTACATCAAATATCGATTTATACTTAATCTTTTCCCTTAAAAAAATTCCGTTCTTCTAATTATTCACTTACGACAGATTCTCAACCTTTAAACTATGCAAAACTACTCAATTCATGGTATCAAAATTTTTGACATGTTTATGGAAATTTTCACAAAAAATCATTAAATCCTTAGAAATATTTAACAAAACTTCAAAGTAAGTTTAAAAACCTTTTAATATTATAATAACTAATTGAAAAACACTTTGAAACCATGTTTTTACCCAAAACCCCAAAATTCACCATTAATGACATAATTGTTGGCTTTTTTTGAAAACATGTCATTCAATAGCTAAAAACTTTGTTTTAAAGACTAAATAACATTAGTAAATAATGGGTAAATGAATGGTTACCTTCGAGGGAAGAAAACGAAGTTTTGATTGAAAGCCCAGAAAACCTACAAACTTGACAATAGAGAAATCTATGGTGTTTTTGGTGTTTTTCTTAAAATTTTATTGAGGTTTATGGCCTGGGTGTTGAGAGAAATCAAAGGAATATAGTTTAAGAAATAAAAATTTGATGAACTAAGGTTTGGGATGCAAAGTACGACATAAGAATGAGGGAAGAAGAAACTAACGTGGTATGCTGAAGGTGGAGGATCGTTGAAATAATTTTCCACTGCGCCACAGGGTGAACCTAACTGCCTTCGGATGTACTAATGTCTAGAGTGTGAATACTGCAATAAAATATTGAAATACGAGGTGGTATCCGCAAGTATATGGGTCGAGTTGTAATATAGTTTTAAAACGAAATAAGTGAGTACTCTGAAGATCATACCCAAGGTAGGCGAGTGCCATATCAATTCTAACCTAAACACTAAAAGATCTAATTATTACTTTAAATTGGTTATAGTACGAAAACATAAAATAAATGATTTTTGGGTTTTATAATAATAAAATAAAATATCAAAAAAGAAACAAACTTCAAGAGGTAAAAAATGAGAATGAATCAAATCTTGATTATGGGTGATTAGCTCGCTTTGGTAATCCCCATCAACTGTTGTTTCAGGTTCCTTGTCAATCAAATAGTCGCTACCCTAGCAAGATCTTCGGATCTTCCACTAAGATGACGAGTCAACAAGGACTACTTATCTTCCGACCTCACAGTCCAGACTGGCTTGGGGTGAAGGTGTTCACGGATGGGCCATACCAATTTTGGGTTAATTCCCACCTTGATGAATTTCCAGAGTTTTCAGGCCTAGGGTTTGTTTCATGTTCTTCCTTTCCCAAACAGCTGATCTGTTGAGTAACCCTACAAAAGGTCTATAGATCATACCTCCATGCAATTATCCCCCATAGAGGGATTAGTTCCTCATGGTTTTCATTATGGAATTACTATAAAGAGAAAAAAATTCTAATTAAATCGATAGTATAAATTATATGAAAGAGCCTAATATTATTCTGATTAATTGCGAATCCACAAAGTTTGAATGCTTTCCACAATTTAGATCTCTTGAGAACAAGAAAGAACAACTGGAATAAATTCTAAAACCAAAAAATAAAAGAAAAGCCAAACTAAATTTACTAAAGAAAATCTAAGCTAAGTGAATGATGTCCATAGTATGTGCTAAAGGAGCCTATTTATAGAGTTCAGGTGGTCGTTGTCCTCAACCCTGGGTTAACTGACATTTCCGAGCTTTAAGTTTGATTGTACAGACTAAAATGCCCTTGTTTCGTATTTAATTTCTACTTCAGAGTCGATGTTATAACACCCCAAGACTTGTGTCGTGACATAATAGTCAGTATACTCCTCTTGAATGACCTTCAGGGGTATGCCGCGACAACCTTAGGCTGTGTCGCGACAATGAAGGCAGTCTTAAGGTTTTTCTATTTTGCTTCCTATGTTGCAACATCAGTCATCCCGTGTTGCAAAGTAGTGACCAAAATCAATTTAATATGCCTTCTAAAGGTCTTCTGTACATTCACAAAGTGCGTTACATCACCCTTAGGCCTTATTCGGCCCCTATGGTCAATAATAAACTCAATTTTTCACATTTATTAACTTATTAAAACTTAAGAGAACATAATTCTAATCTACTAAAAATGCTTATTTTTAAGCTCCTAAAGTGTTGTAATTAGTTTAATCTGCTACACCGAATTATGACAGATCAAACTCCCCCACACTTAAGTCATTGCTTGTCCTCAAGAAACATAAGCATAAGTGACAAATAAAAAATGACGACCCTTGAGCAAATATGATACAACTATTGACTTTGGAGCACATGACTTAGGCATTTTACATTCACTCACAACTTTAACGTGATGAATAATTGATTTACCACTTTTGAACACAAACATCTAAGTTCAGTATGTTACAAAGCATGCAAGCATTAAGGGTCTCACCTGTAGGGATCCATTAATAAATCATACAAGTACTTTAATTATTCAAGTGGAATACAAATAGTTGTTTATGCGTATGTTTAGTATGATGTCCATTTGTGTATAAGGATATTTATGTCACATAGGACTTTTCGGCTTGAAACATTTTGAGGCTGAGGGTAGGTATGGAATTCAAATATAGTAAGCATCAAGATGGTTACAAACATGAAAATAGTTTGGCACATCACATTGATCCCTATTCTTCCCCCCTTAGTGACCCTTACCAGCTCAACGACTTATTTCTCCTACTCTCACCTTCTTTGTCTCTCAATATATAGGAAGTCATAGCATGACATGGTAACTACGACTAGCCTTACGAGTTTTTGTGCACTAATGAACGAGTTTTTCTTTATTTTGTGACTTTTTCACTTTTCTCTTTTTCAATACATCTCACTCATGAATCCTTTTTTGCTGGTTTAGGACTTTTTCTACTCATACTAATTTTCTTTTTGGATTTTTCTCTTTGTTTCGCACATTAGGCAAACTTATAGTTCCTATATCACACCAATATTTCCTATTTCACTCTATTTTTTACAAACTTTTTCGTGATGTATCTACTTAACCCTCAATACGTATGACTATACGTTTATAGTTGTGCAGTGCATGAGCAAAGAAAAAGGGCAAATACAAATTAACATTTTCAGGCTCGAGGTTTGTAATGAGGTTCATCAAGAAGTGTCAACAAGCTCACAAATTGGTACTAAAGGTGAAATATAAATAGGTCAGCTTTTTGGTTCAAATAATGCCTTAGGTCATCCCTGAATATCTCAATATGCACAAATTTAATCAACCAAACAAACTCAAATTCAACCATTTATTATTCATACTAGCATGCTCATTTCCTTGTACTTTCTATATCATTTGGTATAATTGATTGCTTAATACCTATTTACAGTGTAACATATAAAACTTAGTAGTCTAATAATAAAAAATTTAAAATCACCTACCATCATGCCAAATTTATTTATAAATACAAGAAACCTATGTACATGCTTCTAACCAATCACTTGTATTGCTATAAGCTCAAGCACACAAAAGAGAGGAAAAATGAAAGAAAAATGTAGAAACAAATAAACAAGTTTTTTGTGTTACCCCCACACTTTAGTTGACATATTGTCTTCAATGTATAGCCTATAAATATAAGAAAAGAAGTTACCTGATTGATCATGGTTGCTCCAATTGATAATGGTGGGTGCTTCCTCTTTTGATCGTGTTAAGCTTGAATTATTTGTGTTTCCTTCGTGTTGGGATCCTACATAGAAAACCTAAACAAAACATAACTAAAAATATACTATTAATCATACTCTTATAGTGTTTGAATCAAAATTGTAAAAAATAATATAAGCCTTTGAAATCAAAAATAAAAATGTTCAATCCTCCTCCTCATCATCCTATTGTGGTGCCTGTCTCATTTCTATCGCAGCTTTTCCCTTTCTTTTGACATGTGTTTGGGGAGAGCTCCCACCTATTGAAGGCATATGGCGAGTTGGGCTTCGTATGACAGGCCCTTTTACTGTAGAAAATTGTGGTTGAAATGCCGCTTCATATTCATCCTTCGTTCTAGGGTACTCCTAAGCAACACCTTCTTCCTCAAGATTAGTCCCTTTATCCTGATGTGTCGAAGTCGACCTAAACATGTCCGGAGGATAATTCGGAGTGCATAACCCATTCCATTTTGTAAATTCTTGGAGTACCGGGCTTGTTTCATGCATCTACCTAATCATCCCATCAAGCTTCTCCTCCTTGCTCATGTTGGTTCCTCTTCAAACCATTGTCTTCTCCTTTCGCTGAAGTGACACTAGGACATCCATTTTGTCATTCCTCCTCTGATTCCAATTCATGATTTGTTTTCTTTGAAACTCGACATATTAGGTGTACAACGAATCTCCAATTAAGCTTTTTGTTGGTTTCATGAACTGTTCATTCTTGCCCATTGGAACTCTTGCTTGTCGACACAATTCAGTTACTAAGTGAAGAAAGAAGATTCCATCTTTTTGGCTATGCCTGCACTGCCTTATTTCTCAGTAAATCTATTTGCCCACATAAGCCTGCTTATGCTGCAAAATGCCATGTAACAAAATAGCTTGAAAAATATTCATGTTAAAAAATTCAGAGCGAGCACAATTCTAATACCGACGAATTGCATCCACATTTTTGTAGTAGGGAACATTATTGCTTAATTGAAATTAGTGGTCAACTCTATATTTAGCCTATAGTTTCATATACCTCTACCTTGAGTCAAGTACGCAATAACATCTTCTATGTCTATATTATCAAATTTATCTAAATTGGTGCTACTAAGGAAGTCTTTGTCATAGAAAGGTGCATCGTAGAGCTCACATATCTCCATAGGAGTGATCGATACCTCTTCACCCCTCACTGTCATAGTGTCCCAATTTATTCTTTTTTCGTATTTCTTGGTCCCTAAAAGAAGCGTAAAATTCTTGCACTATCGAGACCACCACAGTTTTTTTGGGAGTGATGCAGAATTGTTCCCAACTATGGTATCTAACCAAAGTACAAATTTCTTTGCACAAAATAATTGTAGGTTCAAACCCTTATTCCTGGATTAAACGCATACCCTATAACTCTAAGAAAATATTTTTTCGTTTCTAGATGCTCAAATTTTTCTGGGTCTAAAATTATCGGAGTATTTTGTACTGTAGTTTTCTTACTTTTCTTTTAGGAGGCATTCTCTAAAAACAAATTTTTTAGAAAAAAATGAATAGTAATCAATGCAATAGTAAAAGAGAGTTGAGAATAGTTTAGCCTCAATCTTTTGAATCCGCATATGCCTCTGCTTTGATTGATTTGATGATGCTCTCTTCCAATGCGGCTTTTAGGAATGAGGGTAAAGGATTGAAAACCTAAGTTTATGGGGGAAAAAGGGGGTTTAGGAATTAGAGGTTTTATAGAGTTTTAAGAAAGGTTTAGATGTTAAAATTAGGTTAGGTTGTGTTAATATGGTGTTTTTATGCTTAAAAGAGATGTTTTTGAGGTAAACAACTAGGTATTTATAGGGTTGAAAAGTTAGGCTGTGCAATTGAGTGGGGTTGACCCTGCAAAAAATTATAGTGATGTCACGACACGGGGTTCCATGTCATGACATCTTTAGCAGATTGCTCATGTCAAGACACCAGGGTTCGATGTTGTGACACACTCTGCAGTTTTAAAATTCTAAAAAACTATCTTCTATGTCATGTTACAAGTTAGTGATGTTGCGACATCGAGTTGACTTTTGAAATTTTTCGTTATTTCCCGTGATGTAGGAATTCTCTGTGTCACAAAGTTTACCTTTTTTTTCCCAAATTTATGACATTTAAAGAGCTTCAATTGCTTGTTAAACCTATCTTTGATCTACCTATAATGTTTTAATGAATTGGTTAGCGAAATATACAATATGTACAATTAGTAAGAGTCTTATGTAAGGATGTTAGGTTTTGCTACTTGACTCGTCTGTCAGCTCAGTCAATATTTGTCAATGGGCTCCTTGTAATTTGTTTCTATCTATATTGGTCCAGCACCCATCATGCCATTCTACTTGTTGGCGAATGTATCTTTATTTAAACTTGCCTTTCTGGCCTGCTTGGATAACTGATAGTTCTTTCTGCAGATTATAGCTATTAATTATTTGAAAAGCTACGTAACCACTCAACCACTCTATCCTACACTTAGTGTTCTTGCTTCGTAAAAAGGTTGGAAATTGTGGTCTATAATTTTCATATATATTAACTCTGCTCATCTCATCGATCTAGAATAGCTTTTCAGGTGTACTTGAGGTGATGGTTGGAACAAATGTTGGCAAAGGGGTTAACCAGGGATTTTGTACTAAGTCTCCTAGATTTCAACTCTTTAGACTTTTAAATTCATCCATCTATGGTCTATTGAATTCCTCCATTTGTTTACAGATAGCTTCCTTGCATGGCTACTGTAGTGTCTAAACATTCTACGATGCTTGTAGCTCATGGCTTATGCTAGTAAGTTGTCCAGCTTGATCGAGTCTTGCTATATGATTATAGGTTCTGTCTATATATATTTTTCCAATTCTGTTCAGCACCCGAAAAATTCTAGGCCGTCAAATCTCTCAGGTGTCTGGTTTAGGACTAAGGTCGTGCAAAGGGTAGTTAGTTCAAGTTCATCAACCGAGACTACTAATATCTCTTTGTTTTGCTCTGGGAATTCCTGAATCGACAGACACTCTTCCACTAGATCAACCATAATTACCATTGCCTCTATTGGTTGGTCTATTTTATATTGTTCTTGTCTTCCGGCCTTATTGGCAGAACCTAAGATTTTCGAGACAATGAGTTCCATGCTGATCTGATTCTTCGGTTCACTGACCATTTCTCCTACTAGCCCTATAATTTATCTTTCTATAGTTGCGTTTAATTTGTCTAAATATTCTTCTATCTGCTGAGATGGATAATAGTCTAGGAGTTCTCCTTCTTCACAAGCGTTTATAGTGGCACTCTCTTCTTTGCTCAACTCCGAACTTAGCACCTCTTGGTACCTTTCTGATGGTATATTGACGTGGTTGTTATCGCCTTGGAAAAGAACTGAGGTTTCTTATTGGAGTTGACTTAATTCAAGCATTAGAAATTGTTTGTTCTCCTGTATCTCTCAATCTTCATAGACTCTTTCGTAAATATCTTTGTCATAATTGAAGTCTTCATCGGACCACATATAATCAAAGTTATCCATGGATTTATACTGACTGATTTTTTGGTTGATGGTGTCTAGGGTTCTTAAAAAAATGTTAGAAATGTTAACTAAGAAAACAAATTAAAAGTTGTAGCTACAACCTTCAAATTTCCTAATTATTCCATTTTTTTAAAATGCAAAAAATTAAAACCAATCTAGTGACATTGCCTCCCCGGCAATGACGCCAACAACTTGACTACCTCCGGACGTACTAACATTCAGAGTGTGAATTCTACAATAAAATATAGAAATACGAGGCGGTATTCGCAAGTATACGAGTCAAGTTGTAATATAGTTTTACAACAAAGTAAGTGAGTACTCCGAGGATCGTACCCAGGGGAGGCGAGTGCCAAATTAATTCTAACCTAAACACTAAAAGATCTAATTATTACTTTAAATTAGTTATAGTACGAAAACATAAAATAAAGGATTTTGAGGGATTTTATAATAATAAAATAAAATATCAAAAAAGAAATAAACTTCAAGAGATAGGAAAGGAGAATGAATCAAATCTTGATTATTGGCGATTAGCTCATTTCAATAATCCCCATCAACTGTCATTTTAGGTTCCTCGTCAATCAACTAGTCGCTACCCTAGTAGGATCTTCCGATCTTTCACTAACATAATGAGTCAGTAAGGACTACTTATCTTCCAACCTCACAGTCCAGATTGGCTTGGGGTAAAGGTGTTCATGAATGGGCCATACCAATTTTGGGTTAATTCCCACCTTAATGACTTCCTGGGGTTGTCAGGCCTAGGGTTTGTTTCACGTTCTTCTTTTCCCAAACAGCTAATCTGTTGAGTAACCCTGCAAAACAGTTAATAGATCATACCTCCACTCACTAATCCCCCATAGAGGGATTAGTTTCTCATGGTTTTGATAGACAATATAGAATCACTATAAAGAGAAAACATGCTAATTAAATTGATAGTATAAAGTATATGAAAGAGCTTGATATTATTGAGATTAATCATGAGTCCTTAAAGTTTGAATGCTTTCCGCAATTCAGATCTCTTGAGAACAACAAAGAACAAATGACATAAATTCTAAAACCTAAAAATGAAAGAAAAATAAACTAAATTTACTAAAGAAAATCTAGGCTAAGTGAATAATGTCCATAGTATATGCTAAAGGAGCCTATTTACAGAGTTTAGGTGGCCGTCGTCCTTAACCCTGCGTTAATGATGTGCTCGTGACAAGTCTTAAATTTATAATTGATCGTACTTGAAAACTAACTATTATCACGATAAAGGCAAGCGCACCTATCGAACAGTAGTATAGCTTATAGCAAGACCGAAATGTCGAACCCACAAGAACTAAAAGTACTAATATTAACCTACTTTTTATTATCTAGCCTAAAAATAAGGGGACTTGATTTATCTAACCTAATTTACTAAACTAAGAATGCACAGGAAGTAAATTGGGGAATTAATTTTGGGAAAACTGATTGATTTAGACAATACCCAAGGAAAAATCCACCTAGACTTCACTTGTTATTTGACTCTGAATTAGACGATTTATTCACTTGACTTGATCCGTAAAAATCCCTAATTTATATTATTATCTCTCTCAAGACTAACAACGTCTAACCCTAGGTTGATTAATTGAAATCTCTTTCTAATTAAAACTCCTAGTGTTGCATTAACTCGATTTATGGATTCCATTATTAGGTTTGACCCTAATCCGGCAGATTCATGTCATCCTATGTCTAGGATTGCATGCAACTCCGCTTAATTATGCTCGATCTTCTCTTAAACAGGGACTTTTGCTCCTCTGAATAAGTACATCAATACTTGAATCAATATCCTAGAATATTAAAGCAAGAATTAAGAACACATAATTAAGAACAAATCAAGTATTTATCATATAATTCAGAAAATAATAACATGATCCATCTTAGGTTTCATTCCCCTTAGGTATTTAGGGGATTTAGTTCATATTTATAGAAGAAAACATCTCAGAAGAATAATGATAACAAAACATAAAGAAAACCTAAAACTCTTGAAGGAATATTAAGGGAGATCTTCCGTCTTGAAGGAGGATCCGGCTTCTGAGATGGATCAATCGGCTTTCTTCGAGTAATTCCTTGCCTCCTACTCTGTGTGTGTCTTTTCCTCCTCTTCTAGGGTGTTAATATAGGCTTTAGAATGCCTCAGAACCCTCCAAAGTGCCCTTTTCCGAATAGAACTAGACTTGGGCCCGACAGAGACACGACCGTGTGCCACGCCCGTGTGGAGCTGCTTAAGTCGTGTGCAAATCTATTAAAAAGGCACGGCCGTATGGTCCACTCATGTGAGGAAATCCAGGCTATGTTAGATTCTGTAACTTAGACACGACCTTGTGGTCTACCTGTGCGAGGAAGTCCAAGCCATGTTGATTTCCCACGTTGACCCATTTTCGCCATTTTTGGCCCGTTTATCGCTCTTTTTACTCTCCTATGCTCTCCTAAGTATAAAACATGAAATTAAAGGATTAGGAGCATCAAATTCCACAAATATAATGATAATTCATCCAAAAATGTACTAAGCATAGGATAAAAATATGTATAAATTATGACTTATCAGTTAATGTGTCAGGTTAAGTTGGAAAGTCGAGCCTATCTGTGTTCTGTGAATGCCATTGGGCATATTATGATTAGTATGTCTGAACCTTTCTGAAAGTTTAAGTATTATTATGGGTATTAATGCTTGTAACCCATGGTATTCCTGTACATTGTTTGTACTTTCTTTAACTATAGAACTCACTAAGTTCGTTTGAACTTACTTTATTAATCTTTCCTTCTCAAGCATGTTGATTTAGGAAAGAGATTCTGTAGAACGGGACTACGCCAGCGTTATTATTGGTAGTGAGACACTTGTCTATTTTTGTATACCTAACCAACTTCATAAGAACTTATGTCTTTCACTAAAACACTATTTTTTGATATATTTTATGAACTCTTGAAATATATATTAAATCTTATTGACTATGGTTTATTAAATCATCTTTTAGGCGAATACGCTAAACTATTTTGAATAATATTAAACAATCAATGATGTATTTAAAACTTTTTTTGGGGAAATAAATCTTTCGATTTATACAACTCTGTCAACTTTATAAGGCTTTTGCCAAATATTTTTCTGAAACTGTTTTACTTGGCGTATACTTTATTTGATTGTTTTGTTATTGCTATACTGAGGTTTATGCCAAACTCAAGGTATACACCGAGACCACAAAGCTTTAAAAATTTCAAGTATTTTTGTCAAATTCATTTGGTATTTAATTTGTGACACATCATACTCGGTTCTGGTAATCGAGTCGGATGTGGGTGTTACAATATATACGCTCGAGCAGTGCATATCAGCTTCAACTTAATGGCACTACTCGATAAGGTTTGGAAATTTTCATTCAACCAAGAAAATTTCAAACTAGTAAATCTAGGTTTCTCGTTACTAAAGTGAGTGCCCAAGCACTTGGTACCGGAGGGCTAAAGGTTTGGCCACTTTACTTGGACCTATGATTACATCACTGTCAACCAGGAGTCCAAGTTGCATTGTGAGGTCTTCCAGGGTGATGGTCTACTCCCCACACGATCGATAAAAAGTGTGGGTCTCCGGGCTCCACCATTCAACCAAAGCGAATATTAAGTCCACCCTTAAGTCAAACATCTGGACCAATGCCATTATTCCAAATCCGGCAACATCCAATTATGGTATAATTTGTTCGTTCAAGCGGTAGCTTAGAATATGGACTCACGACCTTAACACCCGATACCAATCCTGTCCATTTCGTATAATCACATTTGTTAAATTGACTAAGTACATATAAATTAAACCACAACTCTATAAATATATTTGTGAATAATAAATATCAAAATATTTTATCATCTCGTTAATCATCAGTGTAGTGTGATAGGATGCTTGGAGAAGAGAACTCATTGTGATATCTACATAATTAATAAAAAAGTTAATCACCATTTCAAAAAACTAAATACAATTAAACATTATATTATACTATACCTATTATTACAATTAAAAAATCACATACATTAAAACTATTAAAATTTCCCCCCAAAATGCCAACACAACAATCTCAAAACTTCAAATAATACAAAATTTTCAATTTCTCTATCTTTTTTTCCTCAAATTTCAGCTAATGAAGTGGGGGGGGGGGAACCATTGCGATTTATATAGGGAGAGTGGGGAGAAGAAGAAGAAAAAAGCTTGACTTGTGCGTAACCGTGAGGTCAAATCAACGATAAGTAGTAGGTCGATGCCAACCAACTCAGGCCTTTTTTTCTTACTTGTTTTATTCATCTTTTTTTTTCCAGTTTGAATCAGGTCCACTGAAAATCCCATGATATTTAACTTTGCTTTATTCGAGTCCATCAACAATTCCATGACCCAAGGATGCTTTTAGTGAGAAAAGGTTTGGTCCGTCTTCATCTAATGCACCACCTTAATAACTAGAATCGTTGTCGCACCAAGACTACCATCAACTTGTGCCAACCGTAATTGACACCTCCTCCCCAAAAGGGTTCCCTTGACAACATAACCAATTAGAACCTGTGACTGTATAACTATTGTCAACTGAGTGCCCTATTTTTACTTGAAACCATGACCGTATAACTATCAATTAGGAAATAAAATCTGAAGGTGATGATACACTCCCCAAACGAAAAATAAAATCTATCAGTGTCCAAGCTCCACCGATTCACTGTTAAATAAAACATACTTTCAAATTATAAAAATTTCTAATTAAAACAAAAACACAAAAACAAAAAAAAATTATTCTCTCCCGTTTTCTCAACACTTAATTTTTTTTTCCTGTTCTCTCCCCTACAATTAATTACAAAAAGTTCTCCATTTTCTTAAAAAAAAATCAACTACTTCAACATATACTAATCTTCCATCGAGTATGGGTATATATAACCTTTTAAGCCGCCACACAGCTTGACGGCACCAAAATAAAAATAAATAAATTTTTCTGACATGGGTGCCACCAACAAGAAAGATGACAACAAAAAATATATAGAAATTTTTTCAGACACGTTTTTTATATGAAATACTTTTAAAAAAAAATTTATCTAATGCTGCTAAAGAGAACGATTGCATCCATTCAAATATTATTATTTTTCCTTTTTTTCTTTTGCCCCTAGAATATTCATATTTTTAACATGTATGTAAAAAAAAAAAAACATAACAAGGACCTTGTAATAATAACTTTTCTATAGGTCGGTCATGATTTGGTGTCAGCCAGTTGTCACCCATGAATTTTTTAAGTTTCATGTAACACTAGTTCTTTCTAAATCTCTAGGTATTTTTTATGGTTTTTTTATAAAAATAACCTTAAAAAATTAATTAATTATTTAAATAACTTATTTTTTTGATAAAATATGAAAATAATTTAAAATCTACAGTAAAAGTTGGTGAAGCCAAAGTGTTTGGAGCCACCAATATACTACGTCAGCAATCTACATTAAAAAAATTAATTTTTTTGTGGAGCCATATAGAATGGCGCCACTTGTATAAATGCTAGGAAAATACTGTGAGTTTTTAAAGTATAAAGGGGGACTTTAGCAATTTTACCTTTTTCTTGTAGAGCCAAATAAATTGGAGCTACCAGATTTCAAAAATTTAGCTCCTGACACCTTATTTCCCTATTCAAACAGTTTAAGGCCAATTTTTTTTTTTATTTTTCCCCTTTCATGTCAAATCATTTTCAAGCCAACTTTTTATTTTTTTTCCTTTTCACGTCAGATTCTTTGAATTATCTTATTATTTTTTTCTTTTTAAATTTATATTTATTTACTTTTTTTAAAGTTTTTTATTTGTCCTTATTTATTTTATTTATTTATTTATTATTGATTTTAAAAAATTTGAAATGTATATTTGAAATGTTTTATAATATTTTTTTAAATTTTAAATATATATTTGAAATTATTTTTTAAAAATTTAAATGTTATTTTTTAAAATTTTAAATATATTTTTTAATAATATAAAACATTTAAATATTTTAAAGATATGACCTTTCAAATTTATTATTAGTTTTATAATATTTTAAATGTATATTTTAAATTTTAAATATTTTTAATTTGTTTTATAATGTTTTAAATATTTTTAATTTTTTAAAATATATTATTTTTTAAAGATATGACATTTCAAATTTATTATTTGTTTTATAATATTTTAAATGTATATTTTAAATACTTTTAAAATTTTAAATATAATTTTTATAAATTATTAATTTTTAAATTAATTTTAAAGATATTCAAATGATTTTTTAAGTTAAATTTAAAATTTAAAAAATTAATGTTTTATTTGGTGGAGTCATTTTAAATGGCTCCATCACTTTACAGTGTACTATTTTATATTTTTTTAATATAAAATTTTAATATTTTATATTTTATTTTGGTAAAGCCATTCTTTATGGCTCCACTTGGTTCTCTAATATATATAAAATGTTGAAATTGTTGTGTTTAGTAGGAGAGTTCAAAAAATCTATTGAAGATGAATAATGAGGTGTTTTTGGTGTGTGTTCTTTTTTATGGTGAAATTGTAGAAGGTGATGTTAGTTGTAACATCCCTCACCCGTATTCAACACCGAAATAGGGTTACGGAGCATTACCGGACTTACAACACTTTTAAATACACATTTCATATATAATTCATCAATTCAACTACAATTTAATCACAACCAATCATAATGTCCCTCAAACGAACCTACGAGGCCTTAAACATGCATTAGAAGTGGTTCAGGACTAAACCGCTAACTCGGGAAACTTTTCCACATTTAGAAAATTTTTCTCAAAACAGGGAACACATGCCCGTATGACCCGGCCGTGTGTCTCACACTGGCACCAGACACGCTCGTGTCACAGGCCGTGTGGACATTCGAAATTGGAACACATGGTTGTGTCCCAACCCGTGTCCGAATAAGTGAGCTTACTGACTGGGGTCACACGGCCAACCACACGCCCTTGTGTCTAGCCCGTGTGCCCTTTGAAATGGCCACACACGCCTGTGTACCAGGCCATGTTCTACGCCGTGCCAAACCTGTAGGGTATATTGACTTATGCAACACGGCCAAGCCACATGCCCGTGTGTTAAGCCGTGTGCAATTTAGGGGGTATATCGACTTATGCCACACGGCCGATCACACACCCATATGTGAGACAGTGTGGAGCATACTGACTTCATTTCTAAAACGACACCAGGGGACACACGGCCGTGTAACATAACCGTGTGTCACACACGTCTGAGACACTCGTCCGTGTGGACAAAAATGGGCTATTTACCAAGCCATTTTGTCACCCCATTTGGTATACACCTTCACCTATACAGATGACACCAAACCATAGCATAATATACCATCCAAATCAACCGAGTTAAGTCTAAATGTACCATTTCAATATCAACCACAAACATACTTATAAAATCATGTTTTACTCATTCAAAACAGACTAAATACCAATTGTTTCAAAAAACTATATAACCAAACCCAAGTGTACATTATTTGGCCTCATTTCACAAACATATTAACATTCACTAATCAATCATTTAACACTCATGATACCTATTACCATCAATCATCACAACCAACTCAATATACATAAGGCATAAACATTTATATATGCACATGATTCAAACATACAAAGTATACTAAAATTAAGCCATCATTCATGGCTATATATATACAAACCAAAATATAAACATTTACAATGCCAATTCATTTGGCCAATCAAAACATAATCAACATGACTCAAAGTCCCTATTCATGCCATATACTTAATATACAAAAGTTCAATTATACCAAGTGATAGGTAGATAGTGTGATGCGATCTCTGACGATCCCTGAATCCAAGCTAGCTTGATATCACTATAAATCAAAGAAAAAATAACCAAAGTAAGCTATTAAGCTTAGTAAGCTCTATAAGATAAGCTTAATGCAATCACATAAACATAAATCAATATGTAACATTCATTAACTATTAAACCTTTCAAGTACTCATTCACAAAACTATATACTCTCATAATCATTTCTTCGATTCAAAGCTAAAATGGTTTATTCACATACCTGTACCATCTCATACCAATCTCATATACGTTCTTGCCTTTCATTTACCCATTGAACCATTCAGAATAGAAGTCAGATACTCAAGGGTCTCAGACGATAAGTACCTATACCATGGCCAGAAGCCAAATCAAGGTAGCTTATCCGAAATTCTGATATCATGGCCCAAATCAGCCGATATGTATGGCCTAAAGCCAAATAGGTATATCACGCACCCAAAGTGCTAATAACATGGCCCGAAGCCAACTCAAAGTATACCTAATGACATGTCACTAGCATCCTAAACTATTCGTAAGGTTCAACCGGGATTCCAATTGTCGAATCATCTTTGAATCATTTTCGAACTTGTCCGTAATCATATAATCACAATTCATGCTATATCAAAACATATCAAATACATTTGAAACGAAATTAAAACATACGAACTTACCTCGGATGTTAAAACGACGAATCGAGTTGATTAGTCAATAACTTTATCTTTTCCCCGATCCAAATCCGTATTTCTCCTTTCTTGATGTAAATAAATTTAAAATTAATTTATTTAATCATCTATTCATTCAATTTAGTCCAAAACTCACTTAAAAACACATTTACACTTTTGACACACATATTTCACATTTTTCACAATTTAGTCCTTATTCTATAAAATCACAAATTAATGAAATTCACAATAAACCCATACTAGCCGAATTACCATAATGCCCCTAGCAGCCCATATTTTTCATTTATTTTACATTTTAACCATAAAATTTACATATTTCTCAATTTAATCCCTATTTTGCATTTTCACCAAAAATCATTTTACAAAACTTGCTTAACTATCAACAACTATTCAAAATCTATCATCAAACTTCAAAATTCATACATATTCATCAATAGAATCATTCAAAATCTTTAACAATTTTGCAAATTAGTCCCTGGGCTAGCTAGTACTAGATACAATAATCACAAAAATATAGAAATTATTAAAAATCGAGTCAAAATCACTTACCAATTAAGCTGCCAAGTGACCCAACCCTAAAATGAATAAAATGTTTTCTTCTTCTTCAGTATTCGGCCAAAGAAGAAGATAATGAAGCTTAAATTTGGTTTTGTTTTATTTAATTAACCATTATTAATAAATTACAAATTTAACCTTAATTATAAACCATTTAAATCATCTATTTAATGTCCAAATATGTCCACTCACATTAATAATGGTCCATTTAACACTTAAGGACCTCCACATTAATATTCATAGCCATTTAGTGCATAAAACAATTAGAATTCAACTTTTACACTTTACGCGATTTAATCCTTTTTACCGAATTAAGCATTCAAACGATAAAATTACTACACAAAACTTTCACACATACATGCTATCATGCTGTAAACACTTTAAATAATATTAAAATAATTTTACAACATCAGATTTTTGGTCCCGAAACCATTATTTCAATTTGACTAAAAACTGGCTGTTACAACTCTCCCCCTTTAGGGGTTTTCATCCCCGAAAATCTTACCAGTGAATTGGTTAGGGTACTATTTTCTCATAGCTTCCTCCGGCTCCTACGTAGCCTTTTCTACACCGTGACGTTCCCACAAGACTTTCACTAAAGCTATGCATTTATTTATCAACTGTTTAACCTCACGTGCAAAAATTTTGATCGATTCTTCGTTGTACGTCAAATCAGGTTGAATTTCAATTTTAGAGGGAGAAATCACATGTGATGGATCAGATCTATACCGGTACAACATTGATACATGAAATACATTGTGGATCTTTTCTAGCTTAGTCGGTAATGCTAGTTGATATTCCACTGGACCTATCCTTTCAATAATCTCATACGACCGATGAATCATGGACTTAATTTGTAACACCCCAAACCCGGCCCAAACGTTATGGCCGAATCTGATGTGCCACATTGGAGTTGAAATCCCACGTTCCATTTTAGTGTTTTAAAAACCATATATTTTGTTGAGTTAACAAAGTGTATGGTAGCTGGGCACCAGGTAGGTATCCGAGACAGAGGAGGTGAGCCATGATGGCTGCTTAAGTACCAAGCTCTTTGATTATATCCAATCCTAGACATGCCCACAACCATAGCCACACTTTGTTATATCGAGTTTAAATCTGTTTAAGTGGACGTCTTTGATAAATCGATTAATCGTGGCGTTGAGATATTTTGAAAACAAGTATTGTTTTGAAAACTCGTCCTAAGTCTAGCCCATTTGAATAATTATCAACCAGATTTAAAGTTAATAAAATTAAAATAATCCCGAAAAGAAATAAAAGGAAAGTTAAAATGGCCTTATTACAACCCCAAAATAAATAGTAATCAAAGGAAATTTAATGAAAACCAACGCTTATTTAAAAGTCCAAAGGCGATCACCGTGGCTACTCTCATCCCCTCCGCCCAAGTCCCCACATCAAGGCTCACTGCAAGGTTAAGGAAAGGGGTGAGCTTGGAAACTCAGTGTGCAACAAGCCCCTTTCAGAGCCCAAAACAATAACAGCCCGTTGGGCCTAAGCCCAAATCCAATCTTAACATGTACTGGGCCTTAGCCCTTTTCGTAATTCTTATTACTAGGCCGAAGCCTTTACTGATGTGGTATGGCCCATAGGCCCATTTTAATATCACATGTAATGTCAATGAAAGAATGAATGCAAGCCCATTTGGGGAGACTACTAGACCCACCATCCGCTACTCTCCACCCGTACCAACCAAGCTCTCCATGTGGGAATAACTCAACCCACCCACCTAAAACTCTCACTTTGGCGGCAAGATTTGCTTTATCATATAATTGGAGGCCTTGCCTCTTTTTAGTAATCATGGCATAAGCCCGCACCGATGGCGGGGCATAAGCCCTTTATCATAAGCAGGGCATAAGCCCTTTAATAATCGGGGCATAAGCCCTTTTGCACTTCCTCTATCCATATAAAAACCCAACCTAATGTATTTAAGAATTCATCATGTGCATATCATATATATATCATGTGCATATCATACATATCATGTGCATATCATACATCTCATGTGCATATCATACATATCATGTACATCAAAATCCTATGTAACAAGTTCATAATTAAACCCTAGGGGTATAATGGTCATTTTTACCTAGGGGCAAAACAATCATTTTCATATTATAAGGGTAATTCCGCAATCCTACTAAATATTAGGGATTTTCCATGTTCATTACCAGTTACTAACTATCCGTTTGTTTTAACCGCGAATCTAGCCCATTTTTAACGAAACCGAGTTATTGGGCTAAAAACCCCTAATGGGCTCTACATAGCAGATTAGTCATCTAGGCCCATTTAGCCTATATTCCATATTGGTGTTACCAGTCTTAATGCGCAATTTAACAGGTTTTCAGTTTCTACCAATTTTACCCAAATGGGCCCGAAAGCCCATTGGGCCCGATTTTAGCCCCTTGAGGCCCAACTTACCGTGAATGTCAAAAATCCCGTTCTTACCATTTCCATTGTTTCCGATCATCATCTCATCGATTCTAACTAACTAGTGAGCGTTTGCTTGCTCACAAGTCTTTGAAATGCCCGAATTTCGGCATTTCGGCTTTTCGGCATTTATCGCTTTAAGCTTATGAAAGAGGGTTCGTTACACACCTGTTTGGCGATATTCCTTGACGAGATCTCCTACACGATTTCTCCTATAATCCATCGTTAATAATCAGCTTCCCATAATTGAACTAAACCAAAAATCATCTAATATTAATACTTACACATTCGACCACCATCCATAATGGCCTTAGGAATCTTACCTTGCCGCGATTGATGACTAGGTCTAGCCACTCCGGTGATCCAAGCTATTCCAAGTCGACACTACACCTTGCTGCTCCTCCACTAAATAAACCACAAAAATATTAAAAGAAGACCCCATAAGTCCTATACCCATATTCGGCCACCTCCCTAAACTAGAGGGGTTTCGGCTTTTGGCCAAAAGTTACTCTAGGAATCGTTTAGAGTTTGAGTGCTTACCACAGTATTTCTTCTCTAGAATCCGTATGCCTAAAAGGTAAAGGAATTGAATGCCAACAATTGAAAAGGAAAGAAAAGGTTGCTGGTCACAAAGAATCGGCACCCCCTATCTTCACTGATTTCGGCTTTTTTGCGGTATTTCGGCAGAAGTAGAGATAAAGGAAAGAATCAATGGTGAATGGAGGGAAATAGTGGGCTGGTTTGAAAAACGGAGAAGGAAGAAAATATGGAAGAAGAGATGGTAGATTCGGCTGCAAAAGAAAAAGAGAGAAAAAGACTAAACCTCCAGGGAAAAAATGGCACAAAAATACCTATGTGCCGAAAATCCCTAACTAAACCTCTCTGCCGAAAATCCCCCCTCCAATCTCCCTTATTCGGCCAACTCTATCTTCATATCAAATCCTTAAAATCTCTCCCCTTATCCCTCCTCAATCCATGCATTTGACTGATTCAAACACTCCCCTAAAGGGTTCCATTCAGCTACAACTCTTGCATGCTCAAAGCATAAAAATTAGCATCCTTTTTGCCATCACAGGGAATCGATCCCAGGTCTTCCTCCTCTATGCTTCCCACGCCACCTTTATAGCTCCCTAGTGGCATCACTTAGCCACTTTACTAGAGGCTCTTTTGTGATACATTTTACCCACGACTTTACATAAGGTCATCTAGCCAGTACCCCTAACTCTTAAGTCAAAAATTCAAAAATTTCCACCGGGTTTTGGCCAACACATGGGCCTTCCATAAGCCCATTTACATACTCAAATTATGAATTTCACAACCACATACCAAATTTTTGAAACTTTACTAAAATATCAAGAATCGCGAAAAAAACCCGAAAATCAGGATGTTACAACTCTACCCTCCTTAAAGAAATTTCGACCTCGAAATTTACCTGATCCAAACAGTTGAGGGTATTGCTGACGCATTGCCTCTTCGGTCTCCCAAGTAGCTTCTTCCTTGCCATGGTTCCTCCAAAGTACCTTCACTAATAGGACTGACTTCCTTCTCAACACCTTGACGTTGCGATCAAGTATTTGCACAGGTTCTTCTTCGAAAGTCAGATCCGACTGTACTTCGATTTCTGCAACTGACACGATGTGAGTTGGGTCAGAACGATATCGCCTTAGCATGGACACATGAAAAACATCGTGAATACGATCCAGTTCTGGAGGTAACTCTAGCTGATAAGCCACTGGCCCTATCCGTTTAATAATTCGATAAGGCCCAATAAACCGTGGACTCAACTTGCCCTTCTTACCAAATCTCAATATATTCTTCCAAGGCGAAACTTTCAAGAAGACCATGTCCCCAACTGTATATTCAATATCCTTACGCTTCAGATCGGCATAAGACATTTGTCGATCCGCTGCCTCCTTTAACCGATTCCTGATCACCTTAATCTTGTCTTCGGTATCTGTTACCAACTCTGGCCCAAGGACTTGCCTTTCTCCCAACTCTGTCCAACAAGTGGGCGAGCGACACCTTCGCCCATATAGTGCCTCATAAGGAGCCATCTGGATACTTGCTTGATAACTGTTGTTATACGCGAACTCTGCCAATGGCAAATAGTCCTCCCAACTGCCTCTAAACTCGATAACACAGCCTCTCAACATGTCTTCTAAAATCTGAATGATCCTCTCTGACTGCTCATCCGACTGAGGGTGAAAAGCCATACTAAAATCTAATCGCGTTCCCAACGCCTCATGCAACTTCTACCAAAACCAAGATGTAAACCTTGGATCTCTGTCAAAAATTATCGATACTGGCACCCCATATAACCGTACTATCTCCGCCACATACAACTTGGCCAGCTTCTGTAGGGAGTAATAGGTTCGGATAGGTATGAAATGGGCAGACTTCGTGAGCCTATCCACAATTACCCAAACCGAGTCCTTCTTGGAGGGTGTCAAAGGCAACCCACTTACAAAATCCATCGTTACCCTTTCCCACTTCCAAAGTGGTATCTTTACTGGTTGTAATAATCCTGAAGGCAGTTGAAGCTCGGCCTTCACTTGTTGACATGTCAAACATTTCCCCACAAATTCGGTCACTTCTCGCTTAAGCCCAAGCCACCAATATAGCTCTCGTAAGTCTCAATACAACTTACTCCCTCCTGGATGCATAGCACAAGATCTATTATGTTCCTCTTTTAACATCATCAACCTCAAGTCCGAGTCCGTCGGCATACAAATTTTTCCTCGAAAATAAAGAACTCCCTCGCTATTTAACCCAAAGTCTGGATCCTCTCTCTTCTCAACTTGCTAAAACCGAGGAACCAACGACTCATCCTCCAACTGTTGCTTCTTAATCTGTTCCACCCAAGTTGGTCTCACTTGTAATTCTGCCAATAAGCTTCCATCGTCATACAAACTTAGGCGAGCAAACATTGCCTTCAATTACGCCGCCTTGATCCTTCGACTTAATGCATCAGCCACGACATTTGCCTTACGGATGGTACTCAATCGAGCAGTCATAGTCTTTTAATGACTCTATCC
Source organism: Gossypium longicalyx (assembly GCA_025698465.1). Classification (NCBI taxonomy): domain Eukaryota; kingdom Viridiplantae; phylum Streptophyta; class Magnoliopsida; order Malvales; family Malvaceae; genus Gossypium; species Gossypium longicalyx. The sequence goes on from CM047000.1 coordinate 86,578,790, forward strand.
ACCTTTCTTTGTCTAAGGTTGATTCCTTTTGAGTCGCAAGTACTTAAGACTCTTATGATCCGTATAGATGATGCATTTCTCCCCAAACAAGTAATGCCTCCATATCTTAAGTGCGAAAATCACCGCTACCAACTCCAAGTCATGCGTAGGATAGTTTACCTCATGAGGCTTAAGCTATCGTGAAGCATAAGCGACCACTTTACCCTCTTGCATCAACACGCAGCCCAAATCGACATGTGACGCATCGCATCATTGTACACGTGAAATCCTTACCGGACTCTGGTTTGAATCAACACCGGCGCTTCGCCGTAACCTTCTTTAACTTCTCAAAAGCCTCTTGTTGCTTATTTGTCCAAACAAACGGTGCTCCCTTCCTTATAATTTTTGTTAACGGTGCCGCCAACACAGAAAATCCTTCCACAAACCTTCGATAATAACCTGCCAACCCTAGAAAACTTCAGATTTCAGTTACTGACCTTGGTGGCTTCCATTCCAAAATTGCCTCAATCTTTCGAGGGTCTACCTTGATTCCCTCGGCAGACACAACATGCCCCAAAAAAGTTACTTCCTTTAGCCAATACTCGCACTTACTAAACTTTGCATAAAGTTGCTTTTCCCTTAACACTTGTAGCACAACACGAAGATGTTCATCATGCTTCTCTTCCGTTTCCGAATACACCAAGATATCATCAATAAAAACGACTACAAACCGATCTAAGTATGGCTGGAAAACCCGATTCATTAAATCTATGAAAGCTACTGGTGCATTAGTCAAACCGAAAGGCATCACCAGAAACTCGTAATGACCATATCGAGTTCTGAATGCCATCTTATGAATATCCACTTCTTTGACTCTCAACTGATGATATCCTGACCGAAGATCAATCTTAAAAAATACCGAGGCTCCTTTTAGTTGGTCGAACAGATCGTCGATTCTTGGTAAGGAATACTTGTTTTTTATCGTTAGTTTATTCAACTGCCGATAGTCAATGCACATCCGCATGGTCCCATCTTTCTTCTTTACGAACGAAGATCGTGCACTTGCGGGAAACACTTGGTCGTATAAACCCTCTATCTAACAGTTCCTGAATTTGAGCTTTCAATTCTACCAACTCCTTTGGTGCCATCCTATAAGGCGCAATGGGCACAGGGGCTGTTCCAGGCAACAAGTCGATTCCAAACTCGACTTCTCTGTCCGGAGGTAATCCAGGAAGTTCCTCCGAAAATACATCTTGAAATTCCTTGATGGTCCTAACTGACTCCACAGTCGTCCCCTCTGGTTTAACTTGATTCACTAATGCTAAAAATGCCTCACAACCTTTTCGAATCAACTTCTCGGCTCTTAAAGCTGAAACAACATTGGACAAGTAGTTCTTTCGCTCCCCTATGACCATTATCTCTTTATCCTTGACAGTTCTTAGCACCATTCTCTTCGCAACACAATCCAACGTTACCCTATGCTTAGTTAGCCAGTCCATACCCAAAATAAGATCAAAATCCCCAAATGGCAGCTCCATCAAATCCCCTTCAAATATATTATCTTGTGTCTTTAGAGGCACCGCCCTAAAGAGTTTATCTACCTTGACCGAGTGTCCTAAAGGACTTATCACTGATACCCCACTCACAGTCTCCTCAGGAAGCATACCCAATGCCCTAGATACATCACAAGCAACATATGAGTGAGTGGAACCTACATCAATTAAAGTAGTGTAAGGCTTGCTATGAATGAAGAACGTACCAGTTATAACATCAGGAGCGTCACCCTCCTCACGATGTCGTGTAGCATAAACCAACACCGGCTGTCGAGCTTCAACATGTCCAGTACCCCTGCCAGGTGCCCCATGTCCTCGTCCATTACCATTGCCACGCGCGCCTTGCGACCACCTCTCGTGGTGGTGGTCCTCCTCATTGTGATTGGACATCCCTTTGTTACGCCGCTAGTTCGACTGTTCTCCGAGGACATTCTACGAACTTATGCTCCTTTGACCCACAGCGAAAACATGCTCCATTCGTTTCGGCATTCCCCATATGCGCTCTGCCACAATCCCTGCAAGCCTGCGATCTAAAAGTATTCACTGGAACTGCTTGAACTGGTTCCACCATTCTAGCTCTTTTGACATTTCTATTTGTAGCACCCGAGGGTCCAGAATCCCTCTTAAATCTGGGTCGATCCTTCTCACGATTCTGCCGCTCAGTCCATTTTACCTCCTCGGCTATTTTAGCCTTCTCTACCAATGAGCAAAATCGCGCTCCCTCTGTGGAGCTATCAGCACCCTAAGCTCATCGCGAAGGCCATCCTCGAATCGAACACTGCGCTCATATTCGGTCGCAACTATCCCGCTAGCATATCGACTCAACCTCAAGAATTCTGCCTCATACTCCGCGACAGTCTTATTACCCTGAGTCAGATTCAAAAATTCCTTCCGACGAGCATCCACATAGCTAGCTCCCACATATCTCCCCTTAAAAGCAGTTTTGAACCATTCCTAGGTTACTCGTTCAATTAGGGTACTCTCCCTTATAGTAATCCACCACCGGTATGCCTCGTCTCGTAGCAGCGACACAGCCCCCTTCAGCTTTTGCTCCACAGAACAATCTAAATCATCCATAATCCACTCTGTTGCCTCTACCCAATATTCAGCCACATTTGGGGCTACTCCAGATACGCCCCTAAAAACCTCTGCTCCGTTAGCTCGGAGTCGCTCAGAGATGGATCCCCTATTCACTGTCCTAGTGCTAGCTCCAGCCACTCTTTCTAAAACCCTTAACATGGCCTAGGACAAGGCATCATCCCCCGCAGCCCGATCATATGACCCAGTCTCGGTTGCCTGTGGCACGGATGCCTCCTCAGCTGGCCTATGCCCTGAGGATGAAGATTCAACTTGCACCCTTCCGTGACCACGTCCGCGGCTTCGTCCACGAGTTCCTCTTGTTCTCATATCTGATTACGAATTTTATGATATTAGTATAATATTCCATTATTTATTAAGAAAATGTCTTATGGAAATATAGTAGTTCAAGGATTGTTTTCGTGTCGTCGTAGCCAAGCTACAGTCTCATTTCTACCGTTTTACAGCTCTACCCTATCTAAAGCATCATAGTAGGGTCTCAATTCTATTCATAGCATCATATCATTATCACATAACATAAAAAGAGTATACTTACAGACTTGGTGTCAGGGATTCAGTGCGCCACTTTTTTCTCCAATCCATTTAAAACTCAAAAACCATAATTTTAGTCATAGAAAATAGAAATTTAAAAATTTTCATTTAAAAACACCCTTATTTTGAAACTCTTGATTTTAACCCTTCGAAAAAATTTTCGGACCCGATCCACAGTCAGGTTGTTGCAACCGGGCTCTGATACCACTAAATGTAACACCCCAAACCCGACCCAGACGTTATGGCCGAATCTGATGTGCCACATTGGAGTTAAAATCCCACGTTCCATTTTAGTGTTTTAAAAACCATATATTTTGTTGAGTTAACAAAGTGTATGGTAGCTGGGCACCAGGTAGGTATCCGAGACAGAGGAGGTGAGCCATGATGGCTGCTCAAGTACCAAGCTCTTTGATTGGATCCAATCCTAGACATGTCCACAACCATAGCCACACTTTGTTATATCGAGTTTAAATCTGTTTAAGTGGACGTCTTTGATAAATCGATTAATCGTGGCGTTGAGATATTTTGAAAACAAGTATTGTTTTGAAAACTCGTCCTAAGTCTAGCCCATTTGAAAAATTATCAACTAGATTTAAAGTTAATAAAATTAAAATAATCCCGAAAAGAAATAAAAGGAAAGTTAAAATGGCCTTATTACAACCCCAAAATAAATAGTAATCAAAGGAAATTTAATGAAAACCAATGCTTATTTAAAAGTCCAAAGGCGATCACTGTGGCTACTCTGAATCCCCTCCGGCCCAAGTCCCCACATCAAGGCTCACCTGTAAGGTTAAGGAAAGGGGGTGAGCTTGGAAACTCAGTGTGCAACAAGCCCCTTTCAGAGCCCAAAACAATAACAGCCCGTTGGGCCTAAGCCCAAATCCAATCTCAACATGTACTGGGCCGTAGCCCTTTTCATAATTCTTATTATTGGGCCGAAGCCTTTACTGTAAATGGTATGCCCCATAGGCCCATTTCAATATCACATGTAATGTCAATGAAAGAGTGAATGCAAGCTCATTTGGGGAAACTACTCGACCCACCATCCGCTACTCTCCACCCGTACCAACCAAGCTCTCCATGTGGGGAATAACTCAACCCACCCAGCCAAAACTCTCCATTGGCAGCATATTGCTTTATGATTATATAATGGAGGCCTTGCCTCTTTTTTAATAATCATGGCATAAGCCCTGCACCGATAAAACCGGGGCATAAGCCCTTTATCATAACTGGGGCATAAGCCCTTTAATAACTGGGGCATAAGCCCTTTTGCACTTCCTCCATCCATATAAAAACCCAACCCAATGTATTTAAGAATTCATCATGTGCATATCATATATATATCATGTGCATATCATACATATCATGTGCATATCATACATCTCATGTGCATATCATACATATCATGTACATCAAAATCCTATGTAACAAGTTCATAATTAAACCCTAGGGGTATAATGGTCATTTTTACCTAGGGGCAAAACAATCATTTTCATATTATAAGGATAATTCCGCAATCCTACTAAATATTAGGGATTTTCCATGTTCATTACCAGTTACTAACTATCCGTTTGTTTTAACCGCGAATCTAGCCCATTTTTAACGAAACCGAGTTATTGGGCTAAAAACCCCTAATGGGCTCTACATAGCAGATTAGTCATCTAGGCCCATTTAGCCTATATTCCATATTGGTGTTACCAGTCTTAATGCGCAATTTAACAGGTTTTCAGTTTCTACCAATTTTACCCAAATGGGCCCAAAAGCCCATTGGGCCCGATTTTAGTCCCTTGAGGCCCAACTTACCGTGAATGCCAAAAATCCCGTTCTTATCGTTTCCATTGTTCTCGATCATCATCTCATCGATTCTAACTAACTAGTGAGCATTCGCTTGCTCACAAGTCTTTGAAATGCCTGAATTTTGGCATTTCGACTTTTCAGCATTTATCGCTTTAAGCTTATGAAAGAGGGTTCGTTACACACCTGTTTGGCGATATTCCTTGACGAGATCTCCTACACGATTTCTCCTATAATCCATCGTTAATAATCAGCTTCCCATAATTGAACTAAACCAAAAATCATCTAATATTAATACTTACACATTCGGCCACCATCCATAATGGCGTTAGGAATCTTACCTTGCCGCGATTGATGACTAGGTCTAGCCACTCCGGTGATCCAAGCTATTCCAAGTCGACACTACACCTTGCTGCTCCTCCACTAAATAAACCACAAAAATATTAAAAGAAGACCCCATAAGGCCTATACCCATATTCGGCCACCTCCCTAAACTAGAGGGTTTTGGCTTTTGGCCAAAAGTTACTCTAGGAATCGTTTAGAGTTTGGCGCTTACCACGTCTTTCTTCTCTAGAATCAAATGCACGCCTAAAAGGTAAAGGAATTGAACGCCAACAATTGAAAAGGAAAGAAAAGGTTGCTGGTCACAAAGAATCGGCACCCCTATCTTCACCGATTTTGGCTTTTTTATGTATTTTTGTGAAGTAGAGATAAAGGAAAGAATCAATGGTGAATGGAGGGAAATAGTGGGCTGGTTTGAAAGAAGGAGAAGGAAGAAAAGATGGAAGAAGAGATGGTAGATTCGACTGCAAAAGAAAAAGAGAGAAAAAGACTAAACCTCCAGGGAAAAAATGGCACAAAAATACCTATGTGCCGAAAATCCCTAACTAAACCTCTCTGCCGAAAATCCCCCTTCCAATCTCCCTTATTCGGCCAACTCTATCTTCATATCAAATCCCTAAAATCTCTCCCCTTATCCCTCCTCAATCCATGCATTTGACTGATTCAAACACTCCCTCAAAGAGTTCCATTCAGCTACAACTCTTGCATGCTTAAAGCATAAAAATTAACATCCTTTTTGCCATCACAGGGAATCGATCCCAGGTCTTCCTCCTCTATGCTTCCCACGCCACCTTTATAGCTCCCTAGTGGCGTCACTTAGCCACTTTACTAGAGGCTTTTTTGTGATACATTTTACCCACGACTTTACATAAGGTCATCTAGCCAGTACCCCTAACTCTTAAGTCAAAAGTTCAAAAATTTCTACCGGGTTTTGGCCAACACATGGGCCTTTCATAAGCCCATTTACATACTCAAATTATGAATTTCACAACCACATACCAAATTTTTGAAACTTTACTAAAATATCGAGAATTGGAAAAAAAAACCCGATAATTAGGATGTTACATAATTTACCTTTTCGACCGAAACTTATATTTTCTTCCACGGAGATACCTTCAAAAACATTTTATCACTGATTTAAAATTCAATGTCTTTTCGTTTCAAATCCGTGTATGATTTCTGACGATCTGAAGCTGCTTTCAAAAAATCGAGAATTACTTTCACTTTTTCTTCAGTTTCTCTAACCAAATCAACCCCATGAATCTATTTCTCACTAAGCTCGGTCCAATACAATAGGGTTCGGCATTTACGACCATATAAAACTTTATACGGTGCCATCTTTAAGCTAGATTGAAAGCTGTTATTATACGTAAATTCAACCAATGGCAAATATTTCTCCCAATTTCCTTCGAACTCTAAAATACAACATCTAAGCATATCCTCGAGAATATGAATTACTCTCTCACACTGACCATCGGTTTGCGGATGAAAAGCTGTACTAAAATTTAACTTCGTACCCAAAGCTTCTTACAATTTCTTCCAAAACTGAGACGTAAACCTCAGATCTCTATCTGAAATAATCAAAATTGGCACCCCTTGCAATCTAACGATCTCAACAATGTACAACTCAGCTAGTTTATCAAGTGAATAGTCAGTATGTACTGGAATGAAATGTGCTAATTTTGTTAATCGATCAATGTCAATCTAAATGGTATCTTTCTTTTTCGAAGGCAAAGGTAATCCCGACACAAAATCCATCATAACCTAGTCCCATTTCCAATCTGGTATCATCACAGGTTGAAGGAATCATGAAGGCACTTGATGCTCTGCTTTCACTTGCTGACAAATCAAACACTTCGATACAAATTCAAAAATGTCTTGTTTCATACCCACATACCAATATAACTTCTTCAAATCATTGTACGTTTTGGTAGTCCTAGGATGAACAGATAAGCAACCACTATGTGCCTCGTGCAAAATTTTCTAAATCAACTCTAAATTTTTCAGTACTCAGATTCTATCTCGGAACATCAAACAATCATCAGATCCGATTTGGTACTCTGAATCACTAGTCGACTCGCATTGCACTCTTTTAACTTGCAATTCATTGTCACATTTTCGAGCTTCGCAAATTTGCTGCAAAAATACTGGTTTAGCTTTTAACTCAGCTAAAATAAACCATCATCATATAATGTCAATTGTGTATTCATTTCTCTCAAAGCAAATAACAATTTTCTACTCAAAGCATCCGCGACCACTTTCGCTTTCCCCGGGTGATAATTAATTAGTAACTCATAGTCTTTTAACAACTAGAGCCATCTCCGTTGTCGCAAATTCAAATATTTCTGAGTCATAATATATTTTAAGCATTTATGATTAGTAAAGATGTGACATTTTTCACTGTAAAAATGATGACGCCAAATTTTCAATGCAAAAACTATAGCAACAAACTCTAAATCATGCATCGGATAATTCTTTTCATGCTGTTTCAACTGTCTGGAGGCATAAGCTATCACTTTTCCTTATTGCATCAATACACAACCCAATCCGTTCAATGATGCATCGATGTAAATCATAAATTCTTTACCCGACTCAGGTTGAACTAACACTGGTGCCTCAGTTAGCAATGTTTTCAATTGATTAAAGCTTTGTTGACATTTCTCGGGCCATTCAAACTTTACATTTTTCTGTAGCAGTCTAGTTATCGGTGTAGCAATCATCGAAAATCCTTTAACAAATCGTTGATAGTAACCAGCCAATCCTAGAAAACTTCTAACCTCGGATACATTTCTAGGTGGTTTCCAGTTAATAACTGCAGAAATCTTGCTCAGATCAACTCGAATGCTATCTGCCGATACAATATATCCCAAAAATCCAACTTTCCGGAGCTAAAACTCACATCTACTGAATTTAGCATACAGTTGCTTATGTCTTAAGGTTTGCAACACAATCCTTAAATGCTCGGCATGCTCAGACTCATCTCATGAATAGATCAGAATATTGTCAATGAACACAACAACAAATCTGTCTAAATACGGTCTAAAAATCTAATTCATCAAATCCATAAAAATGGTAGGAGCATTAGTTAGTCCAAAAGGCATGACAAGGAATTCATAATGTCCGTATCTCGTTCTGAACGCAGTTTTCAGCACGTCTGAGTCTTTAACTTGCAACTGATAATAAGTTGATCTCAAATCAATCTTTGAAAATACTGTTGCACCTTTCACTTGATCAAACAAATCATCTATTCTTGGCAACGAATACTTATTCTTTATCGTAACCTTATTAAGCTGATGATAATCAATACACATTCTCATTGACCCATCTTTCTTCTTAACAAACAATACTGGCGCACCCCAAGGTGAAAAACTCGATCGTGCAAAACCTATATCTATTAACTCTAGCAACTTAGATTTCAACTCTTTCAACTCTGTCAGAGCCATTCTGTACAGAGCTATAGATATCAGCGAAGTTCCTAGTACTAATTCAATGGCAAACTCAACCTCTTTGATTGGTGACAACCCAGGCAATTCTTCTGGAAATACATTCGAATATTCAAAAACTACAGGCACCAATTCAATCTTCTTTTCAGACACCTTGGTATTTAAAACATATGCTAGGTACGCATCACAACCTTTTCTCACATATTTCTAAGCCGGCATCGATGAAATCACTATTGGCAATCCATTCGACTCATCAGATTCAATCTGAAAAATTTCATTATTTTGACACTGTAATTTTATAGCCTTTCGTCTAGAGTTCACAACAGCATCATGTAGAGTCAACCAATCCATACCCAGAATCACATCGAACTCATCATGTAACGACCTAAATTCCAGTGGTGTCGGAACAGTAATTCAAGATCACAAAATCTGACAAATGAGTAAAAAATATTATTAATTTAATGAAAATAAGTTAAATGTGAAGTTAGGAAAATGATTGAAATAGTGAATAGTATTTTATAATAAATACTAAATAATTTAGAAGTAAAAACGATGTATCGAGACCTCAAAATATTAAACCGAGCCATAAATATTTTTATAAATATTTATGGAGTGTTATTAAGTTAGTATTAAAGTTTCGTCAAGAAATTGTAAGGTTTCAGTAGTCAATTGGGTAAAAAGGACTAAATTGAATTAGGTGCAAAATTGTAAAATGTGATTAAATAGCTCTAGTAATAATTAAAGGAGGACTAAATAGGCAATTAAACACCTATTATTGGGCTGGACGGTATGTGTGTGCAGGAAATATTGAAATTAGGTGTGAACAAGGGGTAAATTTAGAAATGAAGTAAAAAAAAAATTAATAGTTAAAAATGGGATGTAATTGGAAATCTAGAGATTTCTTCAACTTTCTTCATCCTCTTCAGCTAAAAATAGCCATTGAAGAAACCTTAGAGCTGGTTTTTCATATTTTTACTGCAAATCAAGAAATTGAAGTGAATCGTGGAAAGGAGAAAATAGTCGAATAATTTCCTCAAACTTCTACAACTATTGCGAATTAGCTCAGGTAAGTTCATGTGGCTAAATTTTAATGATCATTGTTATTCTTATGTATTTTATAATGAGTTATACTATATGATTATGATAAAACCATGAACAATGTAAAAAAAATATGAAATTGAAGAAATGATCAAATTGAATGAAACATCGGATTGAGTACTTCTGTCCAGTGACAAACGATGAACTGATGGAAAAAGACCATGGTTGGAACATGGCAAAAAGTGATAAGCGATATCCATATAAGACCATAGCTGGGCTATGGCATCGAAAAATAAGTGATAACTGATTCCCGTATAAGACCATAGCTGGGCTATGGCTTCGGATTAAAGTGATACAAGTTATCTGTATAAGACCATAGCTGGGCTATGGCATCGGAGAAAAGTGATAAGTGCTTCTGAGTAAGACCATATTCAGGATATGGCATCGGTATGATATATGACTCGTGTAAGACCATGGCTGGGCCATGGCTTTGGAAAGTGAAACGTGATCATGTGTAAGTCCATAGTTTTACTATGGCAAAGTGAAGATGAAATACTCAATTCCGTATAGTTTCTTAATTTGAAAAGAGATGGTAAGCGATAAATGGGCCCAAAAGAATGAAGTTTAAGTGTGAATAATATTAAGTGAAATTGACTTGGTTTGTGAATGACAAGAGAAATTAGTGAATTGTATAATATACGAATGCTTTACCATATTTGGTAAGTTCACGTTCTAAGCCTATGAACTTACTAAGCTTTCACAAGCTTACTTGAATGTGATTGTCATGTCTTGTAGATTAACGTGGAATTAGAGGATCGGATCATCACCAAGAATCACACTATCCAGATGTTCTTTGGTACTTTTTGGGTTATTATCTTTTGATTTATATGGCATGTGTATGTATTTGGTTGGATAAAGTTGTAGATGGTTAAAGTATGTAAAGGGGATGGCATATGTGTATGAAACTTGGTTTAATGGTTATGTAGTAGTGTGTTAATATAAATGCATATTATGGGCATAAATTGGTTGATTGGTTGGTTGTAATTTGTATATAATTGTGTTTAGGTGCAAGTAATAGATGAAAGGGTGAGAAAAGTGGCCTAAAATGACCTATTTTCTTCCACATGGTTAGACACACGGGCGTGTGTCAAGGCCGTGTGTGACACACAGTAAGCCCACGGGCGTGTGAAATGACCGTGCATCCCCTACATCCTTAAATGTGAAGTCAGGATAGTACACGGGCAAAAGACATGGCCGTGTGTCTTGGTCGTGTGAAGGACACGGGTTTCAAGCTTGGTCGTGTGTCAAAATCATGTGAAAATGGCTTAAAAATGGTGAAAAATCTGTTTACCACACGTTCTAGCCACATGGGCATGTGCCCAAGCCGTGTGCCCCTTTGATGCTTAAGACATTGCAAGTCAGAATTGCTCATGGGCTGGCCACACGGCCATGGGAGCCACACGGGCATGTGCCCCTAACTTCAAGAAAAAAATTTCAAAGTTTTTCAAAGTTGCCGGTTTAGTTCCAAATCACTTCTAAAGCAGGTATTGGGCCCCGTAGGCCTATATTAGGGATTTTATGGTGAAAATAGAAAATTTTTGATTTGGAATGCAAATTTATGACTTGATATTGTACAAATGCAAGTGTATAAGTCTAGTAATGCCTCGTAACCCTATTTCAGTGACTGATACGGGTTAGGGATGTTACACATCAAATGGTAAAAGCATCAAGTAAGCTAGAAAACAGTAACTTCGAGTCATTAAAGGACAATTCTTGCATACTTTATCAACTAAAGCATACTTGCCAAAAGGGTTCGATACTTTAATCATAAACACAGTAATTTCAACAGGCAATTTCTTACAAGGCCCTAAACTCTCACAAACATACGAATGTGTCGATCCAGGATCAATTAAAGCAATCACATTAGTGTCGTAAAGAGAAAATGTACCGGTAATAACATCTGGGGATGATGCTTCTTCGCGAGCACAAATAGCATAGGCTTTGGCAGGTGCTCTAGCTTTAGATCTCACTGCGGAGTCCTTTGTCGCCCCTCAACTACCACTCACATTTCCAGCACTTCTTGGTGGTCTTTCTCTAGTCGACATATTACTTGGTCTCACATTCTGAGGTATATCTTTCTCAATCATCTTAGGATAGTCTTTAATAAAATGATCTGGCGAGCCATATTTGAAACAAGCTTTAGTACTCTTATTTTAGCATTCACCAAAATGTCTTTTACCGTACTATTGACACTCAGGTTTGTTATTTCTCGCACTGCTAACACTCGAAACAGAAGTAGTTTGAGCTTTAGAATTCGCATGTTGATTTCCACGATCTCTATTCTGGTACCCCACTGATGCATTCAATCTTCTATATGAATCTCGAAATTTCTTTGATGAAGAATGATAATGTTTATTCATCGATCTTTTTCTCGAATCTCTAGCCTCTAAATAAGCTTTCTTCTTTTCTCGGCTAAAGTCTTCGGCTTTACAAGCCCGATCAACTAACACAACGAATTCTTTTAAATCTAATATCCTGACCAGAAGTATAATATCTTCATTCAACCCATTGACAAACTGCTTACACATAATTTCTTTGGTAGAAACATACTCCCGAGTGTACTTGCTCAATCGTACAAATTCTCTCTCATACTCGGTTATAGTCATGTGGCCTTATTTTAATTCTAAAAACTCTTTGTGCTTTTGATCTAGGAAACGTTGACTAATGTATTTCTTTTGGAACTCAGTTTGAAAGAATTCCCAAGTGACTCTCTCCCTCAGCACCACCAATACTAATGTATTCCACGACTAATATACGGTGTCTTTCAAAAGAGATATAGAACATTTTAAACATTCAGCTGGAGTACACGAAAATTCATCAAATACCCGAATCGTATTTTCAAGCAAAAATTCTACTCTTTTAGGATCATCATCAACATTAGCTATGAATTCTTCAGCCTCATGTTTACTAATCTTGTATACTGGAGGCTTACTCAATCTTAAAAGCTCGACTCCTTGAGGAGCCATAGGAACCGGATGGGATTAGGAGGAGGTAGAGGTTGTTGAGCAGCCGGGTTCATACGAATGTATTGAGTGAACCACCCGTTCATCATTTGGAAGAAGGCTTCTCTAGCCTCTCTTCCTTGGCTACTCGACACAGGTTTAGAATTAGACGGCGTTGTCCCTTGAGCTGGAACTAGTGCATTACTCTCAACCTCATCACCTATATCTCGATTGGGATCCATTATTATATGAAAACACAATTTAAAATGTAAAGAGTCATCACACTATCACAGTTTATATATGGCATGTATAGCTAGACTCTCACACACGCTACGTTAGACCTAAAATCGACTAAACCATAACTCTGATACCAATAAATGTAACACCCCTCCCCTATATTTAATGCCAGAATAGAGTTATGAAGCATTACTGAACTTACAACACTTTTAAATAAACATTTCATATATAATTCATCAATTTAAATACAATTTAATCACAACCAATCATAATGTCCCTTAAACGAACCTACGAGGCCTTAGATATGCATTAGAAGTGGTTCGAGACTAAACAAGTAACTCAGGAAACTTTTCCACACTTAGAAAAATTTTCTTAAAACAAGGGACACACGCCGTGTGGCCCGACTGTGTGTCTCACACTGCCACCAAACACGCCTGTGTCATAGGCTGTGTGGACATTCGAAATGGGAACACATGGCTGTGTCCCAACCTGTGTTCGAATAAGTGAACTTACTCACTTGGGTTACAAGGCCAACCACACATTCGTATGTCTATCCCGTGTACCCTTTGAAGTGGCCACAAACGTCTGTGTGCCAGGCCGTGTGCTACGTTGTGCCAAACCTGTATGGTATACTAAATTATGCAACATGGCCAAGCCATACACTCGTGTTCTAAGCCGTGTGCAATTCTGGGGGGTATACCGACGTGTGCCACATGGCCGATCACACGCCCATATATGAGACCGTGTGGAGCATACTGACTTCATTTCTAAAACCACACCAGAGGACACACGCCCGTGCAACATAATCGTGTGTCACACACGGTTGAGACACACGCCCATGTCTCTACCTGTGCAGACAAAAATAGGCTATTTACCAAGCCATTTTGCCAACCCATTTGGTATACACATTCACCTATACAAATGACACCAAACTATAGCATAATATACCATCCAAATCAACCAAGTTAAGTCTAAATGTACCATTTCAATATCAACCACAAACGTACATATAAACTCATGTTTTACTCATTCAAAACATACTAAATACCAATTATTTAAAACAAATATATAACCAAACCCAATTGTACATTATTTGGCCTAATTTCACAAACATATTAACATTCATTAATCAATCATTTAACACTCATGATACCTATTACCATCAATCATCACAACCAACTTAATATACACAAGGCATAAACATTTATATATGCACATGATTCAAACATACAAAGTATACTAAAATTAAGCCATCACTTATGGCGATATATATACAAACCAAAATATAAACATTTACAATGCCAATTCATTTGGCCAACATCATTACCAAAACATAATCAACATAACTCAAAATCCCTATACATGCCATATACTTAATATACATGCCTAAACTATCCCTAAGGTTCAACCAGGATTCCAATTGTCGAATCATCTTCGAATCATTTCTGAACTTGTCCGTAAGCACATAATCACAATTCATGCTATATCAAAACATATCAAATACATTTGAAATGAAATTAAAACATACAAACTTACCTCGGATGTTAAAATTGTAAATCGAGTCGATTAGTTGATAACTTTATCTTTTCCCCAATCCAAATCTGTATTTCTCCTTTTATGATTTAAGTATATTTAAAATTAACTTATTTAATCATCTACTCATTCAATTTAGTCTAAAACACACTTTGAAACACATTTACACTTTTGACCCACATTTTTCACAATTTTCACAATTTATTCCTTATTTTATAAAATCACAAATTAATGAAATTCACAATAAATCCATGCTAGCTGAATTACCATAATGCCCCTAGCAGCCCATATTTTTCATTTATTTCACATTTTAACCACAAACTTTACACATTTCTCAATTTAATCCCTATTTTGCATTTTCAACAAAAATCACTTTACAAAACTTGCTTAACTATCAACAAATATTCAAAATCTATCATCAAACTTTAAAAATCAGACATATTCATCAATGGAATCATTGAAAATCTTTAACAATTTTGCAAATTAGTCCCTGGGCTAGTTATTACTAGATGCAACGATCACAAAAACATTGAAATCATTAAAAATCGAGTCAAAATCACTTACCAATTAAGCTTCCAAGTGATCGAACCCTAAAATGAACAAAATTTTTTCTTCTTCTTCAATGTTCGGCCAAAGAAGATGATAATGAAGCTTAAATTTGGTTTTGTTTTATTTAGTTAACCATTATTGATAAATTACAAATTTAACCTTAATTGTAAACCATTTAAATCATCTATTTAATGTCCAAATATGTCCAATCACCTTAATAATGGTCCATTTAACATTTAAGGACCTCCACATTAATATTCATAGCCATTTAGTGCATTTAACAATTAGAATTCAACTTTACACTTTACACGATTTAATCCTTTTTACCGAATTAAGCATTCAAACGATAAAATTACTACACGAAACTTTCACACATGCATGCTATCATGCTGTAAACACTTTAAATAATATTAAAATAATTTTATGACCTTGGATTTGTGGTCCTGAAATCACTATTCTGATTTGACTAAAAATGGGCTGTTACATTGGTTGTGTATTTCAAGGTCGAAAAATAGTAGGTTTGCAATTCAAAAAAAATGTGAAGCTAGTAGAAATGAAAAGGAAGATTCATGAGAAAATAGCTATCCATTGTGGAAGGGTGATGTCCAAATTATTTTACAAGTTTCCAATTTCTACAGATTCGTTCAAATTTTGTGAGATGCAGCTGTTAGATGATGATGACTTGGGCACTATGATGGAAATATGGTGGTCGACTGGGAGTGAGAACCCCCAACCAGTTGAGTTATTTGTTAAGTTAACAGACTTAGAGCTCGTTGAGAATGTTACCCCAATAAGTCAACATCGCGGATTTGACTTTGATCTTAATGTTGGATGGATAGACCAATTAGAATGCGAAGGGACATCAGAGATGCCCAAAAATCCTAATTGTGTTGGGAGTTCGTATAACAACCCTACCCTCGGTCCCCGTCTACAAATACATCTGGGGGTCATAATAATCACAGAGGCAAATGTCAGATAAATGACCAATAATGGTGAAGATTCTAATCAAGATGTTGAAGATTTTAGTGACCCCGATGTTGATGAGGTTTCGGACGATATCGATGATGAAGGCCCGGAAGAGGTTGAAGATGTTCACAGCCCTTCATTCAGTAACCTGAGTCATGGCATTATTTTATGAAATGAACCTGGGGCCAACATGTTAAACGCAGATCCAGATGCAACACATGCATCCGAGTTCTATGAGTACGCCGATATAGTACCAGCTCATAGATTTGCATCAAATTCACAGTTCAAGAAGTTGTTCGTTGGGCAACAGTTCGAGAACAAGGTGGACTGTGTGTTTGCCATCAAACAATATAGCATGAAGTTGTCGATTGATTACAAGGTTGCCAAATCTACACCGACATTATATGTTGGGGAATGTTGGAGAGCCGATGATGGGTGTGGTTGGCGAGTTCAAGCTGCATTTATATAGAGGACTTAATAGTGGAAAATACGAAAATTAGAATGGCATCATACATGTACTGTTGCATATATGTCTCAAGACTACTGAAAATTGGATGCCAAAACTATTTGCAACTGCATCTTTCCATTAGTGAAAAATAGCCTAATCATTCCTGTGTCGACATTGATTGCAGACATGCAAGCTCGATTTTAGTACAAAGTGTCGTACAGGAAAGTGTGGTGGGCAAAACAAATGGCTATGCAACAATTGTACGATGACTGGGATAAGTCATACAATGAACTTTAGGGTTAGATTTTAGCGATGGTAGAGTACATCCCAGGAGCTATCGCGGACTTGCGAACGTTGCCTTATAGAGGCTCTAATGGACAATTGGAACTAGGGAGAAGAGTTTTCCGTCGACTGTTCTAGACTTTTGATCCATGTGTTAGGGCCTTCTCCAACTGCAAACTGCTAGTGTAAGTTGATGGAACATGGCTTTATAGAAAATACACACAGATACTTCTGATTGTGATTGCACAAGACGGTAACAGAAATGTACTACTAATCACTTTTGCCATCGTGGAGTCGAAGAACTTCGAATCATGGACATATTTCATTCAGAACTTGTAGAGACATGTTGTCAGGCAATACAACATTTGCATTATCTCTAACAGATCAAAGGGTCTTGTTGCTGCGATTCGACAATCCGAGGTTCCATGGAGGTCCGTCTATTATACTTGTCACATCATTGTCAACTTCCACAATGAGTACAAGAACAAATACTAGCGCAAACGAATTGTGAACATAGGTAAAAATATCGTATTTAAATTCATATTTGTAAATATTTTGAGTTCATTTCCTAACTGGGATGGTAACGCATTTTATCGGAATACATATGTAGGATACGAGTTGGAAGCACACCGATTCAGACATAAGCTGGCGAGGTTAGAGACTGATATGGCGGGGTCCAAACCTTCTCTACGATAGTGGTTGGGTAGGATGGTCATATGACAACAAACCTCGTTGAGGCCGTTAACTCCGTCTTGAGGTGTGCGCGTCACTTGTCAATTTCAGTAGTTTTTTCAGCAACATTTTATAGGCTAGAAACCTTAATACCAAAAATGGGGTTGAAACAAGCAAAATAGTTAGAGGCAGGACACGTGCACGTCGAAAAAGTCAAGGATGCCATGAAAAAGAACGCTCAAAGGGCTAGGTCAATGAATGCAGAACTATATTCCCGAAATTTGGAAACTTTTTGAGTGATAGAGTATATCGGTTGTCGGTCGAGGATCCCGCCATGGTCTTACGGAGTTGATATCCAAAACAAGCGGTGTGAGTGCAAGATGTTCCAAACACTACAGTACCCGTGTGCGCATGTGGTTGCAGTGTGTGCTACCTACAATTTGAATGTCGAACAATATATCAAAGATGTGTACACAATTGAACGTACGTTGGGCATTTGGGGTAAAGAGTTCCCCGTATTAAGGGATGTATCGAAATAGGAAGTGCAATCGCCTGCGTTTGAGATGTTGCCAGATCGGTCACTACATAGGAGAGTCAAAGTTTGATCGACAACAATAAGGATTCAGAATGACATGGATATAAGAGAACAAGTTGATTCAAAGTATTGCACCATATGTAGAACAGTTGGCCACAATTGGAGCAAATGTCCCTATGGAAACGTCTACACTAGTCAATCTTCACAGTCTGAAAGAAATTAAATGTTGTACCTAATGTTTTCATTTTATGATCTTTTAGAAATAAAGTTTGTATTATTTAGTGTTAAGTTTTTATTTAAAATTAACAGTTGCAACTTTTAATACTTTAAAAGATATTATAAATCATACAAAAAAAGACTAGTAGACAAGTTGTGGAACCCTAAACCAATACAACAAATATTACATAACACTTGAAATTTACATAACTTAAAATTGGACAGAATTGGGAGTGGTATCGTTGTTTGGGGTATAGGGATTTACGGGCCTTCGTTGATGGGGTGGACATTGGGGTGTACTGTACACATCAAGAGGATCAGTAGCTAGATCGAACGTGGCCTGAGGTGGGGTGAAGTACATGTTATTAACAAATATATCAAATGATATCAGTGGTTGCTCTGGGTGAAATGAACTCGAACTGCCTATGTCCGGGTGATATGAATTGCTCTACGACTTATCACAAAAAGTGCTAGCCCATTGGTCCAATGTGTTTAAAGGTTTGTCGTCCGAGTTGGGCTCCACCATATGTTGATCCTCTAGCTCCCCTATAGGTTGATTTCCGCATCTATAGCCGTGACCTGGTACTATCATAAGTTGTCCACCATATAAATAAACATGCCATCAAGTCATGTACCACTACATGTATTCAGTCGAGGGACTGAAGTCAAACATGCAAAAGTGCATCTCAGGCCGCTGTCGTACAGGGTATTCCATAGTGCTACATAACATTGATGTTCCACGCTCCAATTTGTTGTATGTTTCCCCCTCATGGTCTTACTATGGACATCAGAAAATTGTTGTGGCTCAACAAGCACAAATTGTCTACACCCAAATTGTCTCATAACTTAATCACCGTTGTACCACTCAATGGTTGAGAAGTTGAGCATCGGCGTGTTAATGCACCATATATGGGCTTCAGTGTGAACCCACTGAGGAATAAGGGTTGCAATGTTCAGTGCAGAATACAGCATCTACAAGAACTACACAATATAACATAATGAGTCAAGTTACATCACATACTGCAAGTGGATAAGTTAAATCAATGTTACTTAAACCATATTAATATATATTACTTTCTCTCCAACGTACTCCTCTATCATTTGGCGGTAAATGATTAATGTTAGGCTCACACCAATTCCCGGATACGTGACCCATCTGAAATTGAAACAAACACGTTAGTAGTTAAACTTTGGAAAATATTATTCACACTTATGAGTCGTTAAATGTTAAGTATAATTTTATTTTTACCTATTTATAAGTGGCCACGAATATGGTTGGTGCCTAATAGCCGCTAGAAACGGCATCCTGTATAAAGCCCAAGACTGCAGCAGACCCAGACAACCAGCCATGTTACTAACTCCATGTTTTGTTACTCGGCAAAGCTCATAGTACAATACAGTCAACACTGTCGATCCCCAGCTGTAACTACTGGCACGAGAAAAATCCTCCAATAGAGGCAAGTACTTTAAGTGGACCCTATTAGACATGTTTT
This sequence comes from Gossypium longicalyx, assembly GCA_025698465.1. NCBI lineage: Eukaryota > Viridiplantae > Streptophyta > Magnoliopsida > Malvales > Malvaceae > Gossypium > Gossypium longicalyx. Next base: position 86,598,501 of record CM047000.1, read on the forward strand.
TCGACATAAGTACCCCCGATCAGCTGCATAATATAGGTTCAAGCAGCACACATCACCTCGTGCTCAGTGGCAGTGCTCGATAACTCCTTAAAATTTGCTCTCAACCATGCCAATGTCAAGCATGTGAATTTCTATTTCCCATCACTAGGGGACTGTCCAAGAATCTATGGCATAGTACTGAAGGTTCTAACACTTTGTTTCGACCCGTGACCATAGCACCGGTAACTCGTAACCCAAGTTGCATAGACGTCTTCCAATGTGACAGTGCACTCCTCGCACGACATAATGAAAGTGTGAGTCTCCGTACACCACTGCTCAACCTAGGCGGATATTAAGTTCGCCCTCAGGTCAAACCTCCAGATCAATGTGACGTCCCCAAATCCCACCAACTGTAAGTATGGCATGATTCGCTCGTCCGGATCGTAATTGAGAAAATGAAACCGCGACCTCAAAACCCGATACCCATCCTGTATGGTAAATTTTTAATAAAAATATGATAAATCAATTATCTATATAATTTAAACATAAAATTATATATTGAAGAGTAAAATTGAAAGGTTGAGAAAACAAAAACATCACACTTATACTATACCAACGTAGCCATTTTAAGTATTTTTTATTTAAGTTAAATTAAATAAGTAATAAAATATTAATAATAGAATGAAGATTTGTCATAAAATTAATAATAACACGTATAAATCAAATGTGATTATTATGTCCTAGTCATAGTTAAGCATTAAAACTAAAGGCAACTATATAACTATAAAAAGTACATAAAAATAATAATGTCCTAAAAAACTATAGGTGGTATGGGTAAATATAAAAATAAAAAAAGACTTATTTTTATTGAATTAATATCTATAATAATACATAAAGTTTTACATATAATATCAACTAGGCATATTCAAACTCGAAAATTTATGTTACATACGAAAACTTTTATAAAAAAAAAAAATTTCACTTGTTAAAGACCAATATAAAATTTTTGTACCCCACAAATGAAACCAAACACACTAAATAGTAAAATTAAGCAGAAATGTCGTCATATTAAAAAATTAATATATAAATTTATGAATGTGTACTAAAATTAAAAAATTATAACTAACACATAAAGATTAATTTCATACAAGAAAATAGTTAAAAAGGAATAATAACAACTAAATAGATATCAGTTTCATGTTATCAAAATATGTTGAGCAAAGTAGCGCTTAGCAAGAAAAAACGAGAAACTAAAATGATTTTTTTATTTAATTTATAATTAATTTTACTGTTTCGTTGATCCTCGATGAAATGCGATCTGTATTTGCTCGAGAAGACATTTTGATATCTACATAATATAAAAAGATATAATATAATTAATTATTATATTACAATAACTATAAAATATAAAAATACAAAATACAAAATAAAAATTATAAATAACTTACTTTTTTTTTCTCTTTTCTTCCTTCCTTCTAAGGGGACCAAACCCCACATTATATTACATTCATCTTTTTTTCTTTAATTAATATTTAAGTTAATGACTGGTCACATCGTTGATATCACTAACACGATGTGACCAGTTATAATATATATTTTTTATTTTTTATTTTAAAATTTTACTTTTTTAATATATATTTTTAAAATAAAGTCATATTTTTTAATAAATAAATCCTTTTTTAACAAATATATATTTTTATTTTTTTAATTAATTCAAATTTCACTTTTCAATAAAATATTATTTTTTAAAATTTTAAATAGAATTTAAAAAAGGTTTGAATATATTTAAAAATAATTTAAAAAATTATATGTGAAATTTAAAAAATATTTAAAATATACATTTAAAATATTATAAAACTAATAATAAATTTGAAAGGTCATATCTTTAAAATATTTAATTTTTTATATTATTAAAAATATATTTAAAATTATTTTTTGATATTATTTTATGTGTTATAGCATAATTTTATAGATATTTGAAAAGTTTGGTGAATTAATTTTAGCAGTTGCATGCTTAATTTCGAAAAAGTGATTAAATCGCATAAAGAATGGAAATTATGTTCTACTAGTCAAAAGTGTTATGTAGATAAAGAAATTAGATTTGGAGGTCCTGATTGAGTAAATAGACCACTAATAATGAGTGGTGGATGTACATGGAGACAAAAATATTAAAATGGTCAAAGTTGGTGGCTTTAGGTCACTTAATAGGTAGAATAATAGTAAAATAAAAAGAAAAGCTATCATCTTTTTACTTTTCTTTCTTCTCCACCGATTCTTACCTAAGGAAATGGCCATGGAAGCTTGAAAATTTCAGAAACTCCTAACCCTCACAAATAAGTGATTTTGATGGTAATTTTTTTATGATTTTTGAATTTTTGGAACTATTGTAGCTTAATCTAGCTAATAAGGGGACTATTTTGCAAAATGGTTGAAAATCTAGGGTTTAGCCATGAGAATATTCATGTTGTTTGTCACATTTTTATGGAAGAAAATGAATATTGGTTGTTAAATAAACAACTTTTGTTAAATGATTTTCATGAAAACACCTAAAAGGGGTCATTTTGTAAAAGCTGTAAAATAGGTGGTAAATGTGTGAAAAATGGAAAATGTGGGCTGCCCTAAGCATGAAAAAGGTTCGGCTATACATGGCTAGTAAAGAAATTGAACATATTTCATTTTACGAGCCTAGGGACAAAAGTGTAAATATGACAAAGTATAGGGGTAAAAATATAATTTTACCAAAAATGTGAAATTGGGCTAATTTGAGTAGCATGATGAATAAATAAATTAAATGTGTTGTTATAGATCAAGGAAGATGAAATTCAGAATTTGATTGGGGGAAAAGCAAGATAATCGAGTATTGACTTATTTCGTCGTTTCATACCGAGGTAAGTTTGTATGTTAATAAGCATTAAATTTGATATGTTTAAATGCTTAATAGATATCATGTATTATTTCGTATGTTATTATTGGATCATGAATAATATAAAAATACGAGATCTATTGAAAGATCAAATTAAGAGAAATGCAGGGTTGAGCATGATCGAATTATGACATGTTATGAATTAACGGTAAAGACCATGGTTGGACCATGGCAATCTGTATAACAGTGTAAGATCATGTCTGAGACATGGCATCGGCATCGTTATGTGAGCTAGTGTAAGACCATGTCTGGGACATGGCATCGGCATGAGGCATCGTGTATGACCATAGTTGGGCTATTGGCATCGATATGAGATTTCCATAAGACCATGTTTGGGACATGGCATTAGTACGATACATCATGTATGAATTTTCTCGAGTATCATCAGTATCCCAAGAGGTTCAACAGGTAAATTTAAAGATTTTGTCAAAAAAATTACTAGGTATGATCATGTTGAAAGGGTACAGGTATGTACGCAAAATTCATGAGTAATGAATTTGATGTATATGGGACATTTTGTAAGAGTTCAAATGAGTAAGTCCTACCTATGAAATGATCTTGTGATGACCTTATGATTATAAGTCTATACTTATGATGTATAAATAGGTGGTAAATTTGATCGATGATCATGTGTAAGGCTTTTAGGCAAAATTAAATTGAGACATGATAAGTTTAAATTTTGTGGTTGATGTATAGGTTAAATTTGCCAATGAATGGCATGTAAATATTTGATAATGACTAGCTATTGGAATGGCTAGTTAAGGATATGCTTTGGTGTTATGTATGATTAAATGGATGCTAATACAAAGGAATCATGAAAGAGTAAAGTTAGTAGTAAAATAGTTCTAGAAAGGAGCAATTGTGTAACTTTGAAAAATCACAAAAAAATTGTGGAAAATAAGATATGAAATTAAATCTTATTAAGTCTAGTTTCACATAGAAGAAACAGCGTAAGCAAAAAAAATTCATATTATGATATGTTAGAATTTTTGTGGGAGAGGGTCAGGATGAATTTGGAATCCCCTATTCTGAATTTGGAAAATCATTAAAAATAGTATAAAAATAATTACGAGTTATAATTTAAATTTTTTAAATTTTTAATGAATCTATTTTCAATAGAATCAAACGAGAACATCATTCGAGTCCCGTACGAGGATATTATTAATTTTTAGTGAAGAAGGATAGAAACTATCAGACAACAGAATAAGGACAACTTTAAAGAATAAACTGTACTTATTGGCTAAATAAAAAATTCTAGAAATTTTATGGTAAGGAGATATGTGAGTCTAGTTTCAGAAAAAATTAGCGGAACTTAATTTGGAGTTTCGTAGCTCAAGATATAAATAATTTAGTGACTATAACTTGCGTAGACAACTTGATATGAACATAAGTGAATAGTGGAACTTTGTGCAATTATGATTGCATTATCTTGAGAACATATTATGAGGATTGTTAAAAGCATGTTAATAAATTCTTTATTATTTACATACCTACTTACTAAACTATATGCTTACTCTCTTTTCCTTTCCTTTTTTCTATAGTGTCACAGATGCTAGCTCGAGTTGGAGGTCGTTGGAGATCCTATCACACTAACAAGCTATTGATGGGTATCAATGATTTTCTAGAATTTTAAGTGTATGTCATGTATAGGGATTTGGTTATTGTGTACATGATATTATGAGTTGGCCTAGAATATTGGCTTATGCTAATTGAAAGTCATTGTTGTATAAGGCCATTCAGTGTGGCCAATATTTGCTATGTTATAAGTCTATGATGAAGTATTACATGGATGTGCATGCTTGTTTGGGTTGGATGAGTGAATGTGTGATAATTATGTGTAAAAATACTAAATGTGAATGGTTGAGTAAGTTACATGTTATAATTAGTTAAGTGTGTGTGTGGTTGTGCATGTTGAATGTGATTTATAAACAATCTGTGAATGCCATGGTGTGGTTATTGGAATGCCTAAAAATGTCATGTTGTGTGTTGATAAACTTAGTATGGGTATGCAAGTGTTTTTGGATGGAAAAAGGCTTGGTATATAGCCTAACTATCATCCACACGGATGCCACATGGCCTAGCACATGGGCGTGTGACCCTAAATGGGTGATGACATCATAAATAGAGAGTTATATGGGTGGATGACACGGGCGTGTCTTGAGCCATACGGGCATGTGTGACCACACAACCTGTCCACACGGGCGTGTGACTCTCCAAAATATGAAAATTTTCTTAGTGTCTCAAAAGTTTCAAAAGTTTTCGGTTTAGTCTCTAACCACCTCCAATGTATGTTTCGGGCCTCGTAGGCCCATATAAGGGACTTTAACATAGAAATTTAAAATTTTTAAATTTGAACGAAATTTTATGACCTGGAAATGTTTGTATGCATGCGTTTGAGTCTGGTAACACATCGTACCCTATTCCGGCGACGGACGTGGGTAAGGTGTGTTACAAATATTTAAAATTTTAAAAAATAATTTCAAATATATATTTAAAATTTAAAAAAACATTATAAAACATATCAAATATTACATTTCAAGTTTTTAAAATCAATAATAAGCAAATAAATAAAATAAATAAATAAATAAATAAGGACAAATAAAAATCTTAAAAAATAAATAAATATAAACTTAAAAAATAAATAAAACATATCAAATATTACATTTCAAGTTTTTTAAAATCAATAATAAACAAATAAATAAAATAAATAAGGACAAATAAAAAGCTTAAAAAAATACATCTGCTATTTCAAGTAAGAGATGTTCTCACTACCAAGACAATAAAGATTTATATAGAGACTCCTTATCTTCTTCCTTGATGAATAAGAGTGTTGTATGATTGAGAAGGTTGTGAGTACACGCTAGAAGCTCTCCTTAGTCTCACTAATTAGTGAGGAAGACCGATTCAAGTAATGAAGACTCCTTTTCTCGTTCGAGAGTATTAGGTTTTATTTGACTTTCAAGACTTTATCTTGTATGTGACTGAAATTATTTACTTTCTCCAAGGTCAACTTCAAAGGGGGTTGGTAGGCCTTTAATTTTTGATAGATTTTAGTTAATAAATGGTAAATTTTTTATTTTGTCCCATTTTACTCTGATTCTGTGTTGGAACATTTTCAAATATTTATAGTGTTTTGATTTTTTGAAAAAGAATTATAACTATTTAAATAATATTATTTGAATAGTTATAATTAAATGAATAATTATGTATTTATTTTAAAGATATTATTATTCAGAAAGACACATATTGATGAAAGATGTCTCTATGAAGAGACATGAAAATTCCTAAAAATAGGAATGAGATTTCATTTATAAATCATACCAACAAATTCTAATATTCTTTCTTTCCCTCCTTCGTTTTCTAATATTATTAGATTATTTTATAAAGTATTACTGCAGAAATTCTTTATATAAATTTTCTTGTCATACATTGCTCAGGGTGTAGTGGGCTTTTCTCGTCAGTGCAAAACGCAAATAGTCATTGGCTTCATTGTATCCTCGAGGTTAATTTGCTTGGAACTCATTTGCAAATCGAAGATAGGTGGGGGCGAATATAACCTTAAATATAGTGGCTTGATACACGCCTTGGAGCCTTGTCCTATTTCTTCTTCTATTCGAGTTCCGTTTGTGTGTTCGAGATTTTCCTCACTGGAGATTTGTACTAACATTCTGCCCAGTTCCTATCTTTTTTGGTTCTTGTAACTGGATTTGTAACTGGATTTGTGGCCATAAGATCTCTATCCTCTGCTAAAAGATGGTAGAGCCTGTCAATATTAAATATGTATTAAAAGAAAAAACCCACCACCAACAACGACGAACTGTGAGAGTAGAAAGGGAACTCATTAATCATATTCATTTGTCTACATATACGTGTTGTTGCATGGATTTCAATTGCAAATTTCGTATCACTGTGATTTTGTAGGGTCAAGTTGATATAGTTCAATCTTCAAAGCTATTTGCAATTTGTAAATATAGTGAGAAACTTCAGTTGGATCAAATTTCAATTTCCTTTTAATCTTTAATCATTTATGATGACATTTCTAGAGAGAGTTAAAAGGCCTTTAGCATAAAAAATTGATTAATTAAAAAAATGATTAATGTATAAAATTTTGTACGAATAATGACATGTTTTTTATAGTGACTCTTGGTGAAGTCATTCCTATTAGCGACAAAACCCCTGATCATTAGCTAATGATTGTCTATTTTTAAAAATAATAATTTTTTGTGTTGCCATTTCCATTGATTGCACCAGTATGTATTTTTCTACATACCTGTTAAAACTACGAGTATTCTAGGGGAAATAATATTTTAATGGAACCGCCATTCTCTTTGGTGGCACCGGATAATTAAAAAAAAAACATGTTCGATAAAAAAAAGTGTCATAAAAAAGAAAAATAATTGTATAATGGTGGCACCCGTCTCAGAAAAAAATATTTTTTTATTTTGGTGCCGTCAAACTGTGTGGCGGCACCGGCGTAAAAAAAATTGAATTTTTTTGGGTGTTACCCGACTATCTAACAACACCACCCAATATATATACTTTTTGTTCTGGATTTTGTTGAGGTTTGCTTACTTTATCTATTTAAGAGAGAGAGAGAGAGAGAAAAGGAAAAGATTAGTGTTTAGTATAAGAAGAAACAAATTGTATTGAAGATGAATAACCATTTTGGTATACATTTATTTCAATGGGGGAAATTCTACCATCAGCTGAAGTTGGTTGTGCATTTGAAGGTCACTAGAAAGTAGGGAAGTGATTCAATAAAACTATAAAGGTGGAAGAACTAAAACAAAAGATCATTGCAAAAATAGCTTTTCGTTGTGGGAAGATGATGTCAAGATTATTCTACAAATTTTCAGTTATCTCAGATTCGTTGAAATTTACGGAGATGGAACCTATAGATGATGATGACCTGAGCACTATGATCGCAATTTATTGCTCAACTAAGAACGTCAACCCCTAAGTAGTTGAGTTGTTCACTCTGATTTAGAGTCTGTTCAAAATGTCACTCCAATAAGTCAACATCATGAGTTCGAATTTGATCTTAATATCAAATGGGCAGATCAGGTAGGCTATGGAGGGACATCACAATGGCCTAAAAATCCAAACTATAGTGAGAGTTCATATTACAACCATATTATGGGTCCATGTCTAAAGATACATCCAGAGGTGATGGGCACCAATGCAGATGATGAAGGTGGGTCCAATAATGATAATAAATCTTATCACGATGGTGAAGATTCTAGTGACCACAATCTAGATGAAGTCCCGGACGATATAGATGATGAAGGCGTAGAGAAGGGTAAAGATGTACACCCCCTTCAGTTGAGAACCCGAGTCATGGCATTATTATATGGAATGACATTGAGGTCCACATGTTAAGTCTAGACTCCGATGCAACGCTTGCACTCGAGTTCTCTGAGTACCTAGATATAATATTTGCTCATCGGTTGACGGTTGATTCGAGGTTGGAAAGGTTGTTTGTAGGGCAATAGTTCACGAACAAGGAGGACTGCGTATTTGTCATTCAGCGGTACAACATGAAGGTGCTAGTGGACTACAAAGTCACAAAGTCAAAAAATCTACATCGATATGATATGTTGGGGAATGTTGGAGAGTTGAAGAAGGGTACAACTGGTGGGTTCAAGCTACATTTATATAGAGGACTCAACTGTGGACAATCCAAAAATTAGAAAAGTCCAATACATATACTGTTGTACGTATGACGTAAGACCATTCTAAACTAGATGCGAAAACAAACTGCAATTGCATCATGCCATTGGTGAAAGACATGTCCACCATTCCCGTATTGGTCCTAATTGCCAACAAAGCTTGGTTCCAGTATAATGTGTCGTACAAGAAAGCATGCTGAGCCAAAAAAATGGTTATAGAACAGTTGTACGGTGACTATGATGCATTATACAACGAACTTAAGGAGTGGATATCTGTTATGCAGGAGTATGTGTTAGGTACTGTCATCGACTTGCAGACATTCCCTTGTTACGACATGAAAGATGAACTACAACTATGGAGAAGAATTTTCTACTATTTGTTTTGGACGTTTGGTCCATGTGTTAGGGCTTTCCCTACTGCAAGCCACTAGTGCAAGTTGATGGTACTTGGCTTTATGGTAAATAGACGCAGATACTCTTGATTGTGATTGCACAAGTCGGTATTCAGAATGTACTACCCATCCCCTTTTCCATCGTAGAGTCAAAGAACTTCTAATCATGGTAATTTTTCCTAACCAACTTGTGGAGGCATGTTGTTAGGTAAGACAACATTTGCATTATCTTCAACAGATCAAAGGGACTAGTTGTCACGACTAAGTGTTCTGGGGTTCTGGGACATGGCATTAGTACGATACATTATGTACGAGTTTTCCCGAGTATCCTTGGTATCCCAAGAGGTTCAACGAGTAAATCCAAAGATTTTGTCAAAGAAATGACAAGGTATGATCATGTTGAAAGGGTACATGTATGTACGCAAAATTCATGAGTAATGAATTCGATGTATATGGGACATTTTGTAAGAATGTAAATGAGTAAGTCCTACCTATGAAAATGATCTTGTGATGACCTTGTGATTATAAGTCTATACTTATGATGTATAAATAGGTGGTAAATTTGATTGCTGATCATGTATGAAGCTTTTAGGCCAAATTAAATTGAGACATGATAAGTTTAAATTTTGTTGTTGATGTATAGGTTAAATTGGCCAATGAATGGCATGCAAATATTTGATAATGACTAGCTACTTGAATGGCTAGTTAAGGATATGCTTTGGTGTTATGTATGATTAAATGGATGTTAATACAAAGGAATCATGAAAGAGTAAAGTTAGCAGTAAAACAGTTCTAGAAAGGAGCAATTGTGTAACTTTGAAAAATCACAAAAAAATTGTGGAAAATAAGATATGAAATTAAATCTTATTAAGTCTAGTTTCACATAGAAGAAACAGCGTAAGCAAAAAAAAATTCATATTATGAGATGTTTGAATTTTTGTGGGACAGGGTCAAGATGAATTTGGAATCCCCTATTCTGAATTTGGAAAATCATTAAAAATAGTATAAAAATAATTACGAGTTATAATTTATGGGGCTTCTATTCTCGCATAAAGTTCTTGTCTCGGTAATTCAAATGTGGGAGAAGGTTTTTTACTAATGAATCGATATTCAAAATCATTCCATTCTGGATCCCTTTCTCGATCAAAGCATCGGATTTCTAAATTCTCATAGGGACCACCCGGGATTCCTTCCAGGGCCTGTTGAATTATTTTTATAGATTCCGTCATTTCACTGATTCGGACTAAATAACGAGCTAATGAATCTCCTTCTTTTTGCCACTGGATTTCCCAAGAAGATTTCATCGAACCTTACAAATGGAATAAGCTACTAGAACTTTGTCTGTCAAAGGAAAATAAAATAGAATCATACCTTAGTTCAGAATATCCCTACTCATATGTAGGAGGAGCTACTGCCTTCCTTCCAATCGGTTCTAAGAGCAAAGGAAACGATAAAGGTGAACTTTCATTGGTGCCATTTCTTTGATAACTTCACTTGCTTGCTAGCCTTAGGGACTATAATATAACTCCTAGAAGTCGAACTCGCTCGCAGGTAGGGGGATAAATTGAACTCCATGTAAGCTTTCTCCAATTGGCTCACAAGAAAGGGCACGAGAAAAGGGATGCCACTCTATTTGGTTGGGCAATAAGCGGTATTGCTACGAGGCCCTCCTGCTATATCGGCTTCCATCACTGCGGATAAGGAAAGACTCCTTCGGATAAATATATAAGCGAAGGGTAAGGAGTGCGATCCTAATGCTTGGGCAAAGGATTTGTCCTGGCTTCAAGGGAAAGTAGGTCCAACAACTAACGGAAGACGAAACCGTTTGTTCTCCAAGGTCACCCTTGCTTCGATCGATGGGTCGCTTAGCGATTACGCAATGACCGCTAGAAAAAGAAATTGTTCTCTTTGCGGGTGGTAATTGGCCTTGGACTGGCATGCTTTACGCGGGATTAACCTACATACTAGAATACGATCTCTCGTGACGAGACAGAAAAAGTAAACTCAAGCAAAAGGTATTGTCACGCCTTCAAGACCGCTAGGAATAGAGCGATCACTTGATCAAGCAAATTGAACCTTAGCCGATTTTTCTACATCGACCACTGGAGCATTTCAAGGATGATTGAATCTCCAACTGAATAAGATCGAGTTGGAATGGAAAGCGTGCTTTAAGCACGTGTAGCGGATCGAAAGAATTACGTAAAGTGAGTAGCATACCGGCTACGTGAACTTCAAGCCTAAGGCAAAGGCCGTGATTTCCTCTTCTCCGACTTACAAGAAAGGAGAGGGAATGGTCCTACAACTGCATACACATAACCTCCCTCGCTGTCACTTAGTCTTATTCTTCCTTCTCTCTCACATGCTATATAACTAATATACTACATAAGACATTTTTGAACAATGAGAGGATTGAAAACCAAGGCTTACAACACTAACACTAAAAAGATAGATAGGAAACAATACAAAGAAAGAGGATGAAAGGTTTGAGAGGAATTCTACCTTGTGGGGGAAATTGGTGGCTAAGACACTAAGACGGAATACAATGCTTACGTAAGGGAAAGCTTGAAAGATTCCAACACTTATTAGACGGAATGAGCAGATGGGGACGACTACGGGACTTAAGAAAAGCCCTAGGGAAATTAGTAAAAGGATGAACCTACGACTAAGCCATAGGGCAATGTTTGTCCACCAGACAAGTAAACCCTTCCCCTCGCGCACACCTCACTCTTCTTACTCGCCTTTCTCTCGGCTAAAGCTAGCTCTTTAATCTGCTCTCTTTGTTTAAGCTCCTAGGAACTCTCTCTGTTTAGGGGCAGCTCTCTTCTTTCGACTTCGACATAACCATAGTTAAAAGTTAAAAGAGTGTTTTTCTTTTATTTAAGGTTTCAAATTTCAATCCTTATTTTTTCCTTAGCTTAGGATACTAAGCGTGGTCTTGTTTGTGGCCTCACTTGACGGAGGGTCCTAAAAAATTAGTAATCCTAAACTCGGTTGCATATATTCCCGGTTCAGTACCGTTATCTAAGACTATATATAGACTTAGGAAGACCTATTCAATAAAGAAGATGAGTGTAGATTAAGCATGCCACACCTTTCCAATCGGTTAAGGCCTTTGGTATTGCTTCAACCCACTTGGTGAAGTAGTCTGTAGCGGTGATAACAAAATGGTGACCAAGACTAGAGGAAGAATTGGACGGTCGAAACCGGGTGTGAAACAGATTAAAATCTTTATAATATTCTGAACCATTCATGAACATCACAGCAAATAGGATTAAAACATTTATGGCTCCCACATAAATAAGGAGCTGGGCAACAGCTACAAAATGAGAATTTGAGAGAATATAAAATAAGGATATAAATTTTTAATGGATCTATTTTCAAGAGAATCAAACAAGAACATCATCCGAGTCCTGTACGAGGAGATAATTAATTTTTAGTGAAAAAGGGTCGAAACTATCAGACAGCAGAATAAGGACAACTTTAAAGAATAAAATGTACTTATTGGCTAAACCAAAAATTCTAGAAATTTTATGGTAAGGATATATGTGAGTCTAGTTTCAGGGAAAATTAGCGGAACTTAATTTGGAGTTTCGTAGCTCAAGATATAAATAATTTAGTGACTATAACTCGTGTAGACAGCTTGATATGAACATAAGTGAATAGTGGAACTTTGTGCAATTATGATTGCATTATCTTGAGAACATATTATGAGGATTGTTAAAAGCATGTTAATAAATTATTTATTATTTACATACCTACTTACTAACCTATATGCTTACTCTCTCTTCCTTTCCTTTTTCCTATAGTGTCACAGATGCTAGCTCGAGTTAGAGGTCGTCGGAGATCCTATCGCACTAACAAGCTATTGATGGGTATTAATGATTTTCTAGCATTTTAAGTGTATGACATGTATAAAGTTTTGGTTATTATCTACATGATATTATGAGTTGGCCTAGAATAGTGGCCTATGCTAATTGAAGGTCATTGTTGTATAAGGCCATTTAGTGTGGCCAATATTTGCTATGTTATAAGTCTATGATGAAGTATTACATGGATGTACATGCTTGTTTGGGTTGGATGAGTGAATGTGTGATAATTATGTGTGGCAAATACTAATGTGAATGGTTGAGTAAGTTACATGTTATAATTAGTTAAGTGTGCGTGTGGTTGTGCATGTTGAATGTGATTTATAAACAGTCTGTGAATGCCATGGTGTGGTTATTGGAATGCCTAAAAATGCCATGTTGTGTGTTGATGATAAACCATAATATATACATATTTTTATCCCATGCTTGGCATATTTTTGGATGATTTATCATAAGATTCAGTGAATTTTATGATTCTAATCTTTTAAATTCATGTTTTATACTTAGGTGAGCATAGGAAGGTGAAAAGAGCAAGAAACGGGCCAAAAACGAAAAAAATGGGATTATCTCAGTATTTTACACGGCTTAGGCACTTTCATACGGGTAAACGACATGCTCGTGTGAGACACACAGGCAAGCCACACGTCCGTGTGTCATGGCTGTGTCAACTAAAAACCAACTCAGAATTACACACAGCTTGAGCACCTTCACACGGGCGTGGCACACGACCGTGTCCCTGTCGAGCCCAAGTCTAATGCTACTTGAAAAAGGCTAATTTTTAGGGTTTTGAAGCATTCCAAAGGCTATATAAACACCCTAGAAGGGGATCAAAGGGGAGACACGAGGAATAGAAAGCAAAAAATACTCGACGACACCATCGAAATTAGCTCGGAAGCAGGATCTCCTTCAAGACTGAAGATCTCCATTCAATTTCCCTAGAAGTTTTTAGGTTCTTTATGTTTTGTCATTTTCCCTATTTTGAGATGTTTTCCCCTATTAGTATAAACTGAATTCCCTAAATACCTAGGGAAGATGAAACCTATGACAGATTTTATTATTATTTGAATTATATGATAAATACTTGTTGTTATTCTTAATTATGAAGTTTTAATTCCTGCTTTAATGTTCCAGGATATTAATTCGGGTATTGATGTGCTTATTCGGTTGAGAAAAAGTCCCTGTTTAAGAGTAGATCTTCCATAATTAAGCGGATCTGATTGCAATCCTAAAGATAGGACGACAAAAATCTGCCAGATTAGAGTCAAATCTAATAAGGGAATCCATAAATCGAGTTAATGCGAAAATAGGGGTTTTAATTAGAAAGAAATTTCAATTAATCAACCTAGAGTCAGTTGTTTTTAGTCTCGAGAGAGATATTAACATAAATCAGGGATTTTTACGGATTAAGTCAAGTGAATAAATCATTTAATTCTGAAGTAATAAGTGAAGTCTAGGTGGATTCTTCCTTGGGTATTGTCTTCTCCAATCTGTTTTCCAACTTTATTTTCCAACTTTTACCTCTGTCTTATTCTTAGTTAATTAGATAGTTAATCTTAGTTTAAAAACATCCCTTTAATTCTTAGGCTAGATAATAAAAAATAGTAATTACTAGTACTTTTAGTCCTTGTGGATACGATATTTTCAGTCTCACCACAACTATACTACTGTTCAATAGGTGCGCCTACCTTCGTCGAATTTTTAGTTAGTTTAGCGACCATCAAATTTTTGGCGCCGTTCCCGGGGACTAAGATATTAGGAACGCTTGATTTTTATTACTTTAGCCATTTTTACTTTTATTACAATTTACTTTTTGCTTTTAGTTTCATTTTTTCTTTTCTAATTTTTCTTTTGTTTGCTTCTGGCAAGTGTCTCTAGTTTATGACTAGGTGGAACCCGTCAGGACCTTTGCTTTTTGACAGTGAGATCGAGAGTACAGCTCATAGAAATCGAAGAAAAATAAGGTGAAGCCTAAAATAAATAGAAGAATAGCGAGAAAACGATATCCATACTACAACTGAGGAGATGGCTAATAATCAGAATAATTCACTATCTCTTGTGGTTGCTGCAAATCCAGTAAATCAGAACCCTGCTCCTCGTACTATGTATGATTATGCTAAGCCTACTTTAATAGGAACTGAATCAAGTATTTTTCAACTTGCTGTTGCTACAAATAATTTTGAACTGAAACCTAACACTATTCAAATGATACAATAGTTTGTTCAGTTTGATGATTTGTAGGACGAGGATCCAAACACTTATTTAGCAATTTTTTTGGAATTTTGCGACACCTTTAAGATCAATGGTATTTCTGACGATGCCACTCGCCTTCGGTTGTTTCCCTTTTCTTTAAGGAATAAGGCTAAACAATGGTTGAACTCGTTACCACGAGGTTCAATCACTACTTGGGAACTCAAATATTTTCTGCCAGCTAAAATGGCTAAATTGAGGAATAATATTTCTTCTTTTGTGCAGATGGATTTAGAAACATTATATGATGCATGGGAGAGATACAAGGATTTGTTGAGAAGGTGTCCTCATCATGGGTTACCTTTATGGCTACAAGTTTAAACTTTTCACAATGGTTTGAACCCCTCAACTAGATAGATGATCGATGCGGCCACCAGTGGTACTTTGAATAACAAAACACCTGAGGAGGCTTATGAATTTATTGAAGAGATGTCACTGAATAATTATCAGTGGCAAGTTATGAGAACAAAACCAACGAAATCAACCGGTTTTTCAACCTAGATGCAGTCACCATGTTATCAAATCAGGTAGAACTCTTCAGTAAAAAGATTGACGGTCTATGTGGTTCTACACAGGTACACCCAGTGATACAGTGTGACACGAGTGGAGGAGGATTGAATAATTCAGAATATTTACCTTTCGGTCCCAGCATGGAGAACGAGCAAATAAATTACATGGGTAATAATCCTTGACCTCAAAATAATCCTTACAGTGACACTAACAATGCAGGTTGGAGGAATCACCCAAACTTCTCATGGGGAGGACAAGGAAATCAAAGACCACCACCACCGCCAGGCTTTCAACAACAACCTTATCGGCAGGAAAAGAAACCAAACCTCAAAGAAATGTTGGAGAAATTTATTTCGATGTCAGAAACTCACTTTCAGAATACCGAGTCTGCACTTAAAAACCAGCAAGCATCAATCCAAGGGCTCAAGGCCCAAATTGGTCAACTCGCTAAACTGATTTCTAAATGACCACAAGGTAGCCTACCAAGTAACACTGAAATTAACCCAAGGGAGCAACTTCATGCCATTACTATGCACAATGATGAAGGGTTAGTTGAAGATGAACCAAAAACGAGGCAAGACAATGTGGCAGATAAAGGTAAAGTTGAGGTAAGCAATGATAAACAGAAATTGGTAAGCAAATAGTATAAACCTCATGTGCCATACCCCAATGCGACAAGGAAAGACCACACGGATGAACAATTCGGTAAATTATTTAAATTATTAAAAAAATTACATATTAACTTACCGTTTATTGAAGCTCTTTCGCAGATGCCAAACGCAGTTAAATTTTTAAAGGAGCTTTTATCAAACAAATGGAAGTTAGATGAGTCATCACATGTGGAGTTAAATGCAGTCTGCTAAGCTATTATACAAAACAAGCTACCCAACAAACTGAAAGATCTAGGGAGTTTTACGATTCCTTGTTTAATTGGTAGTTTGAATGTTAATAATGCTTTAGCTGATTTAGAAGCAAGTATTAATATTATGCCTTATAAAATGTTTAAACAACTAGGTCTTGGGAAACCCAAAGATGAGCGTTTAATTGGTAGATAAAACCATTAGATTTCCTAGGGGTATAATTGAAGATGTGATTGTTAAAATCGACAAATTTATATTTCCAGTAGACTTTGTTGTTTTAGACATGGATGAGGATAGTGACATTCCTTTAATTTTAGGACGACCCTTTTTAGCAACTGCTAGGACTATTATTGATGTTGGTATAGGTGAGTTAATACTTCGGGTAGGCAAAGACATGATTAAACTCCAAGCTCGTGATTCTGTCAGAAAGACTAGTGATCGAGATGATTACACAAGTTTTTTTAATGTGAGTAACCTTGTTGTTCAACCCTCTTTGTAGGAAAAACTTTCGAGAAGTACAAATGATCCACGTTCCAGTCCATGTAATGACAAGACTATTGATGAAGAACAAAGGCTACAGATCGAGGAACTAGATGAATGGCAAACACAGGTTAAGGAGAAACCGAGAATACACGATGAATCAATGCAATGTCAACAAACTTAAAGGTGAATCGAATCAACTTAAAGTTGGAGACAAAGTACTGTTAGATGAAGCAGACCCTCGTGTTGCCACTTCTAAACCTAATGGAGCAATCCCTTTTACGGTACTCAATGTTTTCCCATACGGTATAGTCGAGGTAAATCATTTCAAATTCGGTACTTTTAAGGTAAATAGTACTCGTCTAAAACCTTATTTTGATAAGATTGATAGTAGGAATGAGGAGTTTCAACTCCTCGAATCACCATGATCGTGAAAATATGAGGTGAGTCAAGCTTAGACTTTAAATAAGCGCTTCTCGGGAGGCAACTCGAGCACTAACACCACTAACCCATTTATTTTATCTATTTTTCATTTTTTATGCAGGTATAGTGACCCACATGGCCTGGACATAGGGCGTGTCCTTGGTCGTGTGGAAACAGGGCTGAAATTTCCCAAAAATTGACATGCACACAGCCTGTGATAAATCTACACGGCCGTGAGAAGTACACGGCCTGGACACACGGGCATGTCCTAGGCCGTGTGAAATCTGGAGCTTAATTTTTAAATTTTAAACAAATCAGAGAGCTCTACGGGTGATTCACATAGCCGTGTGTTTGGACACACGGGCATATGGGAGATCACACAGGCATGGGAAAAATGAACAACGTAGAATACGGCCGTATGATACGGTCGTGTGAACCACACGGCCTAGACACACGGGCGTGTCCATGACCGTGTGCCGAATGGGCTCTTATTTTCCTCGACGAACATGGGCTGGATTTCACATCATACGACCGTGTCCGTTTTAAAACCCTCAACCCTAATTTTTTTCTCTTTTTACTTTTTATCCCTTTTCCCCATCTTCTTCAACCCCTAGCCACCATTCCTGTTCCCCTCGGTACAGACTAGTCTAGTCTGACATTCAACATGACCTACAGGACGTCACTAATGATGTTCCTCCCTATCACGAGGACCCACCACAGCCACCATCACACTCGAGTCACCACCCTACTCATTCTGTGGCTACCCTTGCGAACCTCTCGGAGCGGTTTACTCGATTCGAACAACAGTGTTTCCAGAGGTTCGACAACATTGATGTGACTTTACAGCAGATCTGTCAGTACCTTCACATCACTCCTCCAACGCCACTGACTCGTGACACTAATCAGTCTGATGATGAGGATCTTTGAGTCCACTTATGTTATTTTTATTTTATTTTTATTTTTATTTTTATTATGTTGCTTTTAAATAGTCATTTTTTTTATTTTGAACTAATTTTATCTTTATGACTTTTATTGAGTAACCCTCTAATCTTCTTCAACAGTTGTGTTTTATTTTCTTTAGTTGCTCTGAATCATGCGTTAAAATACACTTTGCCTACATCTTCGCTCTTCACTCTTCTGGGAATTTTCATCTAATTTTCAGGGCAGTTTCACTCCTCCCTCTCTTTTATTATGCTTATATGATTATTATCTATCTTCGTACATTGAGGACAATGTACATCTTAAGTGTGGGGAAGTTATTTATATATTTATTAGAAAATCCCTGAATTTTTATTTCAATCTCAAATAATTTCCTCATATTATTATTAGAATGAATTCTGATTGCTTTATAACTTTTATTGATATGTTTTGAATTAAATCGGAGGTAGTTGTACATTGATTATTGTAACTTTAAGACATTAGAGAATCAAGCATGATAAGTTGACTTTTGAGAATTAAAATTGCTAGGTTGTTTCCCTGAATTGATGTATTATCTTGAAATTCTGAATTCACAGGATTGACATCAAAAGCCATAATTTTTGTGAGATTTTGAACCTTTAGAGCATATACCCTTTCTTGCTCATTTTTATTGTTGCTTATGAGTGTGTTAATACTGGTTTGTTATTCTAGAACTTGCTTCGATTATACATGTCAAGACCACACCATTGATTTGATATACCGAGATGATAAAGGACTTAAGTTTTAACCCACTCACTCCCTAAAAAAGCTTACCTTCATAGTTAACCCCCTTGAGCTTACAAACCCCTTCTTAATTTGCCCTTAATATTAATCCATCGGCCTATTTTTGATTCGTTAAAAAATTTTCCCTTTTGATTGACTCTTTTTTTTTATCATGATTTGATTTGATTAGTTAACTGACTATGTTTGTTCATTTCAGTTACTGAATTATTTCTTAATTATGTACTTTCTACCTATTATTATTCTAAAAAAAAAAACGTATAGTTATATATTCATATCGTTATTCTTTCATTATGAGTTTAGACAAGTTAAAGTTATTGTTTTGAGAAAAAGGCTCACTTCATTAGTTTCGGATAGTTTTTAATGTGGGCACTTGTGTGTAATTCAGTAATTTGCTTTATTTTGCTAGTTTGGTAATTTATTAAATCAATCTTGATTCTAACCTTCTTTTTTAGCCTCTAACCACACCCTTAACCAAAGCCCCATTACAACCCTCTAAAGACCTTTTGATTAGTGTATCATCTCAATTTATAGTGGTAGAGATTTGATTTTCATGCAAGCCTATGGTAATGACTTTTCATGTTGACTGTTGAGTGTTTATTTTTGGACCTTAAACACCTTAAGTGATTTGAGTGAATCTTAAATGAGGATGTCAACCCTTGTTGATTCGGAATCAAAGGTAATTACTTAGATAAAATGGGATACCTATAATTTTATGATTAAAGTGTTCAACTTGGATTGTTTGAAACTTTGATGTTCTTTTGGTTGGATTCTCAATGTATGATTATTTGTGACTTATTTCGAAACATTATTGATGAAAATTATAAGTTAAAAAGAATTAATTTTAATCGTGAATTGAGGATTTTGCTTGAGGACAAGCAAATGCTTAAGTGTGGGGATATTTGATAAACCATAATATATACATATTTTTATCCCATGGTTGACATATTTTTGGATGACTTATCATAAGATTCAGTGAATTTGATGCTCCTAATCCTTTAAATTCATGTTTTATACTTAGGTGAGCATAGAAAGGTGAAAAGAGCAAGAAACGGCCCAAAAATAGATAAAATGGGCTTATCTTAGTTTTTCACACGGCTTAGGCACTTTCACACGGGTAAACCACACACCCGTGTGAGACACACGGGCAGACCACACGCCCGTGTATCATGGCCATGCCAACTAAAAACCAACTCAGAATTACACACGGCTTGAGCACCTTCATATGGGCATGGCACACGGCCGTGTCCCTGTCGAGCCCAAGTCTAATTCTACTCGAAAAAGGCTAATTTTTAGGGTTTTGAAGCATTCCAAAGGCTATATAAACACCCTAGAAGAGGATCAAAAGGGATACACGGGGAATAGAAAGCAAAAAATACTCGAAGACAGCCATCGGAATCAGCTCGGAAGCAGGATCTCCTTCAAGACTGAAGATCTCCATTCAATTTCTCTTAAAGTTTTTGGGTTCTTTATGTTTTGTTGTTTTCCCTATTTTGAGATGTTTTCCCCCATTAATATGAACTAAATTCCCTAAATACCTAGGGAAGATGAAACCTATGATTGATATTATTATTATTTAAATTATATGATAAATACTTGTTCTTATTCTTAATTATGAAGTTTTAATTCCTGTTTTAATGTTCCAGGATATTAATTCAGGTATTGATGTGCTTATTCAGTGGAGCAAAAGTCCCCGTTTAAGAGTAGATCTTCTATAATTAAGCGGAGTTGATCGCAATCCTAGAGATAGGACGACGAAAATCTACCGGATTAGAGTAAGGGAATCCATAGATCGAGTTAATGCGACAATAAGGGTTTTAATTAGAAAGATATTTCAATTAATCAACCTAGAGTCAGTTGTTTTTAGTCTCGAGAGAGATATTAACATAAATCAGGGATTTCTATGGATTAAGTCAAGTGAATAAATCATCTAATTTTTAATACTTTTGTAGAATGGTTAACCCTATATCAACATATTCGACTTGAGGTTGAATTTATGCCTTTTATTTAAAATTTTTAATACTTTTGTACAATGGTTAACCCTCACTTGAAGAACTTTGAAGGTCTCATATCGACTCAAGTTTCCACTGTAAGTGATACTTTATTTTTCCCAATTATTGCTAAATATACCAGTACGCAACCACTGATATATTAATGGAAAGGAATATGCATTGATGCTTATGTCCATGTTCAGAAGAAAAAAGAAAGTATAGGTTTTGCTTTCTGCTATCTTGCTTACAGTATGGAGGCAAATCATCCTTGGATAGGGCAGTGTGGTATCTCCAAGCTGGAAGGCTCAGCTTTTGGTGTTCACTGATGATATTCATGTTTATATTGTTCATTTCTGGGAAAATATCTTACCTTGGAAGTTCTATTCAAAGCTGAGATTCATTAAAGCATGTCGTATTCATCTAGTATATTGAACTTTTATAGGATGACAGTTCAAACATAGAAGCATTTGATGCCAACACTACATTTGATGCCTCTTTGTCTTGGAAGGTATAGAGTATAAACCAACAAACATGATAGATTGACTTGTCACATGCTTTGTGGAATTCATATTTACCCATTCTTATATTAGAAGTAACTTGTGAATATACAGGACTGTTGGTGTTTTGAACAAGGCTGAGCTATGCTTTAGCTTAGACTTGCGCAGCAAGCCTCTTGACTTATTGAAGAAACAAGAGCAGAAATGTTGTTTTAGAACAAGAACAGAATCGAAAGCAATGAAAACAATGGAGAGTATGAATGAAAAATAATGATTTTAATTGAAATTGATCATTGGCATATTGCCATTACATATACCAGACAATGGCTGGTCAAAATCAGCAAGTACATCACCTAAACATTACCTAACTCCACTTAATACATTGGAACTAGGTGAAATTAACTTGCACACTTAAGCAAAGCTAGTGATCAGCTTTTTACCATCAAGTTACATTAAATACATACTAAACTAAGTTCAAAATGAACTAGAATACATTACATTAACTAAAAATTACAAAATAAACAAAACAAAACAGCTGCAACACTTGGATCGACAGCTTCTTGCTTGGCATGAGCTGCTTGATCTGCTTGCTGGTGCATGTGCTGCATGGAGGGCCATTCTCTAACAAGGACTAACCTAAATAGTTATATTGTTTAATTACCATCAGCTTAAAAGTTTGATAGAAGGCTCTTAAGGAAGCTCCTATATGTATATTTTTACCGTCATTTGGTCACTAGGCATTTAAGCTCCCTTTTTTTTTCAGTCCTGATAACTTGAAGCCATTAATCGCAACATTTGCAGGATATAGGATGGTTAAGATCTATTACGAACTTGCCAGTTCTGCTCAAGGGAGTACTTACTCATGAAGATGGTAAGAAGAGGCTCATCAAATTAGTTGCATTGTAGTTTCTTGTTATATTAATATAGTAAATGATGAAATGGACATTTCAACTTTCTGAATTAGAAATGTTTTTAGAACAATTGCAAGGGGTTTATTATTTAAAGCCAGCTTGTGTCCTTGATATAAAAAGAGTCACTTGAATTTGATATATCAACATTGGCAGCAACAAAGGCTGTTGAAGTAGGGGTTGATGGGATTGTTGTCTCAAATTATGGAGCTCACCAGCTAAATTATTCTCCACCCACTATTTCTGTTCTAGAAGAGGTAAAACCTCTCATACTCGCTGTTGATCATGCTTGCTCGTCACAACTTTTAGATTTTTCAAAATGATTCAGATATATGGGGAGTGGTTAATGCATGAAAATCATACTTTTTTTTTTCTGTGATGTGCATGAGGAAAAATGATATGGAATACTAATTATTAATTTGATATTTATCCTAATATTTGTTATTTACTTAAAACATTCATGCTAATATATCAAAGAACCCCTCAAGCTACCATGTTATGTCTAACCAAGCCCTTCGTTAATGATATTTACACATTAAAGCCCTTAATTCTAATTTAGGTAATTAATATTTTTTCTTTTATTTCTGCTCATCATAATTTTGTTAGTTATAAAGATTTTTCTACTAAACACTCAAATGTATAGGATTAAAACTCTTTTAGTCTACCCATTTTTGTAAAAGAAATAAACTTTTTATAAAGTATTTAGTAGTTTGATGGTGACCAAAAATCAGATCATATGTTGCCAAAACTAATGCAGTTGCTTCTAAACCTGATATAGGTTTTGGATCACCTTTGATGACCACTCAGACTGACCATGAAAAAGTTATTTTGTTTCTCTCCCCTTTTTCTCTTTTTTGTTATGCTATTCAATTTGTTTTTCTGGCTTTTCATAGTTGTGATGTCCTTGTACTTCTGTGCTTGTGTTTTAGCTGATTCTTTGTGCAAAAGATATGTAATGAACTTCCTTTGGAATGTAGGAATGAAGACAAGAAATTTTTTGAATAAAATTAGTTTTACAAGGACTAGCTGATCGAGAAAGTAGGGTGTATGGTATCGGAATCTTCATTTTCCCTGAAATACTTTGTCCAACACAAATTTGTACATGTGTATACGAGTATAATCCTCTAAATATAAAGAAAAACTGAAAAATATCAAATATACTACTTTACCTATAGCCGATACTAATTCTAAGTTGGAGTAAGCAACTTGTTAAAATGCAGATGTTGAGGAGAGGCATCACAGTGAAAACCAGTTATGGTGTTAAACCACAAATGTCTTGTGTAGCACATGCATTATAAGAACATTAGCGTTAGGCATGTGAGTTGTTTTTAAGCGTCGCTTGTGCAGGTGGTTAGTGCAGTTAAGGGAAAGATTCCTGTTTCATTTGATGGAGGAATAAGACGAGGAACAGATGTTTTCAAGGCGTTAGCCCTTGGTGCGCAAGCTGTCCTTGTAAGTTCTTTCTAGATCTCATGAGCTTTACCGCTTTAAAGTTCATATATATGTATACACACACATACATGATTAAAATGAGTTTTTGTGTCCTTGGCAAGTGTGGAACTTGAAAAAAAACTTATGTGGAGGGTGATATGTAAGAGTTGCAGATTGGAAGGCCAGCAGTTTACGGACTTGCAGCAAAGGGAGAATACGGGGTGAAAAGGGTTATTGAAATGCTTAGGGTTGAACTTGAGCTCACCATAGCTCTCTTTGGATGCCCTTCTCTCAACCATATTACCAGAAAACATGTCAGAACTAAGCATGAGAGACCCCGCTCCATGCTTTAAAATACTACTTCAATATTGTTGAATCGCATTCACAAATGTATTCAGATCATTCCTGAATCTGTCATCATTTAATTAAACAAACTCATAAATCAGCTCCTATTAATGGTTGTACTAATTTTCATTTGAGGCAATAGAGGAAACTGCGACCCTGTATTATTCAAGCATTCTGAAGAATATGAGTAAATTTAAATTACCCATTAAATTTATTGTTTCATCTATGAAAACCATTTCCATTGCTTACAGTGATATTAAACAAATTGTTATATAACGGGCAATCATTTACATGACTGAACTGTTACTAGATACTATATTTTTGATTGATCAGTTAATTCTTCAAACACTCTCTACACCATATACATATTGCCAAGTCTACCATCAATTAGTGCCCACGGTAATCGACATCTCCTCTCCTAAATATTCCCTTTACAGCATAATCAATTTGAACCCCTGTAACATCACTGTTAACTTAGAGTCCTATTTTAATTGAAACTGTGATCGCATAATTATCAATTGGGAAATAAAATCTGCAGGTGATGGTGCACTCTCCTGACGGAAGATGAAATCTGCCGGTGTTTGAGTTTCACCAAATCAATTAAATAAAACATACCTTCAAACTATCAAAATTTCTAACTAAAATACAAACACAATATATATATATATATTCTCTCCCTATTTTGTCAACACTTAATTCTTTTCTTGTTCTCTCCCCTACACCATGTTGATGTCGTTCAACCATTTTCTCAACATGTGACAAGGACCTCATAATAATAACTTTTTTATGGGTTGGTCATGGTTTGGTGTCATGTAGTTGTCATCCATAGATCTTTTAAGTTCCATGTAACATGAGTTCTCTCTAAATCTCTAAGGATTTTTTTGGAGTTCGCATGAACTTGTTTTGACTGATTTTCTGTTACATCTGCTATTTCAAGTAAGAGATGTTCTCACTACCAAGACAATAAAGATTTATATAGAGACTCATTATCTTCTTCCTTGATGAATAAGAGTGTTGTATGATTGAGAAGGTTGTGAGTACATGCTAGAAGCTCTCCTTACTCTCACTAATTAGTGAGGAAGACTGATTCAAGTAATGAAGACTCGTTTTCTCGTTCGAGAGTATTAGGTTTTATTTGACTTTCAAGACTTTATCTTGTATGTGACTGAAATTATTTACTTTCTCCAAGGTCAACTTCAAAGGGGGTTGGTAGACCTTTAATTTTTGATAGATTTTAGTTAATAAATGGCAAAATTTTTATTTTGTCCCCTCTCACCTCAATTCTGTGTTGGAACATTTTCAAATATTTATAGTGTTTCAATAACTATAAATGAATGGGTGTAATTAATCAAAAGATTATACTATTTGATTTTTTGAAAAAGAATTATAACTATTTAAATAATATTATTTGAAGAGTTATAATTAAATGAATAATTATATATTTATTTTAAAGATATTATTATTTAGAAAGACACCTATTGATGAAAGATGTCTCTATGAAGAGACATGAAAATTCCTATAAATAGGAATGAGATTTCATTTGGAAATCATACCAACAAATTCTAATATTCTTTCTTTCCTTCCTTCGTTTTCTAATATTATTATATTATTTTATAAAGTATTACTATAGAAATCCTTTATAGAAATTGAGTTTCTTGTCATACATTGCTCAGGTGTAGTGAGCTATTCTCGTCAGTGCAAAATGCAAATAGTCATTGGCTAGAACACACAAATTTTTACATGGAACCCTTTCGGGAAAAAACCACGGGTAGAGGAGAAGAAAATTCACTATGTCGAATTCAAATTTCTACAAGAGGAATAGACTATGTCTATTTATAGGCTTGTAAAGCCATATTCTAGTAAGACTGAAACACCTTATTCTAATCAATATCAAATAGATGAAATTTAACAAGTTTAAAAAACTTTATTCTAAAATAAAATAAAAGAAGTGTAATTCTATATGGATTCTTCTTTTATTTTATTTTACCACTGTATTTTATTTAAATAAGGATTCGGGTCATTTAATTCTAACAATCTCCACCTTGACACGAATTCTCAATGAACAAGTTCTTCATCGCGAACTCTTAAGGAACAAGTTCTCTACATCTTCCATAAAATCCCTTAAGGGTTTAACTTCAACAATGAACACCAACCAAGTTTAAAAAATACTCAAACTTGGTTATAGGAAGTGACTTAGTCATCATATTTGCAGGATTTTCATGAGTACTAATTTTGCTCACAACAATATCACCACGAGCAATAATATCACGAACAAAATGATACTGAATATCAATGTGTTTTATTCTCTCATGAAACATTTGATCTTTTGTAAGAAAAACGGCACTCTGACTGTCACAAAATACTATGTTGATTTGAAGGTCTTCATTGAGTTCACTAAAGAGTCATTTGAACCAAATAGCTTTTTTACAAGCCTCAGTAATCGCCATGCACTCAGCTTCAGTGGTAGACAAAGCGACTGTAGTTTGCAAAATGGCTTTCCAACTGATTTTACAACCTCCGATTGGAAAGACATAACCTGTGAGAGATCTTTTTCTATCAAGGTCTCCAGCAAAATCAGCATCAACATACCCAATGACTCTACCTTCAGTTCTTCCAAACTGTAAGCAAACATCAGTAGTACCTCGTAAGTATCTTAAAATCCACTGAACGGCTTTCTAGTGTACTTTACCGAGATTCGCGATATATCTGCTAACTGCACTGACTGCATATGATAAATCTGGACGTGAACAAACCATAGCATACATGAGAGATCCCACTGCACTAGAGTATGGAACATGTGACATGTAATCAATCTCATCATTTGATTGTGGAGACAAAGCCGATGAAAGTCTAAAATGGGCTGCTAAATGAGTACTAACAGGCTTAGCACTCTGCATATTGAACCTACAAAGAACTTTTTCAATGTACCCCTTCTGACTTAGGTACAATTTACTTGCTTTTCTATCTCTGAGAATCTCCATACCAAGTATCTTCTTTGCTGGTCCCAAATCTTTCATCTCAAATTCTTCACTTAGTTGGGCTTTGACATTTCTTATCTCTCATTTATCTTTTGCTGCTATCAACATGTCATCAACATAAAGAAGTAGATACACAAAAGAATCATCACTATTTTTCTTAAAGTAAACACAGCTATCAAAACTACTTTTAAAATCATGAGTAGTCATAAAGGAATCAAACCTCTTGTACCACTGTCTTGGTGACTGTTTCAAACCGTAAAGGGACTTTTTCAACAAGCAAACATAGTCCTCTTTTTCTAAGACTATAAAACCCTCTAGTTGTTGCATGTAAATGTCCTCCTTAAGTTTTCCATGCAAAAATGCAGTTTTTACACCTAACTGCTCAAGCTCCAAATCATGTATGACCACAATACCAAGCAAAGCTCGAATCGAACTATGCTTCACAACTAGGGAGAACACATATGTGAAGTCTACTCCTTGAATTTGACTGTAACCCTTTGCAACAAGCTCTGCTTTATATCTGGGTTCTTCAACTACTGGAGTTCCTTCTTTCTTTTTAAATACCCATTTACAACAAGATCTCATGTTCTGTTTTTGTGAAGTGATTCCATCTCCTCTTGCATAGAAAATATCCACTTTTCTAAGTCTTCACAGCTAACTGCCTCAAAATAATTAGATCTCTCGATTTGCATCTATATCTTCAGCCACATTTAAAGCATAAGCAACTAGATCAGCCTCGGCATACTTCTTTGGAGGTTTAATTTCTGTTCTAGTTCTGTTTTTAGAAATAGAATATTGTGGTGAAGAAGCAACTCTATTCTCAATTTTTGTACTGGCTTAAGGAGTCGACTCTGTATTAATCTGATGCTCCATCTGCTTTTGATTTTCTTTATTGGAAGAGTCTTTAAGAGATAAGTTAGATAGCATAGCAGTTTCATAAAAAACAACATCTCTACTAATCACAACTTTTCTATTTTCAGGACACAATAACTTATACCCTTTTACACCAGCTTTATAACCAAGAAAAACACATTTAATGGATATCGGTTCCAATTCTCCATTATCAACATGAGCATACGCAGGATACCCAAAGATCTTTAAATCAGAATAATTAGCTGGATTACCAAACCATACCTCTTGTGGAGTCTTTTTCTTAATGGCAACGGATGGAGATCGATTGATCAAAAAACTTGCTGTAGAGGCTGCTTTTGCCCAAAACGAATTTGGTAAGTTGGCATTTGACAACATACATCGAACCTTCTCCACGATCGTTCTATTCATTCATTCTGCAATGCCATTTTGCTGTGGAGTATGGTGAACTATCAAGTGTCTCACAATCCCTTTTGACTTGCACAATCTATTAAACTCATCAGAATAGAACTCTAAGCCATTGTTTGTACGGAGGTATTTTATTTGTTTTCCAGTCTATTTTTCAATCATAATCTTCCAAGACTTAAATGTAGAAAACACATCGCTTTTTGGCTTCATGAAGAACGCCCAAACTTTTCTAGAAAAATCATCAATAAAGGTTAACATATAATTAGCTCCACCTCTCGAAGGCACTCTGGATGGCCCCCACAGATTAGAATGAATATACTCCAACGTTCCCTTCATGTTATGGATTCCTCTAGTGAATCGAACTCTCTTTTGCTTCCCAAAAACACAGTGCTCACAGAAATTTAGTTTGCAAATTCCTTTCCCATCAAGAAGTCCTCTTTTGCTCAATTCTACCATGTCATTCTCACTCATATGCCCTAGGCGCATATGCCAAAGTTTAGTAATATAATCATCTGATAAGGAAGAGGAAGCGATAGCTGCATCACCAGTAATAGTAGAACCCTGCAAAACATATAACTTGGCAGTCTTTCTTTGCCCTTTCATCACAACAAGGGAACCTTTGGAAAAATTTAAAACCCCACTTTCAGATGTGTATTTGTACCCTTTTGAATCAAGAGTACTTAACGAAATTAAATTTCTCTTCAATTCTGGAAGATGTCGCACATAACTAAGTGTTCTGACAACTCCATCAAACATCTTAAATTTAATTGTTCCAACACTTGTGATTTTACACAAAGTATTTTTTCCCATCAAAACAACACCTTCAGACATTGTTTCGTAAGTTGTAAACCAATCCCGATTAGGACTCATGTGGAATGTGCAGCCTGAATCAAGTATCCACTCTTCGCTTACTTTAGAATTATTGACATAAGTGACTAGAAGTTCACCATCGCTGTAGTCTTCTACAACATCAGCTTCACCTGAATTTTCTGGTAGTTTTCCCTTTTGATTCGCAGCCTCCCTTTTAATCTTGTTCTATAGCTTATAGCACTTAGATTTAATATGCCCTTTCTTCTTGCAAAAGTTACAAGTTTTACCTCTATTTGAAGACTTCGATCTACCCTTAGATTTACCGCAAGGATTCCGTTCCTGTGTCCTTCCACGATCATTATCAGCATTCTGATCTTGTCTCCCACAAGCAATGAGACTCTCTCCTTGAAAGTCAGGTTTAACCACAAGATGCTTCATCTTATCATACGAGGTCAAAGAATCATAAACCTCATGAACTGTGAGAGACTCGCGACTATATAAAATCGTGTCTCTAAAGGTTGAATAAGACTGGGGCAACGAACACAGTAGAATCAACCCTAGATCTTCCTTATCATACTGAACCTCCATGGCCTCCAAGTTTGAGAGAATTTCTTTAAACATTGTTAAGTGTTCGTGTAGAGATGCACCTTCCTCCAAACGATGAGCATAAAGACGCTGCTTCATATGCAACTTGCTTGTTAGAGTTTTTGACATACATATTTGTTCTAGGCTCTTCCATAATGCAGTGGCAGTCTTCTCATTCATTACATCCTGAAAAATTTTGTTGGACAAATACAGATGTAATTGTGTTAACGCCTTTCGATCCTTACGCTTCGTTTCTTCATCTGTTAAAGTCGAAGGCATCTTATCTATCCCTAGCAGGGCATCCTCCAGATCCATCTGCGCAAGAACTGCTTGGATCTTAATTTGCCATAACGCAAATCCGGTGTTGCGATCCAACAGCAAAATTTCATACTTCAAAGACGCCATTACCGTGATCGAGATGAACAACCCGAAAGCTCGGATACCAAATTGTGAAAAAAAATAGAATAAAGTAAAAATATAAAATAAAGAAAAATTTTCATAGATCAACCTATTCAGATATGGCAACAATAAGGTTTGAAATTGAGAAGTTCGATGGTGAGACAAATTTCAATCTGTGGCAAGTTCGGATGATGGCAATTCTAGTACAATCCGGTTTGAAAAAGGTTGTTACCGGGAAAAAGCCTGATAATTTAAATAAAACAGAATGGGAAGAACTTGATGAAAAGGCTATGTTTGCAATCCAGTTGTGCCTCACGAATACGATATTGCAGGAGGTATTGATGGAGAAGACCTCATCTGCCTTGTGGAAAAGGTTAGAAACTCTTTATGTGACTAAGTCTCTGGCTAACCGTTTAGTGTTGAAACAACGTCTATTTACATTTCGCATGAACGAAAGTGAGCTTCTTAGAGATCACATCAGTCAATTCATTACTCTTTTAAATGATTTAAAGAATGTTGAGGTTGATATTGACGATGAAGATCAGGCTATGCTATTATTGTGCTCTTTACCCCCTGCATACAAGTCTTTCAGGGAGACCCTAATTTATGGCAGAGACAAACTCTCGTTCGAAGATGTGAAGGGTCATTTGTTGAGTAGAGATAAACTCAACAATGAGTTTCATTTGGATAGCAAGGCAGATAGGCAACCTTTCGTTTTGGTAGCATCAAAGAAACAAGACAAAAAATGTCGCTATTGTAAAAAGTTAGGTCATGTCAAAGCAGATTGTTATAAACTGCGAAATAAAAGAACTGCTGAGAGTAACGAGGAAGATGTAGCTGGTGCTAATTTGGCCGATGAAAATGGTGATGATTTCTTGTTAGTGTCAACGAGCAATAACTCCAAGCTCATGTCCGAGTGGATCCTAGATTTGGGATGTTCTTTCCACATGTGTCCCAATAGAGAATGGTTCTCTACATACAGTTCGGTTGAAGGTGGAGTTGTGCGCATGGGAAACGATTCATCTAGTAAGGTAATTGGTATTGGTACTATTAAAATTAGGATACATGATGGGATAATTATGACACTCTCAGATGTCAGGTATGTACCTGATTTACGAAAAAATCTCATCTCATTGAGTATTTTAGACTTGAAAGGATGCAGAATCAACATCAAGTCGAGCAGCATTAAAGTATCTCGTGGAGCTCTCGTTTTGTTAAAAGGTAAAAGAACCGACAGTCTTTATATTCTAGAAGGTTCTACAGTGACCAGTGAAATCGGACGTTCCTCGTCCGTTACGGAGTCGAATTCAACTCGTTTGGAGTGGAGGCAACTTGGTCATAGGAGGGAAAAAGGTATGACCATTTCGTTGAAGAGAGGTTCTCTTTTGGATGCAGGTTTTGAAAAGTTAGGGCACTTAGACCCGGGTTAGTTTTGATTTGGCAGTGTACAAGTCAATGGCTAAAAGTCTTCCAGTTTTTAAGCATAAATTCGACTCAGTTAATTCCCTACATAGTTCAAGATAGGCTCGTGACAGGCTTTGGCAAAGATGGCGTTGTGAAAATATGAGTTAAGGTGGAGATTTGTTAAAAATGACTCCTATTTTCAGTCAAATTTGAGAAATAATATTTTAGTTAAACTCTGTTTACTTGTTTCAGTCAAACATTGTTTAGTTTAGATTATTTTATTATTATTTGACCTATGAATTTAGCCTATAAATAGGCACTTTTACAACCTTAGAATAAACACCCATTAGAGATTAGAACTCATAACACATTTAGAGAATTTTGTGTTTACGTTTTGTGGGTTCTTTGTTTTTGGGTTTTCGAGGTTTAGTTTTTATCTCCATCTTTTGTACTCTTTGTTCTTTTCCCATTATAGTAAAATTATCTTTGCCTGTGGTTTTTTATCCTCTTTCAAGGGGTTTTTCCATGTTAAATTTGTGTGTTCAATTTCTCAATTTATTCCGCTATTTTTTCTTAGTGGGGGCTGTGAAAAATAAAATAAATAAAATAAAATAAAAGTACACACAAATTTTACGTGGAAACCCTTTCGGGAAAAAACCACAGGCAGAAGAGAAGAAAATTCACTATGTCGAATTCGAATAATTACAAGAGGAATAGACTATGTCTATTTATAGGCTTGTAAAGCCATATTCTAATAAGACTGAAACACCATATTCTAATCAATATCAAATACATAGAATTTAATAAGGTTTAAAAAACCTTATTCTAAAATAAAATAAAAGAAGTGTAATTCTATATAGATTCTTCTTTTATTTTATTTTACCACTGTATTTTATTTAAATAAGGATTCGGGTCATTTAATTCTAACAATCTCCACCTTGACACGAATTCTCAATGAACAAGTTCTTCATCGTGAACTCTTAACGAACAAGTTCTCCACCTCTTCCATAAAACCCCTTAAGGGTTTAACTTCAACAATGAACACCAACCAAGTTTAAGCAATGCTCAAACTTAGTTATAGGAAGTGACTTAGTCATCATATCTGCAAGATTTTCATGAGTACTAATTTTGCTCACAACAATATCACCTTGAGCAATAATATCACGAACAAAATGATACTGAATATCAATGTGTTTTGTTCTCTCATGGAACATTTGATCTTTTGTAAGAAAGATGGCACTCTGACTATCACAAAATACTGTGTTGATTTAAAGGTCTTCATTGAGTTCACTAAAGAGTCCCTTCAACCAAATAGCTTCTTTACATGCATTAGTAATCGCCATGTACTCAGCTTCAGTGGTAGACAAAGCGACTGTAGTTTGCAAAATGGCTTTCCAACTGATTGCACAACCTTCGATTGTAAAGACATAACCTGTGAGAGATCTTATTCTATCAAGGTCACTAGTAAAATCAACATCAACATATCCAATGACTCCATCCTCAGTTCTTCCAAACTGTAACCAAACATCAGTAGTACCTCGTAAGTATCTTAAAATTCACTGAACTACTTTCCAGTGTTCTTTACCTGGATTCGCGATATATCTGCTAACTGCACCGACTGCATATGATAAATCTGGACGTGAACAAACCATAGCATACATGAGAGATCCCACTACACTAGAGTATAAAACATGTGACATGTACTCAATCTCATCATCTGATTGTGGAGACAAAGCCGATGAAAGTCGGAAATGGGCTACTAAAGGAGTACTAACAGGCTTAGCACTCTGCATATTGAACCTGCAAAGAACTTTTTCAATGTACCACTTCTGACTTAGGTACAATTTACTTGCTTTTCTGTCTCTAAGAATCTCCATACCAAGTATTTTCTTTGCTGGTCCCAAATATTTCATCTCAAATTCTTCACTTAGTTAGGCTTTGACCTTTCTTATCTCTCATTTATCTTTTGCTGCTATCAACATGTCATCAACATAAAGAAGTAGATACACAAAAGAACCATTACTATTTTTCTTAAAGTAAACACAACTGTCAAAACTACTTCTTTTGAAATTATGAGAAGTCATAAAGGAATCAAACCTCTTATACCACTGTCTTGGTGACTGTTTCAAACCGTAAAGGGACTTTTTCAGCAAGCAAACATAGTCCTCTTTTTCTGAGACTGTAAAACCCTCTGATTGTTGCATGTAAATATCCTCCTCAAGTTCTCTATGCAAAAATGCAGTTTTTACATCTAACTGCTCAAGCTCCAAGTAATACATGGCCACAATACCAAGCAAAGCTTGAATCGAACTATGCTTAACAACTGGGGAAAACACAACTGTGAAGTCCACCCCCCAAGTTTGACTGTAACCCTTTACAACAAGCCTTGCTTTATATCTGGGTTCTTCAACTCTTGGAGTTCCTTCTTTCTTTTTAAACACCCATTTACAACGAACAACCTTTTTACCTTTAGGAAGTTTTACAAGATCTCATGTTCTGCTTTTGTGGAGTGATTCCATCTCCTCTAGCATAGCAAACATCCACTTTTCTGAGTCTTCACAACTAATTGCCTCAGAATAATTAGATGGTTCTTGATTCACATGTATATCTTCAGCCACATTTAAAGCATAAGCAACTAGATCATCCTCAGCATACTTCTTTAGAGGTTTAATTTCTCTTCTAGTTCTGTTTTTGGAGATAAAGTATTGCAGTGAAGAAGCAACTCTATTCTCAAATTTTGTAACGGCTTGAGGAGTCGACTCTGTATTAATCTGATGCTCCACCTAGTTTTGATTTTCTTTATTGGAAGAGTCTTTAAGAGATAAGTTAGGTAGCATATCAGTTTCATAAAAAACATCTCTACTAATCACAACTTTTCTATTTTTAGGACATCATAACTTATACCCTTTTACACCAGCTTTATAACCAAGAAAAACACATTTAATGAATCTCGGTTCCAATTTTCCATTATCAACATGAGCATACGCAGGACACCTAATGATCTTTAAATCAGAATAATTAGCAGGATTACCGGACCATACCTCTTGTGGAGTCTTTTTCTCAATGGCAATGGATGGAGATCGATTGATCAAAAAACATGCAGTAGAGGCTGCTTCAGCCCAAAACAACTTTGGTAAGTTGGCATTTGACAACATACATCAAACCTTCTCCACGATCGTTCTATTCATTCGTTCTGCAACGCTATTTTGCTATGGAGTATGGCAAACTGTCAAGTGTCTCACGATCCCTTTTGACTTGCACAATCTATTAAACTCATCAGAATAGAACTCTAAGCCATTGTTTGTGCGGAGGTATTTTATTTATTTTCCAGTCTGTTTTTCAATCATAATCTTCCAAGACTTAAGTGCAGAAAACACAGCGCTTTTCTGCTTCAGGAAGAACGCCCAAACTTTCTAGAAAAATCATCAATAAAGGTTAGCATATAATTAGCTCCACCTCTTTAAGGCACTCTAGATGGCCCCCACAGATCAGAATGAATATACTCCAACGTTCCCTTCATGTTATGGATTCCTCTAGTGAATCAAACTCTCTTTTGCTTCCCAAAAACACAGTGCTCACAGAAATTTAGTTTGCAAATTCCTTGCCCATCAAGAAGTCCTCTTTTGCTCAATTCTAACATGCCATTCTCACTCATATGCCCTAGACACATAGGCCAAATTTTAGTAATATCATCATCTGACAGGGAAGAGGAAGTGACAGCTGCATCACTAGTAATAGTAGAACCCTGCAAAACATATAACTTGACAGTCTTTCTTTACCCTTTCATCATAATAAGGGAACCTTTGGAAATCTTTAAAACCCCACTTTCAGCTATGTATCTGTACCCTTTTGAATCAAGAGTACTTAAGGAAATTAAATTTCTCTTCAATTCTTGAAGATGTCGCACGTCACTAAGTTTTTTGACAACTCCATCAAACATCTTAACTTTTATTGTTCCAACACCTGTGATTTTACACGAAGTATTATTTCCCATCAAAATAATACCTTCAGACACTGTTTCGAAAGTTGTAAACCAATCCCGATTGGGACTCATGTGAAAGGTGCAGCTTGAATCAAGTATCCACTCTTCGCTTACTTTAGAATCATTGACAGAAGTGACTAGAAGTTCACCATCGCTGTAGTCTTCTACAACATCAGCTTCACCAGAATTTTCTAGTTGTTTTCCCTTTTGATTCATAGCCTCCCTTTTAATTTTGTTCTGTAGCTTATAGCACTCAGATTTAATGTGCCCTTTCTTCTTGCAAAAGTTACAAGTTTTACCTCTATTTAAAGACTTCGATCTACCTTTAGATTTACCGCGAGGATTCCGTTCCTGTGTCCTTCCACAATCATTATTAGCATTTCGATCTTGTCTCCCACGAGCAATAAGACTCTCTCCTTGAGAGTCGAGTTTAACCACAAGATGTTTCATCTTATCTTACGATGTCAAAGAATCATAAACCTCATCAACTGTGAGAGACTTGCGACTATATAAAATCGTGTCTCTAAAGGTTGAATAAGACGGGGGATACGAACAAAGTAGAATCAACCCTAGATCTTCCTTATCATACTGAACCTCCATGACCTCCAAGTTTGAGAGAATTTCTTTAAACACTGTTAAGTGTTCGTGTACAGACGCACCTTCCTCCAAACGATGAGTATAAAGATGTTGCTTCACATAAAACTTGCTTGTTAGAGTTTTTGACATACATATTTGTTTTAGCCTCTTCCATAATGCAGTGGCGGTCTTCTCTTTCATTACATCCTGTAAATTTTCGTTGGACAAATGCAGATGTAATTGTGTTAACGCCTTTCGATCCTTACGCTTCTTCTCTTCATCTGTTAAAGTCGAAGGCATCTTATCTATCCCTAGCAGGGCATCCTCCAGATCCATCTGCGCAAGAACTGCTTGCATCTTAATCTGCCATAATGTAAATCTGGTGTTGCGATCCAACAGCGGAATTTCATACTTCAAAGACGCCATTACCGTGATCGAGATGAACAACCCAGAATCTTGGATACCAATTTGTGAAAAATAATATAAAATTAAATTAAATTAAATTAAAGAACACACAAATTTTTACGTGGAAACCCTTTCGGGAAAAAAACCACGGGCAGAAGAGAAGAAAATTCACTATGTCGAATTCGAATAATTACAAGAGGAATAGACTATGTCTATTTTTAGGCTTGTAAAGCCATATTCTAGTAAAAATGAAACACCTTATTCTAATCAATATCAAATAGATAGAATTTAATAAGGTTTAAAAAACCTTATTCTAAAATAAAATAAAAGAAGTGTAATTCTATATGGATTCTTCTTTTATTTTATTTTACCATTGTATTTTATTTAAATAAGGATTCGGGTCATTTAATTCTAACAGGGGCGAATATAACCTTAAATATGGTGGTTTGATACATGCCTTGGAGCCTTGTCCTATTTCTTCTTCTATTCGAGTTCCGTTCATGTGTTCGAGATTTTCCTCACTGGAGATTTGTACTAACATTCTGCCCAGTTCCTATCTTTTTTTGTTCTTGTAAATGGATTTGTAATTGGATTCATGACCATAAGATCTCTATCCTCTGCTAAAAGATGGTAGAGCCTGTCAATATTAAATATGTATTAAAAGAAAACCCCACCACCAACAACGACAAACTGTGAGAGTAGAAAGGGAACTCATTAATCATATTCATTTGTCTACATATACATGTTGTTGCATGGATTTCAATTGCAAATTTCGTATCATTATATAATGGTGGCACCCGTCTCAAAAAAATTTATTTTTTATTTTGGTGCCGTCGGATCATGTAAGTGGCAGACGGTGTAAAAATTGAATTTTTTTGGTGTTTACGACTACTATCTAACAACACCACCCAATATATATACTTTTTGTTCTGGATTTTGTTGAGGTTTGCTTACTTTATCTATTTAAGAGAGAGAGAGAAAAAAGATTTGTGTTTAGTATAAGAAGAAACAAATTGTATTGAAGATGAATAACCAAAAGTTTTTGGTATACGTTTATTTCAATGGGGGAAATTCTACCATCAACTGAAGTTGGTTGTGTATTTGAAGGTTACCAGAAAGTAGGGAAGTGATTCAATAAAACTATAAAGGTGGAAGAACTAAAACAAAAGATCATTGCAAAAATAGCTTTTCGTTGTGGGAAGATGATGTCAAGATTACTCTACAAATTTCCAGTTTTCTCAGATTCGTTGAAATTTACGGAGATGGGACCTATAGATGATGATGACATGGGCACTATGATCGCAATTTATTGCTCAACTAGGAACGTCAACCCCTAAGTAGTTGAGTTGTTCACTCCGATTTAGAGTCTGTTCAAAATGTCACTCCAATAAGTTAACATCACAGTTCGACTTTGATATTAATATTAAATGGGCAGATCAATTAGGTTATAGAGGGACATCGCAATGGCCCAAAAATCCAAACTATAGTGGGAGTTCATATTACAATCATATCATGGGTCCATGTCTAGAGATACATCCAGAGGTGATGGGCACCAATGAAGACGATGAAGGTGGGTCCGATAATGATAATAAATCTTATCATAATGGTAAAGATTTTAGTGACCACAATCTGGATGAAGTCCAGGACGATATAGATTATGAAGGGGATGAGAAGGGTAAAGATGTACACCCCCTTCGGTTGAGAACCCAAGTCACGGTATTATTATATGGAATGACACTGAGGTCCACATGTTAAGTCTAGAATCTGATGCAATGCTTGCACTCGAGTTGTTTGAGTACCCAGATATAATACTTGCTCACCGGTTGACGGCTTATTCGAGGTTGGAAAGGTTGTTTGTAGGGTAATAGTTCATAAACAAGGCGGACTGCATATTTGTCATTTAGCGGTACAACATGAAGGTGCTAGTGGACTACAAAGTTAGAAAGTCAAAAAGTCTATACCGATATGATATGTTGGGGAATGTTGGAGAGTTGAAGAAGGGTGCAACTAGTGGGTTCAAGCTACATTTATACAGAGGACTCAACTGTGGACAATCCAAAAATTAGAAAAGTCCTATACATGTACTGTTGCACGTATGACGTAAGACCATCATAAACTAGATGCAAAAACAAACTGCAACTGCATCATGCTATTGGTGAAAGACATGTCCACCATTCCCGTATCGGTCCTAATTGCCAACAAAGCTCGGTTCCAGTATAATGTGTCGTACAAGAAAGCATGCTAGGCCAAAAAGATGGTCATAGAACAATTGTAGGGTGACTAAGATGGATTGTACGACAAACTTCAGGAGTGAATATCCGTTATGTAGGAGTATGTGTTAGGTACTGTCATCGACTTGCAGACATTCCCTTGTTACGACACGAAGGATGAACTACAACTGTGGAGAAGAATTTTCTACTGTTTGATTTGGACGTTTGGTCCATGTGTTAGGGCCTTCCCTACTGCAAGCCCCTAATGCAAGTTGATGGTACTTGGCTTTATGGTAAATACACGCAGATACTCTTGATTGTGATTGCACAAGTCGGTATCCGAAACGTACTACCCATCACCTTTTCCATCATAAAGTCAAAAAACTTCGAATCATGGTAATTTTTCCTAACCAACTTGTGGAGGCATGTTGTTAGGTAAAACAACATTTGCAATATCTTTAATAGATCGAAGGGACTAGTTGTCACGACCAAGTGTTCTGGGGTTCTGGAGAGATTCGTCGACTACATCTCCCACATCATCTTCAACTTCCACTAGGAATACAAAAATAATGTTTAGTGCAAACAAGTCATGAACATAGGTAAAAATCAATTTTTAGTTTTTTAGTCTTAAATAATTTGAAGCACTTTTAGAAACTAAAAGGAATTGTAACGTGTTATATTCGAATACATACACAGGGTACGATCTAGAACCGCACCATTTCAAGCACAGGTCAGTGAAGCTTGAGGTTGATATAGAAGGGCAAACAGATACTCCTTTTTGGTAGTGGTTGGGTAGCATAGAGTCGTGGCAATAGGCCTAAAGTTTTAATGACGGGTATTGATATGGTCATGTGATGACCAACCTCATAGAGGTAGTTAACTCTATCTTGAAGCATATG
The DNA here is from genome assembly GCA_025698465.1 of Gossypium longicalyx. Classification (NCBI taxonomy): domain Eukaryota; kingdom Viridiplantae; phylum Streptophyta; class Magnoliopsida; order Malvales; family Malvaceae; genus Gossypium; species Gossypium longicalyx. The sequence goes on from CM047000.1 coordinate 86,638,246, forward strand.
CGTCATTTTCCAATTTCATTTTTTTTTCTCAGATATGTTCTATAGTATGGCAACATTGATGCTAAGAATGAGGCTGAAATAAGTTAAGCGGATGGAGGTGGGACATGTGTATGTGGAAGAGGTCGGGAAGGCCATAGACAACAATGCTTGGAGAGCAAGGTTGATGGCTGTAGAACTATATTCCTGAAACTTGAAAATTTTTTGAGTGATAGAGTACATTGACTGTCGCCCGGGGTCCCGGCTAGGTCCTATAGAGTTGATCTCTGAAATAGTCGGTGCGAGTGCAAGAGGTTCTAGACCCTTTGGTACCCATGTGCGCATCTTGTTGCAGTGTGTGCAACCACCAGTTTGAATTTTGAACAATATATCAATGAGCTGTACACGCTAGAATGCACATTGCATATTTGGGATAACGAGTTCCTCATATTGTGGGATGTTTCAACATGGGAAGTGCCTCCACCTACATTCAAGTTGCTGCCGCACTAGGGACTACTTAGGGTACCCAAAGGTCAATCGAAGATCACCAGGATTTGTTGTGACATGGACCTCAGGGAGATGGTCGAACCAAAGTGTTTCGGGCTATGTAAAACAGTTGGACACAGTCGGAACAAGTGCCTGCATTGAAACTACCTTGCTAGTCAATCTTCACTGTTGGGAAAATCTAAAATGATACACCTGATGTTCGATTGTACTTCCAATATTTTTGTTACATTCTTTGCGATTCTTTTATTTGTTGTGATTCTTTTTTTTTAAATTTGAAATTTGTAAATATATATAGAATAATGTACTATTTCATACTTACAATTTATGTGACCGAAATTAAATATTTTAATTTAATTCATGAGTTCGGGTTTACATTTTTTTTAGTTCAAATTATTAAGTATTTATATGAAGTTTTTATATTAAAATTTTTCAAACATTTTTATCAAGTTAAAAACTGCTCTCAGTATCAAAAGTATCAATACTACCCATAGCTAGAATCGATACTAATTTTAGCTTCGATGTTTTAAAAAATGAAAAATAAACCCTAAGTATCAATGCCTTCACCAATGTATCAATACCAAGCTGTAAGTATTGATACCTATAACTAGTATTGATACCAATTTCGACTTCAATGTTTTGGAAAATTGAGAAATAAATCCTAAATATCGATACCTTCACGAAGGTGTCGGTACCATGCCAAACGTATCAATACCCATAGCTAATATCGATACTGACCGCCTCTCGATATATCAACGTTAAGAGTATTACTACTACAAAATATAAGGAATCGAGGTGGTGTCCATATACGAGTTAGGTTGTAATATAGTTTTATAATAGAGTCGATAGGTACTCTGAGGATCATACCCAAGTGAGGCGAGTACTAAATTAATATTAACCTAAATGTAAATAGATCTAATTAGTAATTTAAATAAATTATAGTACAACGAAACATAAAGGAAAAGTAATTAGTTTTATATGAAAACTAAATAAACCAAAAAATAATAAAACTGGAGAATTGATATGCTGAGTCAATCAAATCTAAACATGGGTGATTAGCTCGCTTCGGTGGTTATAACTAATTCCTATTTCAGGTTCTACTCAATCAAGTAGTCTCTAACCTTGTAAGATATCTCGATCTTTCACTAAACTAACGAGTCAACAAGAACTACTTATCTCTTGACCTCACAGTCCAGACCAGATTGGGAAAGAAGTTCACGGATAGGCAATACCAATTTTGGGTTAATTCTCACCAAGATGACATCCTAGGGTTGTTAAGCCTAGGTTTTTAGTTTTTCCTATCCCAAACAATTGATCCACTAAGAAACCCTACATAGAAATTAATGAATCACACGTCCACTCGCTAATCCCCCATAAGAGGATTAGTTCCTCATGAATCTCATAAACAATATAATTTTGACGAAGAAAATAAACTTAAAGAATGAATCAAGAGTAAAAGTTTAAGAAGAATCTTGAATTGTATTTGAATGAAGTGCATAATTCCACAAATAGGCTGCTTTATATCCACAAGTCAGATTCTCCAAAGAATAATAACGAAAAATAAATTGAAAAAAAGTCCTAAGTACAAAAGAAAACTAAAACTAAAAACTAAACTGAAAGGAAAATTCTAAGTTACAGAAGAGATGATCTCTCAAGCGCTTAATAAGCTTATTTATAATATTAGGGTTGGTCATCATCCTTAGCCCTAGTACAATTGACATTTTTAATGACACTGAAGGTAGTTTCTTGGCTAGGCTCAGTTTCAAGGGTGTATCGCGACATCATCTAGCTATGTTGCTGTAACATCCCGATTTTTGGCCTAGTCGGAACAGTAGTTTTGGGACCACAAATCTGACAAGGAAAAATTTATTTCTATTTTATTTTTATGGTCTAAAATTTCATGGAATTATTTCGTGAAAATTTCATTCGAAAATTTTGACGTTTGGGCACTCAATTTAGTCAAAAGGACTAAATTGTAAAAAGTGCAAAACTTGAGTTCTAGAAGCTAGAGGTGTCTAATTGCTCTGAAATTTTAAATTGGAGGTCTTTAAATGGTAATTATACCATTGGTTAAATTTTTGGACAAAAATGGATATGAAATAGGTGAAATAGAATATTTTTAAGTTAGGGGCATTTTGGTCATTTAGTAATTAAAATGAATTAAAAAAAATAAAAGCCAAAATTTCTTTTCCATCTTCTTCCTTGGCCGAGTTTTACATGAAGAAACCATGACTAGGGTTTTTCAAGCTTCCAAGCTCGATTGTAAATCCGTTCTTGCCCTATTTTTAATGATTTTTACCTTTTTGAAATCCTCGTAACAAGATCTACCTATTTCTACCATTTATTTGAGTTATGATGAAGGTATATGGTTTGAAATATGTTATAAATTTGTTCATTTTGATGTTTAATGGTAGATTATGGATGTTTATGGTTGGAGAAACAACTTTTGCTAAGTGATTTTCAGTGGAAATGCTTTAAAGGACTAAATTGTAAAAATTATAAAATATGTAGTAAAAGTGTATTCTAGTGAAAATTGTGGGCTGTTATAGTTAGTAAAATGGTTCGGCTAGGCTTAAAGTACAAAGAAATTGAATAAATTTCATTTTACGAGCCTAAGGGCAAAAATGTAAATATGACTAAGTTTAGGGGAAAAGTATAATTTTGTCATAATATGATTTTTGGGTCACAATGAATAATTTGAGTAAATACGCTAAATGTGATATTTTAGATCAAGAAAAACGAGGTTTGGACCTATAACGGAAAAGAAAATGCATATTTGATGGTTAGGTCTTTTTCACTATTTTTGGTATCGAGGTAAGTTCGTATGTTTAATAAGCATTTAATTGTACATGTATAAATTTTTAATTGATATAATTGCGATAAATGCCTTATTATTAAAATTAAATGCAAATGCTATGGAGTACGGTATTACGGAAATGACCATGAGATTTTATTATATACTATGCAATGATATGATCAAAAATATGTCTATGATATTTGATAATATTGTGATGAGCTGTAATTTCATGTTTAAATGTGATTATCTTTATTATTATCATTATGAAGAATTATGTGATTAATCATTATTATGAGTTATATGATTGGTCCTCTAGACAAGTTCAACGAAGACGTGTAATTAAGGAAATCTCGTTTGAACGGAAATCTTGTTTGAACCTTAGGAATAGTTTAGAATACAAGTGACATGTCACTAGGAACTATGTGGTCTGAGCTCATGAGTTGTGGTCTGAGTTCATGATATATGTGACACATGTTATGGCGGTCTGGTGCTAGTCTTGTATGTTCTACCGGTGCTGGGTAGTCTGGCATGTGTTGCTGATACCTGACAGCTTGTGTGAGCAGCCCGCGTAGCTACATCCTGACCAACAGCTTATGTGAGCAGACCTGTAAGTAGCTCAAAAGCGAGCAACATGTGATATGTGATATGAGGTAGCATTGGCTACTTATGGGGCACTTAGGTGCGAGATTCCGATGTATCCGATGGTATTCCAAGTGTTCAACAGGTAAATTATCGAGTAACTTGACGGAAAACCCGAGGGGTAAGTCAATAAGAAGAATAAGTATATGTTTATATTATGAGATAGTACAGGTATGTACTCAAAACTTATGAGCATTAAGCTTGTTATGTGGTAATAATGCAAATGAATGAGTTATGTCTATGAGAATGATTTTCTATGATGACCTTGTTATTATAGGTTTATATTTATGACGTAAAAATATATGGTGAATTTGATTGAGAATCATGTGTAAGGCTTTTAGGCCAAATTGAATTGAGACACGATGTGCTTATTCTTTTAATGTTGTGATTCAATGAATAATGAAAAGAGAGAAAGACCAGCATAAAATCCTAATAAAAATGGATATGAAAGTATGGATAGCGAAGATTTTTGGACCATTGAAGGATGTTAAGCTATATGAATTGGGAAATATGAATATACATAAATAATATGCACTTTTATTATGAATGCTGAAATGATTTGTCAAGTGTTGAAGTGTTTTATTATGAGAGTTTATGTTTGCTTGACTAATGTCAAGATAGGATAACTATATGTTTATAGATTAAAAGATGAGCATTATAATTGATTAATGTGTAACCACGAGAACATATTGATGAAATTGGTAAATGCATGTAAATGATTCGCTTATTATTTTCATACGGACTTACTAAGATATATAGTTTACCCCCTTTTCTTTCCCACCTCTCATAGGTTTATTCAACTAGCTCGAGTTAGAGATCGTCAGAGATTCTATCACACTATCAAGCTATCATGTTGGGTAAATAAACACAAACCTTTGAGTCCATGGCATGTATAGGGACTTAGTCATTTTGTGTATGTGTCATTATGATATGGCCAAATGTATTGGCTTGTAATGAATAAGGATTTGATTTGGTATGTAGCCATATAAATTGGCTTATATTGGCTAATAGGTTGCAAGCATATTAACTACCCATATGCCCATGCCAAAGTCATTGTGTGATGTGCTTTATAATGGTATGTTAACGAAAGTTAGTATAAGGGAATCATGAAAGTGTAAAATTAGCATTAAAATAGTTTTGGACAGCAGCAGTAGTTCAACTTTGAAAAATCACCAAAAATTGTGAAAATCGAATTAGAGGTTGAATAAAATATGAAATTAAAGCTTATTGAGTATAGTTTTACATAGAAGAAAGATGTAAGCAAAAGAATTTCATTTTATGATATATTTGAATTTTTGTGAGACAAGGTTAGAATGATTTTGGGTTCCCCTATTCTGACTTTGGAAAATCATTAAAAATTGTATAAAAATACTTGGGGTTTAAATTTATATTTTTGATTTCTTAATGAGGCTAAATTTAAGAGACACAAACGGGAACATCATCTGAATCCCGTACTAATAGATAATTAATTTTTAGTGAAGAAAGGTAGAAATTGTCAAACAGTAGAACAGGGACGAATTTGATGAATTAATTGTACTTATTGGCTAAACCATAAATTCTGAAAATTTTATAGTAGAAATATATTTGATTCTAGTTTTGAAAAAATCAAGAGGATCTTAATTTAGAGTTCTGTAGCTCAAGATATAAATAATTTAGTGACTATGAATCAAGTGGACAGTTTTGTTATGAATAGTAAATAATTGTTTTGATATGTTTAAGCCTTGATTATGGTTGTGTTGGTAGCTTAATTGTGCCATGTTAAGTTCCATTGAAAGTGTGTATGTGAGTGTACAAATGAGGATGGCAAATGGCTTGGTAAATAGCCATTTCCTTGGCCGCACGGGCAGAGACACGACCATGTGTCTCAGCCATGTAAAGGACACGACCCCGAGACACAGGCGTGTGACTTGGCCGTGTGACCCCAAATTGTGAATGACGTCATAAACAAAGAGTTACACGGGCTGAGGACACGGGCGTGTGTATGACCACATGGCCTACCCACACGGGCGTGTGACTCTCCAAAGCATGAAATTTTCTAATTGTAGTAAAAGGTCCAAAAGTTTTCGGTTTAGTCCCGAACCACTCCCAACGTATGTTTTAGGCCTCGTGGGCCCGTATAAGGAACGATATGCATGTGATTGGATGAATTTGATTTGGTCCAAATTTTATGGCCCAGTTTTGTATAAATGTTTATGTTTAAGTCCGGTAACGCCTCGAACCTTGTCCCGACGTCAGATACGGGTAAGGGGTGTTACAGTCGCGACACCAAAGACAGTATGACTATTTTGGCATTCTACTCACTATATTGCGACATTGAACTTCTGTGTTACAACATGGCGACCAACCTCGAGTTCTCATGCCCTCGAATGGTGTCCTTGTAACAATCCATTTTTTAGTGGTGTCAGAAATAGTGGTTTTGGGACCATAATTCATACGAATGAGTTCGTAAATATTATTATTTAATATTTACTAGAGTGTTATAGTGAATTTTAGTTTGAAAAATTATGATAATTGGATGGTTAAGTAAAGTACAAGTGGTACATATTGAAATTCAATGGTTTTAAAAATTGAGGTATCGAGACCTCGTTTTCATAAATCAGGTCCGTAAATATTTTTATTAAATATTTACAAATTTGTTATATAGGTGTATTTAATTTTGGTATGAAAATTTTAATGATTGGATGATAAATTAAGGTACAATGACTAAATAATAAAAATGATTCACTATTGATTTTTATTAGCTTAAATGCTTATTTAGTAATTGTTTAAGGTTCTAAAGGGCAATTTATCGCTTTTTAATAGTAAGTGGACGGTTGTGGCTATGTTTTAATTATTATATGTTAAATTATAATAATAATTAATTAAAATTTAATAAAAACATAAAAAGAATATGGTCATCTTCTTTCACAATTTTTATTTCTCTTGACCGAATACTCAAATTAAGAGAGGAAGCCATTGTTAACCGATTGTAGCTTTCGGTCCTTGCATGTGAACATATTTAAGGTTTGTTTCTCATAATTTGTATGTTTTTCAGATCATTGTAGGTATTAAATTAAAAAAATTTCAAAGTTTTGAAAAGTTACCATTGTTGAATTTGAAAGTTTTTTACTGTTAATGGTAGATTAGGAAGCTTAGAAAAGAAATAGGACTAATTTGTAAAGTAAATTTTGTTAATTTTGCATCTAGGGACTAAAATGTGAAAATGTTAAAATTAATATGAAATTTCTATAAGTTTTTTAATGTAGAGGGCTGTAAATGAATAAGAATAAATTCATCTAACATGTTTTGGACTAAATTGTGATAAATGTATAAGTTTCAGTTTTAAGGGCTAAATGGAATAAAAGATAAAAGTGTTGGGTAATAATGTAAAATGTTATTATTAAAGGGTCAAAGGCATGTATTTAGATATGTAAAGGTATTCGAAAGGGTTTACTGAGTTAAATTATTATTTAGATCAAGAAATGGGTCAATTGGTCAATAAACACGAAAAAAAAAGAAGAATTGCCTAAAAGACCTTGATGTCATTTTCATTGTTGATTTTGGTTAGGTAAGTTTCGTATGAGACTTATTTTGTTAATAACTATTTATCATTGTATTATTTAATTGTTTGATAGTTAGTTGTTGTAATATAATAATTGTTGGCATCAAAAGAACTATAGTGCAAAATACGATATACATGGCTAATACGAATAATTATATGATATAGAATGGTTATGAATATTCATTGGTTTAATTGGTTTAAGTTACAAGTGTATGCTTATTTGATATATGTATAAAAATGTTCAAAAGAATGGAAGGATTAAATACATGATACATGGCCCGTGTGAACTTAGTGAATAGCTAGGATACAAATGACATGTCATAACAGTATTTTATAGTAGGTAATATGTACTGGCGATGGATGCCTTACTAATGGCTAAGATCCTACATATATTGCGGATTCTTCACAACTCATGTGAGCAACATTGTGTAATAGTTAATGTCCCGATTTACTAGATACCTTGTCAATGGCTAAGATTTTGCATGTGTTGCGGATTCTTTGCAGTTTGTGTGAGCAAAATCGTGTAATGGTTAATATCCAATTCACAGCTCCTGTGAGCACTTTCCTTCACAACTTTTGTGAGTATTACTATCCCATGGATCCTAGGTATATTTGCTATAGTTCTTTGGGCGATGAAATTAAATGTGAAATATATAAAATTGTTTAAATAAAGTGAATACTAAATCCGAAATGGATACTTGAGTATGGAATGATTTAAATGTTGTACTTTTTGAACATTTTTTATATAGATTAAATGGTATCGTTAGAAATGTTATTTGATACATGTGCGATAATCTCACCTGTTGTTATTAAATTGTGATAACATGGAATTGTAAAGAAGTTAGCCTATTTAATTAAATGAGAACTAAGGTGAGTATTATTGTTCCAAGTTGTGATTGATAAATAAGCAAAAATAAATTGAGTTATAATTGGACAAATGTGCTTTGGATCATATTAAAGATAAATGGTTATATTATAAGATTGTGTAATCTAGTGTATTAGCCTGTGGAAGTTTTAAGTGATGTACTTGTGAATGTAATAGGATGCCAACTGATATTAGTACTTGTTACATTAGGTTTTCATAATTTAATTGTAAACTTATAGAGATAGGTTGAATGAATTTCATACGAGTTTACTAAGCATTTGTAATGCTTATATTGGTTGCTTTTATATCTTTGAATAGGTTATTTTGAGGAACACATCAGTTAGATCAACTCGAAACTCACACTATCCAATCTCTCATTCAGTAATCTTTATTTACTCTAGATTCGGTTATGTGGCATGTATATTGGGTTTTATTTGTGTTTAAATTATTTTGGATGTTCATGACTTTGGTATAATGATGTTAATGATGTTGGATGATTTAGTATTATTATGAGAAATGAAAAAGTATGTGAATAGCCTACTTGAAATGTGTTTTACTTAAGGTAATGGATATGCACATGCACTAGGTGTTTTAAAGTTCATATGCATATATATTCATGTTATGTTATATTATGTTTTGGTTATATAAATATTGTTGTGGTGCTTTGTTTAATTGGTACTTTTGGCATATAAACATGTTCACGTATATGTAAGTGGTTTTGGTCATTTTTCTAAGCTTGGTTTGGTGTGTGATAAGGTGTAATGGCTTTGTTGATAAGCATATGTATGTGGCTTGATGATTCATGAATGTGAACTTTTATATGTACATGATCTGAGGTGCCAATTGTGGCATATTGGTTAGGCACTTAGGATGGATGAAAATGTATTAATTTTGGTATGATTTTGATTGTGTTTAATTTTTTTTAATAATTGTATATGAATATTTGAATCTAATTTAGCATGATTTTGTTCCTTTTGTATTGTAGCATCTGGTAACCCTAATTCGATGATGGAGACGAGTAAGGGGTGATATAGTCCTACACACTCATCAAATACGTTAGTCTTCCTTTAGGCCTACTTGGGCCCCTAAGGTCATAAAATTGGCTCAAATCATAGTTTTTATTAAATTGAAACTGAAATAGAGAAACTAAATAAAACATAATAAAATTGCTCATATTCAAGCTCTTCTAAGTATGAAACTAGTTTAATTTGCTACAACAAATTATGGCGGATCAAACTCCTCTACACTTAAGTCATCACTTGTCCTTAAGCAAAGAAAGATAAAAACAAAAAATAATGACACTTGAACAAGTATGATACAAATACTGGTTTTGGAACACAAAACTAAGAATAATCATACCTACGCATAATTCTAGCATGGTATATAAACTTACCATTTTCAGTTTCAAACACCTTAGTTCAGTATATTACAAAGTATAAAAATAGTAAGGTCCTTAAAAATATGGATCCATTGACAAATCATATAGGTAATTTGATTATTCTATCAGAATACAAATAGTCATTATTGTGATTATTGAATATAATTTCAATTCATGAATAGATCTACCTAAGTCACATAGGGCTTTTCGGCTTGTAACATTTTAAGGCTTAGGACTGGTATGGAATCAAAAAATAAGGAGCATCAAAATAGTTTCAAGCACGAAAATAGTTTGGCACATCGCATTGTTCCTTATTCTTCCCTTAATAATTGTTGCTCACTCACCGCCTTATTTCTCCTTCTCTCACCTTCCTTATTTCTCCACGTAGAAAGTCACAAATGATAAAGTAACTATGGTTAGCTCACGAGTTTTTGTGCATAAATGATTGAGATTTCTATTATTGTGACTTTGTTTTTGAGTCACTTTTGGCTTTTTTATTATCTCTCTGACAATGCTTTTTTTTTTCATTGCTTAATTATTTTTTCCACTCGTTTTGTATTAATCTGAAATTTTCTTCTTCTTCTTTTGCACATTTTTGCTACACATGTAATCACTATATAACACTACTCCCTCCTATTTCACTCTGTCATGATGTAACTACCTACCCCCTCTATACATATGGCTAGACATCTAAATTCGTACAATTTTGGGACAAAAGAAAAATAATAAGTAAAAATTGATACTTTGGCTCGAGTTTTGTATGAAGGTTCATTAAGAAGTGTTTTCTATCTCAAAATAGGTACTAAGGATTGATGAATAATGTTACCTTTTTTGGCTCTAGGTTATATTAAACAATGCCTTAGTTCATCCCTAGGTATCTCTATATTCACAAATTTAATTAATCAAACAATCACAATTTTAACCATTTATCATGCATACTGATATGCTCATTTCCCTATATTTTCTATGTCATTCGGTATATTCAATTAATTAATACTTATTCACAGTGTAATATATAGAACTTATTAGTCTAATAACTGAAAATTTAAAATCATCCACTATCATGCCAAATTTACAGTAAATATAATCAACCTATATACATGCTCCTAACCAATCAACTTGTATTTCTACAAGCTCAAGCACACTTTGACAAGAAAAATAAAAGAAAAAAGATGAAAATAAAACAAAAATTTCCTATGTTACCCCCCACACTTTAAATAACACATTGTCCCTAATGTGCATCCCTTTAATAGATAAGAAAAGAAGTTACCCGATTGATCGTAGCATTACTATTGTAACACCCCTAACTTGAAACCGTCGTCGGAATAGGGTTACAGAGTATTACTAGAGTTTACAGATCAATTACAAATAATTCAGGTTAATTACTATTCAATTTCTTTAAATGGTCATATTGTCCCTTGCATGGGCCCTCGAGGCCCAATATAAGTATTGGAATTGAATCGAGACTAAATCGGGATCTCAGAGAATTTTTCGTAAGATTTTAAATTTATTCCTAGTTATAGGGCTCACATGCCCATGAGGTTAGGGCACACGCCCGTGTGACTATAGGACACGCCCATGTCGCAAGCCATGTCCGACCTTGTATAGCTCTCTGACTTGTGCCACACGACCAACCGCATGTCTGTGTGCTAGGCTGTGTGGTTAATTCAAAATTTCAAAATTAGGTTCAGGTTTCACACGGCCAAAACACACGCCCATGTTCTAGGCCGTGTAGCACACACAGCTGAGACACACGCCCGTGTGCTCAATTCTGAGCATTCTGTTTCTCAAATTAAAGATGCAGGGGACACACGGCCTAACCACACACCTATGTACCAGGCCGTGTGTTACACACGGTCATGACACACGCCCTTGTGTCTACCCATGTGGACAAAATAAAGTCATTTCCTAGCTTTATTTCTCACCCAAATTTTTCAACAACCTAGACCAAAATTTACAAGTATATACCAGCCAATACAAGCATTAAATCCAAGGCAATCCTAACATCTAAAATGTTATTTTATCATATGTATTCATGATTATAATCTTACCTTTGTTTAACTTATAGTCAAGCATATTTTGATCAACCATGTTCAATATACTTAACACATAGATATTTTCCATAATATAACCTTAATAGATATACCAAAACATAAACCACCACTAGCTATTCCAATGTCTAGATTACAAACAACATTTATAAGCCACCAATGGCCAAGTTACCTATACATGCCATTATACCAAAATGAGTCTACTATTTATACCAAAACAAGCTAGTGGATAGTGTGATGATGCTCCAATCGATTCCAACATTCGCAAGCTTCCGAGCACTATAAAACAGAGAAAATAAAACCTAGTAAGCATTATATGCTTAGTAAGTTCGTAAAATAGGAAGTAAACTTACCAATCTCATATATTAAATTTAAGCATACATTATCATGTTTTCCATTAAATTGGCAAATTACCTAATCACATGCACTCAATCAAACAAGTTAGTTATATAAGTCTCATGTATATCAAATAAGCATAGATGAGCTCATCATAAGGAAATTCATTAGATTACTCAGAATCATTCAAAATATAATTTTATTTATCTCATCGCTTTCTCTTGTTAGGAGAATTATTGAAATATCGATGAATACTTAAATAGTACACTCAAGGTGTACATATCTATAAACTATCAATTCTTATTCAGGGAGCATACTCTCAAGCCACATGTCAAGATGCTCAACCGAGCCATGTAATCATGTAACAGGACACTTATTCGAGCTAATCAAGAAACTAATAAGAGTTTTTATTCAGGAAGCTCATAGATTTTTTTTAGATATCTCCGAAGAGATAATATTAGAGAGCTTCAGGTAAGGTAACAGAGAGTTCAAGTGAGCTTAACAGGATGCTCATAAAGAGCTGCGTTTGTGTCCGTATTATATGCTGGATCATAACCGATCAAAACATGTATCAGGACGCTCACAAAGAGTTGCGATAATGTGCAACAAATGCAAAATCACTACCGATCAATATGCTCACAAGAACTATTTATCAGGATGCTCGAGAGTTATATCAGTATTACTCGTTCAAGCTAAATCCTGTCTGCAACATATGCCGAATCATATTTCATGTACGGAAATCACATGTATTCATCAATTTTCATTATTCCAACGGAACTTACAATTTAATGACGTTTGCAACCATGTAACTATTTCATGTATTTATAACATTTATATAGATTACATAAACATCTACCACATTCAAATCAAATACAACAACATCTACCACATTCAAATCAAATACAACATTGAATTAAAACATATTAATGTACAAAATTAAGTTACACGAACTTACCTCAATAATATTTTGTACAAGAAAACGACTAATCCGAAACTTTCTCTTTTCCTCGATCTAGCTTTGAATTTGTGTTATCCGAATCTATATAAATAAATTTAATCATCGATTTATCACATTTCATATTCAATTGGACTCAATTTACATCCTAGGCAAAATTACCATTTTACCCCTAAACTTTTCATAAATTCTGATTTCATCCCTAGGCTCGGAAAATGAAATTCATGCAATTTACTCCTTATTCCAAGCCTAACCAAAATTTCAATATAAAATTTACAGCATATATATTCTATAAAATTCAGAATTTTTTCTTCAATTTTCACAACTTTACAATTTATCCCCTAAATCACGTTTTCATCAAAATTAACTTTGTAAAAGTTGTTTATCTATCAACAACCTTTCATTTTCTACCATAAATTTCAAATTTTTAGCATATTCATCCATCGAAAAATTTCTATACTTTGATAACTTTTCAAATTAATCCCCTAAATAGATAGATTAGATTATCCCAATCTCAAAAATATAAAAATTACTAAAAATGAGACAAGAATACTTACTCAATTAAGCCAAGAAAGCTTGTTTTCTCTTTCCTAGGGTTTCCATGGAATAGTTGGGGAAGAAGATGATATAAAATGATTTTTTTTCTTATTAATTATTTATCATCTTTTAACGATTTTGATTTCCAATTTAGTCCTTAACCTTTTTTTTTTATTTTTTCCATGGGAGAATCATAAAAAATATCTACTAACTTTTCTTTAATGGTTTAATTACCATATAAGGACCTCAAGCTTTGAATTCTATAGCTATTTGATCCATCTAGCTACTATAATCCAACATTTGCATTTTATGCAATTTGGTCCTTTCCATAATTAAGCATATAATCGTTAAAATTTTTTTATCAGAATTTTCATATGACATTCCTATCATAATACAGACCATGCAATAATATTAAAATAAATTTTCTTTTCGGCTCGAATTTGTGGTCCCAAAATCACTGTTCCGATTTCATTGAAAATGAATTGTTACAACTGTAATCTTCTAGTGGGTGCTTCCTTTCTTGTTCATTAAAAGCTCATATATGTAATACTTCCTTAATATAGGGTTCTTGCATAGAAAATTCAAAAATCGAAGAAATATATTAATATATTATTAATTCTACTCTTAAAACAATAAAAAAATCATCTTAATTAATTGTTTTACAATCCCAAAAATAATTAAAAAGTTTTCCAATCATTAGAATTTTCAAAATGGGGCGATTACCCCCTCCATTGGTGCTTTCCCTTGACCCGAGATATGGCCTCGAGAGGAGCCTCGACCTGAAGAATGTGCATGCCAAGTTGGGTTACGAATTACAAGCCTTTTTGCATTAATCGTCGCGGCTGAAATGTTGCGTCATAGTCATCATCATCCTCATCTTGAAAATCTCAACCTGAAACGTCCTCCTTCTCTTCTTATTCTTCCTCGGTCCCTTCCTCTTCTTCACTCCCCTGCTCCTCGAATCTATAATGGGATGGCTTGTACTTGTATTTGTTTGGTGGATAGTTTTTTATTCTTATATTGTTTTGCCGCACAAATTCTTGCGTGATCGGACCCATTCATTGTCCGAGATTTTACTTCTTTTCCAAGTTTTTATTGCCTTTTTTCGTTTTAGATATGTCAAGATGTCCATCTTTTGTTTTCTCTTATAGTTCCAATCTTTGATTTGTTTTTGGCTAAGCTCAATGTACTATGTATACATGGAATCTCCTATTAAGCTCTTCGTCGGTTTCATAAATTGCTCAGTTTTTTTTTCATTGGAACCCTATCCTTTTTGCATAGTGCCGTCATGAGGTGGGGGAAGAAAACCTCGACCTTCTGGCTATTTACACATCACTTCATGCTGCCATAGATCCATTTCCCAACATATATATATTTTTTCTACAAGATACAATATAACAATATGGCTTAGAAAGTATTTACATTAGATACATTCATAATAGGGGTAATTCTACTACAAAAAAGTGCATCCACATTTTAGCTATGGGAAGCATGATTTCTTGATTAAAATATATTGGTAATTCAGTATCCAATAGGTGGTTCCATACACCCATCCATTTATTTAGGTATTTTTATAATGTCATCAATATCTATGTCCTTAAAGGTGTCTAAATTCGTATTATCAAGAAAATCATTTTTATAGTATGGGATATTATAAAACTTACAAATTTCCCAAAAAGTAATGTGTACGTCCTTACCTCATACCATTACGATTTCCCAAATTGCACCATACGGTCTCCTCGTCTCCTGATCCCTGAAGGATGCATAGAAGTCTTAGACTATGGGAATAAGAGCGTGTTAGAATTAAGTGACCCAAATTCTTGTTTAAATAAAATACGATGGAAAATAAAATAAAAGTAAAATCCATATAGAACTAGACTTATTTTATTTTATTTTAGAATAAGGTTTTTAAACCTTATTAAACTCCATTTATTTTATATTGATTAGGATAAGGTGTTTCAATCCTACTAGAATATGGCTTTACAAGCCTATAAATAGACATTGTCTATTCCTCTTATATTGATTCAAATTTTCGACATAGTGAATTTTCTTCTCCTCTGCCCGTGGTTTTTTCCTAAAAGGGTTTCCACGTAAAATTTGTGTGTTCTTTATCTTTATTTTTTTTATTTTTTTTCACAAATTGGTATCCGAGCTTCCAGATTATTCATCTCGATCACGGTAATGGCGTCTTTGAAGTATGAAATTCCGCTGTTAGATCGCAACACCAGATTTACGTTGTGGCAGATTAAGATGCAAGTAGTTCTTGCAGAGATGGATCTGGAGGATGCACTACTAGGGATAGATAAGATGCCTTTGACATTAACAAATGAAGAGAAGAAGCATAAGGATCGAAAGGCATTAACACAATTACATCTGCATTTGTCCAATGAAATTTTGCAGGATGTGATGAAAGAGAAGACCGTCGCTGCATTATGGAAGAGGCTAGAACAATTATGTATGTCGAAAACTCTAACAAGCAAGTTGCATATGAAGCAACGTCTTTATGCCCATCGTTTGGAGGAAGGTGCGTTTGTGCACGAACATTTAACAGTGTTTAAAGAAATTCTCTCAAACTTGGAGGCCATGAAGGTTCAGTATGATAAGGAAGATCTAGGGTTGACTCTACTTTGTTCATTACGCCCGTCTTATTCAACCTTTAGAGACACGATTTTATATAGCCGCGAGTCTCTCACAGTTGATGAGGTTTATGATTCTTTGACCTCGTATGATAAGATGAAGCATCTTGTAGTTAAACCCGACTCTCAAGGAGGGGGTCTCATTGTTCGTGGGAGACAAGATCGGAATGCTGATGATGATGGTGGAAGGACAAAGGAACGGAATCCTCGCAGTAAATCTAAGGGTAAATCAAAGTATTCAAACAGAGGTAAAACTTGCAACTTCTGCAAAAAGAAAGGGAACATTAAATCTGAGTGCTACAAGTTACAGAATAAAATTAAAAGGGAGGCTGCAAATCAAAAGGGAAAATAACCAGAAAATTTTGGTGAAGCTGATGTTGTAGAAGACTACAGCGATGGTGAACTTCTAGTCGCTTCTGTCAATGATTCTAAAGTAAGCGAGGAGTGGATACTTGATTCAGGCTGCACCTTCCACATGAGTCCCAATCGGGATTGGTTTACAACTTACGAAACAATGTCTAAAGGTGTTGTTTTGATGGGAAATAATGCTTCGTGTAAAATCGCAGGTGTTGGAACAATTAAAGTTAAGATGTTTGATGGAGTTGTCAGAACACTTAGTGACGTACGACATGTTCCAGAATTGAAAGGAAATTTAATTTCGTTGAGTACTCTTGATTCAAAAGGGTACAGATACACAGCTGAAAGTGAGGTTTTAAAGATTTCCAAAGGGTCCCTTGTTGTGATGAAAGGGCAGAGAAAGATTGCCAAGTTATATGTTTTGCAGGGCTCTACTGTTACTGGTGATGCAGCTGTCGCTTCCTCTTCCTTATCAGATGATGATATTACTAAACTTTGGCATATGCGCCTAGGGCATATGAGTGAAAATGGCATGGCAGAATTGAGCAAAAGAGGACTTCTCGATGGGCAAGGAATTTGCAAACTGAATTTCTGTGAGCACTGTGTTTTTGGGAAGCAAAAGAGAGTTTGATTCACTAGAGGAATCCATAACACAAAGGGAAAGTTGGAGTATATTCATTCTGATCTGTGGAGCTAATTATATGCTAACCTTTATTGATGATTTTTCTAGAAAAGTTTGGGCGTTCTTCCTGAAGCAGAAAAGCAATGTCTTTTCCACATTTAAGTCTTGGAAAATTATGATTGAAAAATAGATGGGAAAACAGATAAAATACCTCCGCACAGACAATGGCTTAGAGTTCTGTTCTGATGAGTTTAATAGATTGTGCAAGTCAAAAGGGATCATGAGACACTTGACAATTCGTCATACTCCACAGCAAAATGGCGTTACAGAATGAATGAACAGAACGATCATAGAGAAGGTTCGATGTATGTTGTCAAATGCCAACTTACCAAAGTCATTTTAGGCAGAAGCAGCCTCTACTGCATGTTTTTTGATTAACCGATCTCCATCCGTTACCATTGAGAAAAAGACTCCACAAGAGGTATGGTCTGGTAATCTTGCTAATTATTCTGATTTAAAGATTTTTGGGTGTCCTGCATATGCTCATGTTGATAATGGAAAATTGGAACCGAGATCCATTAAATGCGTTTTTCTTGGTTATAAAGCTGGTGTAAAAGGGTATAAGTTATGGTGTCCTGAAAATAGAAAAGTTGTGATTAGCAGAGATGTTGTTTTTGATGAAACTGCTATGCTACCTAACTTATCTCTTAAAGACTCTTTCAATAAAGAAAATCAAAAGCAGGTGGAGTATCAGATTAATACAGAGTCAACTCCTCAAGCCAGTACAAAAATTGATAATAGAGTTGCTTCTTCACAACAATACTCTATTGCCAAAAACAGAACTAGAAGAGAAATTAAACCTCCAAAGAAATATGCCGAGGCTGATCTAGTTGCTTATGCTTTAAATGTGGCTGAAGATATAGATGCGAATCAAGAGCCATCTAATTATTCTGAGGCAGTTAGCTGTGAAGACTCAGAAAAGTGGATGTTTGCTATGCAAGAAGAGATGGAATCACTCCACAAAAACAGAACATGGGACCTTGTGAAACTTCCTAAAGGTAAAAAGGTTGTTTGTTGTAAATGGGTGTTTCAAAAGAAAGAAGGGACTCCAAGAGTTGAAGAACCCAAATATAAAGCAAGGCTTGTTGCAAAATGTTACAGTCAAATTCCAGGAGTGGACTTTACAGATGTGTTCTCCTCAGTTGTTAAGCATAGTTCTATTCGAGCTTTGCTTGGTATTGTAGCCATGCATGATTTGGAGTTTGAGCAATTAGATGTAAAAACTGTATTACTGCATGGAGAACTTGATGAGGATATTTACATGCAACAACCAGAGGGTTTTATAGTCTCAGAAAAAGAGGACTATGTTTGCTTGCTGAAAAAGTCCCTTTACGGTTTGAAACAATCACCAAGACAGTGGTACAAGAGGTTTGATTCCTTTATGACTTCTCATGATTTTAAAAGAAGTAGTTTTGTGATTGTGTTTACTTTAAGAAAAAAAAGTGATGGTTCTTTTGTGTATCTACTTCTTTATGTTGATGACATGTTGATAGCAGCAAAAGATAAAGGAGAGATAAGAAAGGTCAAAACCCAACTAAGTAAAGAATTTGAGATGAAAGATTTAGGACCAGCAAAGAAGATACTTGGAATGAAGATTCTCAGAGATAGAAAAACAAGTAAATTGTACCTAAGTCAGAAGGGGTACATTGAGAAAGTTCTTTGCAGGTTCAATATGCAGAGTGCTAAGCTTGTCAGTACTCCTTTAGCAGCCCATTTCAGACTTTCATTGGTTTTTTCTCCACAATCAGATGATGAGATTGAGTACATGTCACATGTTTCATACTCTAGTGCAGTGTGATCTCTCATGTATGCTATGGTTTGTTCACGTCCAGATCTATCATATGCAGTCAGTGTAGTTAGCAAATACATGGCGAATCCCGGTAAAAAACACTGGAAAGCAGTTTAGTGGATTCTAAGATACTTACGAGGTACTACTGATGTTTGCTTACAGTTTGGAAGAACTAGAGATAGAGTCATTGGGCATGTTGATGCTGATTTTGCTGGAGACCTTGATAAAAGAAGATCTCTCACAGGTTATGTCTTTACAATCGGAGGTTGTACAATCAGTTGGAAAGCCACTTTGCAATCTACAGTCGCTTTGTTTACCACTGAAGCTGAGTACATGGCGATTACGGAGGCTTGTAAAGAAGCTATTTGGTTGAAGGGACTCTTTAGTGAACTCAATGAAGACCTTCAAATCAGCACAATATTTTGTGACAGTCAGAGTGCCATCTTTCTTACAAAAGATCAAATGTTTCATGAGAGAACAAAACACATTGATATTTGGTATCATTTTGTTTGTGATATTATTGCTCGTGGTGATATTGTTGTGAGCAAAATTAGTACTCATGAAAATCCTGCAGACATGATGACTAAGTCACTTCCTAAAACCAAGTTTGAGCATTGCTTAGACTTGGTTGGTGTTCATTGTTGAAGTTAAACCCTTAATGGGTTATATGGAAGAGGTGGAGAACTTGTTTATTGAAAGTTTACGATGAAGAACTTGTTCATTGAGAATTTGTGTCAAGGTGGAGATTGTTAGAATTAAGTGACCCAAATTCTTATTTAAATAAACTACGATGGAAAATAAAATAAAAGTAAAATCTATATAGAACTAGACTTCTTTTATTTTATTTTAGAATAAGGTTTTTTAAACCTTATTAAACTCCATCTATTTTATATTGATTAGGATAAGGTGTTTCAATCCTACTAGAATATGGCTTTACAAGCCTATAAATAGACATTGTCTATTCCTCTTGTATTGATTCAAATTTTCGACATAGTAAATTTTCTTCTCCTCTGCCCGTAGTTTTTTCCCGAAAGGGTTTCCACGTAAAATTTGTGTGTTCTTTATCTTTATTTTTTTATTTTTTTTTCACACAGCATTTTCTTTGGGAGTTGCACAAAATGCTCCCATCTATGGTGTCAAGATAAGGACCAAATTTCCTTGCACAATAGCATTGATGGCTCCAATCTGCTATCTTGTATAAATGTTTTTCCTTGAAGTGCTAAGAATTTTTTTCCACATTTGCATTTAAAAATTTAAAGGGATTCGAGACCACTGGTTTCTCTTGCACATTAGTTTTTCTAGACTTTCGATGAGGCATTTTCAATATACTTATGGCTAGAATAACTAATTGAAATCAAACAATATGCAGTGGAACAATAAAAACCAAATAGGAACCCTTAACCTCGATTGATTAATCAGGATTCCTCATAAAAAGTTATTGTTGTTGGCTTGTAATTTTGGTGAATTAGTCCCTACACAAAGTGAAACAAAAGCAAAATTTTGTTGCAAGATAAAAGGGAGAAGAAGGGTTTTAAGAATGGCTGATTTTGGGGGGTTTTAAAGAGAGTTTAAAGTTAGGAGGGATTTAGAAATAGATTACAAATGTTTTGAGATTAAAATGTTGGTGTTTTTATGTTAAAGGTTACGTAAAATAAGAGTTAAACCTAGCGGGTTGTGCAATGGGTCAGATCAACCCTATAGAAAGTTGTAGCGATGCTGCGACATATGGGTTCTATGTCACAACACCCCTAGCAAGATATTGTTATCGCGACATCAGGGTTCGATGTTGTGGCGCACCTTTGAAATTTATAAATTTGGGGTATATTGGTTACTTTATTGTGACACAGGGGGTGTTTTGTCATGACATTAAGCTAAATTACTTGATTTATCGAACCTATGAGTGGTGTCATGACATAGAGGTTCTGTGTTGTGACATCGGCTCTGTTTCGGCCCTTCTTCTCGAATTTCAAAGTGTTTAGATTAAATTTTTAAACAGTTTAAACAAAATAAAATCCTAAACTACTTATGAGTCTATTAAAATACAATAATATACAAAAATTTATCTCAGTTGAGTAGTATTAAGTATTGCTACAATATTCCTCCGTTAGCTCCTTCAGAGTATACATGGATGCGCATTTGGATGTTTTTCTGTCCGTATTAGTCTAGCATCCATCATGCCACTCCAGCTTGCTTTGTTTATCCCACTCCTTGAATCTACTCTATCGACCTGCACTTATCACAAAAAAAATACCTTTTCTAGCTCAAGGTAATTAGATATATTTATAGATATTTCAATACATTGTTTTCCTAATTTTTCCCTATTGCCCTTATTTTGTTGGTGACCACATTTGAAAATTTCAATCTCACCATTGATTTTCATAATTAACTCATTATTTTCTAGGTCAATGGTGGACCTCGACGTGGCTAAAAATGATCTAACTAACAGAATAGGTATCTCACGATCTTCTTCAAAATCTAGAATTACAAAATCGACCAGGATGATAAAGTTGCGTACCTTTACCAACACATCTTCAAGTACTCCTCTCGGTTGTACCAAAGACTTATCAGCTAATTGTAGTGTAATATGCATGTTTTTAAGTTCTCTTAACTTGAGTTTTTCATATATCAATAAAGGGATTAAATTGATACTGGCTCCTAGATCACACAGAGCCTTACTAAAGTGAATATCCCTTATCTCTATAGGAATTGTAAAACACTTTGGGTCTTTTAGTTTTGAAGTAATTTGTTTAGAGATTATTACACTACATGATGTGTCTATGTTAACTTGCTCTCCTGTTTTAATTTTCCTATGCGTAGACATGATTTTTTTTATATATTTGGCGTATTTAGGAACTTTTTCAATTAATTCAATTAAAGGAAAGTTAAAATTCAGTAATTTAAGTAAGTTTAGAAAACTTACAACTTTTTCTTCATCCCGTTTTCACTTATCCTCTAACCATGAGGGGAATGGTACTTGTTTAGTGTGGTTTCTCTATTAGGCTCCACTTCCGGCTCAACTGTCGGCTTAGCTATCTTCTTTGGTTCAATTTCAGCATCAGAATTTTGAGGGCCTTCCTCTTGAAGATCATCAGTATCCTTTTTGTTCCCCTCTTGAGTTAGGTTCTCTAGGCTACTCAGTATTTTACCCGAGCAGAGCGCGACAGCATTCACTTACTTTTTCCCTTCTCCTCGAAGATTATTCTCGGTATTTCTTGGGATCTCAGTGCCAATTTTTCTTTTGATATCTCCTATTATACTCATTTTTTGGCTCATCTGATCTTCAAGTTTAGTCAATGTTTTAGTTTTTTTAGTGCACTCAGACTGCACCTATTTCACTTTTGTCCTTATTGATTACATCTTTCCCTCAATTCAATCCAGACATTGACCACATACAGTATGGTCATTCAAGTTGGCCCTTTCCTAAGGCTTCTGCAAATATGAAAGTTGGTAAGTAGTATTTTTAATAGGGTTAGAATTGTTACCTCCTCCTTAGTTTCAGGCCCATATTAGGTTTGGGTGATGTTTCTAGTCCAGATTCTAAGTATTTGGATATGGATTTCTATTTATATTCCCTATGTAATTCACGTTCTCATTTGAACTATCAAAATATTGGCTAAAAAGTTTATCTCCACCAAATATTTAAGATGCACTAAATGTGGACTCTATTTGGTTGAGTCCATCCAAAATTTATTGATACTTGTCATATTTCAAGACAACTTTATCACGGATGGTCTCTGGCCATAAGTAAACCTTTCGTTTGGCCACTAGCAAGAATTCATTTAGGCTCCTCCTACAACTCCATCTAGTCCTACTCGTGCGTGTATGTGTCACGCCCTATATTTTATTTATTATTTTGTGCTAGTTTATGTCATAAGGAGTTAAATGGCTTAGTGGTTAAGTATGTGATTGGTTTCCAAAATGTTCCAAGTTCAAACCCCCAGAAACACATCTTTCTAATTAACTATTTGACAACTTTAGCTAAGTGTAAACACCCTTTTTGTCCAACTCATGTCCCTATACTAGGGAAGATTTAACATTCCCAAAAGTTTCCTCTTTTCACTCCCATAATCCATTTTTGGTGCCATTGTCCCCTAAACTTGCCAAAACTCCTCCCTTACCTTACCTTACCTTGGTTGGCCATGCACCTAGACATATTCATTTCACTTTTTATTTATTTTTTCATTTTTCTTTCTTCCCTTCTCTTTGTCGTCTACCACCTTGCTTCTCCCTCTTTTCTTTACTTTTTTCTTCCATTTCACCACCTAAATCAACATTTCTTCTCATTTCTCCTCCACTCCACCACCACATAAGGTCACCGCACCTTCACCTCACCTTAACCTCTCCTCTGCTACTACCGTCGCTATCATCATCGACCACCACCCAAAATTTCTCAATTTTATTCTTTTCTCCTCCTCTTTTCAAAATTCATCTCTGTAATCTATCAATTCTAATTTTTATTCATTAAAGGGTTACCTCTCATTCTATTTTCTAACTTTTATTTCACATCATATTATTTCTGATAGTGTTGAATCCTCTTCTCTAATCAACATATCGTGGGAAGTTGTTGAGCCCTCTTTCTTCCATTACTACGTAAGCATAGTCGATCCTCTATTCTTGATTCACTCTTGTATATTTTATACATACATATTCGATTAAAAAAACATGGATTAATTCGATTTAACGATTTTATTGAAGTGTTATTCAAGTCTTAGAATCCATACACCACTTGTATTAAAGTGCAATTGGGCTATCGATTACGTAAGTACTTCTTCATAAAATAATCTTGAAGGATTATTTATTTGAGTAACCCATTCTAATACGTATGAATGGTTAATCCATAAAGGTTCAAGCAATGATCTTCTTTGTAGTTGAATCAGAATCCTTGCAATTAGATTTGCAATGGTGTGGGGATTTATTTGATAAAAAAATTAATATTATTTAATCGACATAAAAATATTTATATTTGAGAAATATTTTCTTATTGTTTAATTAAGTACCTGAGAAGTGTTATTTGGTGATTACATAAACTATTCATATGGATTAGAAAAAAATTGTTAAAGGAGGATTTCAAGTAAGTGTTCTATTGAAAATGTTGATGTGTGATTTCCTTTCACTCATGATATGTGATATATGGTGATTTGAATATGTATGGACGATAAACATGATATTGAATTATTGATTTTCTAATTCACATGTTAAACATGTTAATATTTTGATATTTTGATTCACATGTGAAGCATGCTATTAAGCTGATTTTAACTCGCATGTGAAGCATGTCATTATTTCTAATTCTGATTCACATGTTAATCATGTCACTCTGTTAAATCGAAAATAAATTTGATTCGTATGTAAATCATGCCTACTATGTTAAACTCGAGATGACTTAACTAGTAGTATACCTACATCATTCTGTATTTGGCAGTATATCTGCATTATCTGGTGACTCGACCACAATATTTTGTTTCTGGCAGCTCGACTACACTATCTGGTGGATTGTCCACAATATTGGTGTTTTATTGGATAGACGAGTTCTGGAGAACTCATTACGGTGTATAGTGGAGATGGGTAGGATCTGTTTTCTGAAAATCTATGTTTATTTCAGAGAAAGTGTTACATTGACACCGTCACTATGCATTTTGATAATGTAATTTTGCCATTGAATGTTCTTTATGTTTATGATCTGCTTACACTGTTGATGTTATGTGTTAAATTCTAGTATTATGATTTGTAACCCACACTGGGCTATTTAAAGCGCACCTCTATTTATTTTGATTTTTAAAATAATAATCAAGGTTAGGATGGGCTTGGCTACAGAGGTGCTCTCTATTTTTTTATTCGTTATTTTGGGATGTGTTTAATTGCTTTGGAATTTTTTTTTTTTTGAACATTGACTTTTTTTTGGACTTTGGATTTATTGTGGTTTTTGGATGGTTTTGCATGACGAATGTTTTTAAACTAGTACTTAAGTTTTTTTTATCAAATAATAATTAAATGATGAGTTTTTCACAATATTATTAATCCAACTCAACGATAGTGTTTTCAAACTCGATATTTTGTTTTCAAAACTCAACACCACTTGCTCACGAAACTAATGTTTACAAGTTATATTATACTTACCTTTTCAAAAAGACGAAGAAGTTTTTAAATGTATAAATTTTCAGCTACGATGTTTTAAATTGAAAAAAACTACGTTTTCAAAAAACTATCAATACTTGAATTTTTCTAAAAGATAGAGGAGTTTGACGAACTCTTTCGAAAGGAAAATTATAAACAATATATGGCCTTGTGTATTATACATACATATTCGATTAAGACAACATGAATTAATTCCAGTAACCTGTTCAGATCTATTCTTGATTCACTCTTATGTATATTATACATACATATTCGATTAAGACAACATGAATTAATTTGGTTTAACAATTTTATTGAAGTGCTATTCAAGTCCTGGAATCCATACACGACTTGTGTTAGAGTGCTATTAGGTGATCTATTACATAAGTATTTCTACATAAAATAATATTGAAGGATTATTTATTCCAGTAACCCGTTCTAATACATATGAATGGTTAATCCATAAAGGTTCAAGTAGCGATCTCCTCTGTTAGAATTTGGATCGGAATCCTTGCGATCAGATTTGCAAAGGTGTGGGGATTTATTTGATTAAAATAATTAATATTATTTAATCGACATAAAATATCTGTATTTGAGAAATATTTTCTTATTGTTTAATTAAGTATCTAAGAAGTGTTATTCGGCGATTACATAAATTATTCGTACGGATTAGAAAAAAAACCATTAAAGGAGGATTTCAAGTAAGTGTTCTGAAACTTCATGTTTTTGATGAAATATGGGATTGTGTGATTTCTATTAAAAATATACGATTGTGTGATTTCTGTTAATAATATTTGATATTTGATATATGGTGATTTGAATATGTATGTACAATAAACGTGATATTAAATTATTGATGTTCTAATTCACATGCTAAACATGTTAATATTTTGATTCGCATATTAAGCATGCTATTCAACTGATTTTGACTCGCATGTTAAGGATGCCATTTTTTTTTTCATTTGCATGTTAAGAATGCCATTATTTCTGATTCTGATTCACATGTTAAGAATGCCAATGTGTTAAACCAAAAATAAATCTAGTTCGCATGTAAAGCATGCCCACTATAAAAAAAAATTTGTATGCCATATCACATGCATTGGGTTGGGATAATATGTATGGAGGAAGTGTCTAGCAGTTTAACTGTATATTGATATGAGTAAGCCATCGTTGCCGGGTAACCCAGGGTAGTGGGTCACCGTTGCTGGGAAACCCAGGATGACTTAACTAGCGGTATACCCGCAATATTCTGTATTTGGAAGTATGTTCGCATTATCTGGTGGCTCGACCACAATATTTTGTTTTTGGCAACTCGACTGCACTATCTAGTGGATTGTCCACAATATTGGTGTGTTATTGGATGGGAAAGTTTTAAGGAACTCATTATGGTGTGTAGCAGATATGCGTATGTTCTGTTTTATACAAATCTGCATTGATTTCTAAAAAAAGTGTTACATTGACATCGTCACTATGCATTCCGATAAGTGTAATTTTGCGATTGAATGTTCTTTATGTTTATGATCTGCTTACATTGTTGCTATTATGTGTAAAATTCTATTATTATGATTTGTAACCCACACTGGGCTTTTTAAAGCTCACCCCTATTTATTCCGAATTTTCATATAATTGTCGAGGTTAGATGGGCTTGGCTACGGAGGTGTTCTTGGTCATTTTTCAAAAACCTATATTTTGGTATTCTTTATTTTGGAATGTGTTTAATTGCTTTGGACTTTGGTTGTGAACTTGGACTTTTTTTTTATTATGGTTTTTGGATGGTTTTGCATGACGAATGTTTTTAAACTAGTACTTAAAAGGTTTTTATCAAATAACAATTAATTGATGAAATTTTCACAATATGATTAATCCAACTCAACGATAGTGTTTTCAAACTCAATATTCTGTTTTCAAAACTCAACACCACTTGCTCACGAAACTAATGGTTTACAAGTTATATTATACCTATATTTTCAAAATGATGAACAAGTTTTTAAATGTATAAATTGTCCGCTACAATGTTTTAAATTGAAAAGCTATGTTTTCTGAAAACTATTAATGCTTGAATTTTTCTAGAAGATAGACGATTTCGATGAACTCTTTCAAAAGAAAAATTATAGACAATATATGGCATCTTTTAAAGTAAATCAAGATGAGGTTTCAAAATTAAAGACTGCCATTAAAAAATAGTTAAATGATTTTCTGTGCCATTAACATGGCTAACGTTATCTTCGAGATTCGACCATAATGTCTAGGTCGGGTTTAAGGGGTTACAGTGTGCATCTAACCCATTATAAAACATTTGCAACCTTAACCATTTGAGTAAATCATGATGTGGACATCTTTGGATCAACATCTTAAAGCGTTCTCAAGCTTCATGAAAACTTTCTCCTTTTAATTGCTTGAATGTAGCGATCTCTCTCCTTAGTTGGATCATTTTGCTGATAGAAAAGAACTTGTGTCAAAAATTCTCCACAAGTTCATTCCATGTCGTGATAGATCCTGGTGTCTGCGAGTCTAACCAAGAAAAAGAGTTATCGATTAAGAGAAGGGGAACAGTAAAAAAACGAATAGCGTCATTGATGACCCCGTTGAATTGAAATGTCTCACAAAGTTGGAGAAAAAGTCTTAAGTGTTGGTTTGGGTCCTCTGTCAAGGTTTCTCTAAATTGCAGATCATTTTGGATCATCTAGATCATGGCTAATTTATCTTGAAATTATTTGTCATAACAACTGGCCTAGAAATACTACCTTGTACCATATCCAGATTAGTTAACGCATAATCTCTCGAATTTTGATCTTCTCGAGCCATCAGTGGGCTTAATGGTGGTTGTGGTGGTGGTGGTGGTAGATCTTGTATGTTAGCTTCATCAGGTTTGACGAACAGCAGGTTTTCTTATGGTGGATTGCCTACCGCAGGTGGTTGATTTTGCATATGTTGTTACTTCTGCTGCTTTTGACGATTTTTACAAATTAGTCTTTCTGGATTAGTCGGTGACTCTATAGGTATTCCCCTACTTTGAGTTATACACTGAAACCACAAAGAAAATAACAACCCTAGAAAAAAATTAAATAAAAATCATATCTATAATTTAAAATTTTATTCATTATTTTATAAGACACAAAAATTAAAATTAACCAGCAACGGCGCCAACAACTTGACCGCCTCCTAATGTATCAACATCAAGAGTATGAATACTGCTACAAAATATAAGGAATCAAGGCAGTGTCCGCAAGTATACGGGTTAGGTTGTAATATAGTTTTACAATAGAGTTGGTAAGTACTCCGAGGATCCTACCCAAAGGAGGCGAGTACTAAATTAATATTAACTTAAATATAAATAGATTTAATTGGTAATTTAAATAAATTATAGTATAATGAAACATAAAGGAAAAAGATTTGGTTTTATAAAAAAAAACTAAATAAACATGCAAAACATAATAAAACAGAAGAACTGATATGCTAACTCAATCATATCTAAACATGAGTGATTAGCTCGCTTCAATAGTCATAACTAAGTCCTATTTTGGGTTCTACTTAAGCAACTAGTCGCTAATCTAACAGGATCTCTCAATCTTCTACTAAACTAACGAGTCGACAAGAACTACCTATCTCTCAACCTCACAATCCAGACTGGATTGGGGTAAGGGGTTCACGAATAGGCAATGCCAATTTTGGGTTAATTCTCACCTAGATGACTTTCTAGGGTTGCCAGGCCAAGGGTTTAAGGTCTACCTATCCCGAATAACTGATCCGATAAGAAACCCTACATCGAAATTAATGAGTCCACTCACTAATTCCCCATAATAGGATTAGTTCCTCATGGATCCCATAAACAATATAAGTTTGACAAAGAAAATAAACATAAAGAACAAATCAAGAGTAAAAGTTTATGAAGAATCCTAAATTGTATTTGAATGAAGTGCATAATTCCACAAAGAGTTGCTTTGTATCCACAAGTCAGATTCTTCGAAGAACAATAATGAAACATAAACTGAAAATAAATCCTAAGTACAAAAGAATACTATAACTTAAAACTAAATTGAAAGGAAAATTCTGAGTTACAGAAGAGATGATCTTTCAAGTGTTTAATAAGCCTATTTATAATATTAGGCTTGGTCATCATCCTTAGCCCTATTTCGACTGACATTTTTACGTTAAAATACATTGTGCGGACCCAAATGCTCTCAGCTTGTTAATGCTTCATGTACAGGGTAGATGTCGCAACATCCACTGCCTATATCGTGACACTGAATGCAATTTGCTTGACTCAAGCTCAACTTTAGAGGTGTGACATCGTTTAGCTACGTCGTGACACCAAAGGCAGTATGGCTATTTTGGCATTCTACTCACTATGTTGTGACGTTGAACTTCCGTATTCCAACATGGCTACCAGCCTCGAGTTCTCATGCCCTCGAATGGTGTCTTGCACACTCACCAAATACATTAGTCTTCCCTTAGGCCTACTTCGGCCCCCAAGGTCATAAAATCGGCTCAAATCACACTTTTTATTAAATTGAAACTAAAATAGAAAAACTAAATAAAATATAATAAAATTTTCATATTTCACCTCCTCTAAGTATGAAACTAGTTTAATTTGCTACAATGAATTGCGACAGATGAGATACCAATTTCGACTTCGATATTTTGAAAAAATGAGACAAAAAATCATAAGTATTGCCACCCATAGCCAATATCAATACCAATTTAGGCTTCAAATTTTTGAAAAGTTCAGAAAATAATCCTATGTATCGATTGCATTTATACTAATGTATCGATACAGTTTTGAGGTTCGATGTTTTGAAAAATAAAGAGAAATTGCATGATCGTGGAAGTATAAATTTATTATAAATTTCTTATTTGAATATATACAATTTCATAATTACAAATATTGTATAAATTATCAAATTTACAAGTATAAAAAATGTTGGGAACCTAGAGTTGTTAGGGGGTGTAACATTGTGGTGCCCTCTGTTGGTATCGGGGTTGATAGTTGTGGTCCATATCCTCTTCACCCGAACTAACATGTTCATCATCTATGGATGATCCTTTTGGTGTATTCAACACACTCAAAAAAATTTAAGTCGGATCAAAGCTTTTCCCAAGGGATGGAGTATTGTGAATTGTAACACCCTCAACTCAATCCGATTCATCAGATTCGAGTCTTGGTTGTTACCCCACAAATACAGACACAAATTTAGACTATCATTACATACCACAATTAGTTAGAATTTCTATTGATCACATAAACAATAACATATATAAAGATAAGTAGAGTAATTTAATTACAAAAATTATCACCTAATATCATAACTTATTACATTTATCTTAGGTATTGACTTCTACATAGTACTATTGATTCTTAAATGCCAATAAGCATGCTTTATATGCATAATAACCCGATATGTCACTCCATTATCGTAGTCCCAACATCGTCCCTTCTAGCGCAGCTTACATCATCCAACCTGAAATATAACACACAGGGATAAGTTCATAAGAACCTAGTGAGAAAAACACCATTTACCTTAGTGATACTTGCACAAGTCGTTCTCAACTTTTAACTTTACTTCTGGTGAATACTTCATCTATCTTTTATCCTTTAAACACACTAGTAACCAAACTTACTATGAATTTATTTGTTTCCTATCGATGACTTTGATTCTTTACTTATATCCTTCAATCTAAACATTCTTATATATTAACTAATTTCCTCTTCCAAGATCCATACAACTCAAAATATCATTACATATGCATACTCAACCAGTACCAATGCACAATCACCTATCATGAATGAGCACATACACAGTTGGCGGATACAATCTTCAAGCATATAGATACAAACCTTTAATCAGAATCATCTTTTCAATATTATCTCATTTCTTCTTTATATCTTTTCAATTCACTAACTTTAGTCAAATCCTATCCTTATATAGTACTTACCATGTAACTAATATTCATATAGAACATGCCATAGAGCTTTCAAATCAGAGTATGCCACAACGGTAGTCCACTCAAACTTCGCCTCAAAGGCTATTCTTTCAGAGTTCGCCGCAAAGGTTATTCTTTTAGAGTTCGTCGCGAAGGTTATTCTTTCAAAGTTCGCCACAAAGGCTATTCTTTTAAAGTTCGCCACAATGGCTATTCTTTCAAATTTCACCAAAAAGGCTTACAAAATGCCACCTAAACATTTCAAGATTGTCGTGTTTGCGATATGGATTTGCCTAAACTCATATCGCGTGAGGTTTGCCCATCATCGTTTCGGGACACTAAGAGAACCCCCGGCAACATATGCCATCCTTAATTCCTTTTTTTATATATTTCCATAGCCATGGACTTTTCCTTTAGAGCTTTATATCAAAGTTCGTATTTTCTGTCTTGACAGACTCCATTAAACACCACCGCAGTGACCAGACACAGACCCACTTTACAAACTCTTCATGCACTGAGAAAATCTAAGCCCAACATTTTCATCCTCTAATATACAGCCAATAGAACATACATCCCATGACATACATTCCAAACACACATATACAACCATACTTCAGTGTTTCAGTACTTTTACACTAATCATCGCATACTTGAGTTTGTCAGATTCACTACCCATATACATATTATACTTTTCATAGTTTCAGATTCATAGTTATAACAATTTCCTACAAGTATTTTCTCGTTATGAACAGTATACATGCAAGAGTCAGCATTGAAATCACCTAACACCCACATACAACATCTTGAACTCTAGACTCAACATCCATCAAGAAATTGTAGCAACCACTGCTAATAAAACATAGGAACATCGTCAAAGACTCATTCAAAAACAATTTTTTTACATCTCAAACATTGACAATCCCCAAGCAGAGTTTCATAATTTCATTCTAATACTCGAATATTCTTTACAGGCTACTCTTTTTAAGTTGAACATGCAAAATCATATTACTTACCTAGACCTATATTAATGACTGATGAGATCTAGAATTACAGCTTCAACTTAAAAGAGATAGAAATGCTTTTGGTTCCAGAAAGAATTAGATAGCAGCGTTTTAGAAGAAGGAATGAGAAAAACAACCCCCTATCTCTAAGCCCATACACATATATAGATAGTCCAATTTCACTTACAAGAGCTCAACACGTATCACCTGAATTTTGAGCTCATCTTTCATAATGGCTTATAGAATCTAAGAATAAAATAAATGAAAATTCAATATTTTAAATACTCGGTTATACAATCTAGTTGACTCCTAACTAGATTACCTTGTATCATAACTTGAACAGTAATGCTGACATACAGGTGCCCTATACCTTTGGCATGAACTCATACCATAACTACATTTTTACTTTGATGTAATCATTTTCCAATTAACATGGTAATATGGCAAAGAACTATCATTAACTTACACAATGGTTGGAATACACTCATCCTGTAATGACCCAAAATTTAAGGGCATTAGAAAAAGTACATTATCGGGCCTCCATTTTAATAAACTGAATTCGTAAATAGTTATTAGAGATATTTATGAGGCTATTAGTGTGTTTAATTAGGCTTTGATTAGGTGAATTTAGCTTAATTAAGAGAAATTCAAAAAAAGGACTAAATTGAATAAAGGGTAAAAGTTTAATTATAGATTAAAATAAAATAAAAGGGGATTAAATAGGCAATTATGCTTATTTCATTAGGTGAGGCAGCAAATGGGAACAAAAATTTAAGATTTTTCTTAGATTATATTATATATAAATATTATTATGGCTTTATATTAAAATTATTATTAAATAAATTAAAATAGTGACAAATGTATGATAATGATAATAAATATGTGTAAAATACATGAAAATACACTTGTAATATATTTTTATATTTTCTTCAATATTAAGTAAAAGATATTTATTAATTATTATATTATGAAATAAAATAAATAAAGACAAGTGTAAGGTGATGATAAAATACAAGTGTGTTAATTAAAATATGTACATTTGTAATATATGTTTATGTATTTAATTTACTTTATTTAAGTAATAGATATTTGTTATAATTATATATTATATTATTGTTAAATTAATAAACAAATATAATACAAAGAAAGTAAAAATGTAACGCCCCAAAAATCCCGAAATCTCGAATTTTTCTTTTTGCGCTTAGCAATTCAGGTTAAGTGTTAATTACGCAATGGTAGGTCTAGGTCAAGGGTTGAGTTCGAATCTAGGGGTAGAAAGAATTATAGTATAATTATTAAAGGAACCCTGATGGCAAGCAGTTGGGCTTTTAAATAAATATAAGGGAAAAAGAGCATCAAAAAGCCAAATGGAGGAGTGGCTAAGTGACACCACTTAGAGTGTAGGGAGGTGGGGTTAGTGGCTAGCAAGGAGATCCAAGGTTCGAATCCTAGCTTAGTATTTTTAAAAGTTTAATTTTGGCCTTCTAGAAGATTGGAAGTGGCGTGAAGATGGACTCCAGGGGGAGTGTTCAGAAGAGAAAAGTTAGGAAATAGATTAGGGAGTTATCAGGGAGAAAAACGGGGAGATGAGAAGGGGGAAGTGATGGAGCCGAGTGGGGAATTTAGCCAGGAGGAATTCAGCTATAAGGGCTATAAATAGGTGCCAAATGCAAGGTTGCCACGCTAATGCCGAAATCTTTTTCACCTTGTTACCGGAAACCCTTTTCTCTTCAAGATCCAAAAAGCCGAAAAGCCTTACTTCTTTCTTTCTTTTCTTGTGCCGATTTCTATTCTTCCTCTACTTCATTTCTGACTTTTCTTTCTTTTTTCTTGGAGCCGAATAACTCTCTTTTGCCATACAAAATGGCAAAGGGTAGACACTTTCTTAGCTGAATACTCTTTGACTGAATCTAGTGTAAGTGTTTGCTCTTCCAATCGGTTTTTGCTAAAGTATCGATTATTGTTCCTCACTTCTTCTAATCAGTTTTGGGTAGGATTAGGTATCAAATCTCAGTTTTGGATCCCTGCCAATTTGCTCTTCAGGTAAGGGGCTTTGGTAAGTACTCTTAATCTTAGTTGGCTGAATAGTTAGAGTTAAGGCAAGGGGACTTGTGTTGGATACAAGTCACCTATTATTCTAGTTTCTAATAGTTAAGATTGATGCAGATGTAGGAGTTGATCATGGTTAGTGATTTAAGAAGGGGCTGTTATACTTATCGTGCAAGGTAAGGTTAAGGTGAGGTTTCGGTTTTAGTAAAGATATGTATTAAGCATGTTGTTAATTGAAGGGTGATATCATTTGTAGGTTGGTGACTAAGGGAATCGCATCATGCTTGCTTACCAGGTGTGTACATACACTGCACACACACAATGAATCGGCAAAAGCCGAAATGCTGAAAAGCCGAAAAGCTGAAATGCCGAAATGCCGAAAAGCCGAAAGTTAGGCTATAGTAGTCTTGTGAGTGCGCGAACACTCGCGAGGAGGAAACCAATAGGTTGCCTGAGGCCCATGGGCTATTCCATGGACTTGGGCTGTGAATTGGCCAACCGGGCCAGAATAGGCTTAATGGGCCTGATGGGCTGTTGGGCCCATAATAGGCAAAAATTGATAATTGATTCTATATGATAGAAATTCATATGTGAGTATGTGTATAATGTGATTTGGGCTTAATGGGATACATAAATATGATTTGGGCCTAATGGGCCATATATAGGTGATTTGGGCCTAATGGGCCATAAGAATGTGATTGGGCCTAGTGGGCCATATGCAGGTATGTGGATTTCACTGGGCTTTGTAAGGGGTTTTGGGCCTAGTATATGATGACTACATAAAACTTAATTAATTAATTGCGACCGTGGACAAGTCAAAGGGTTAAGGTGTGGCAACAGGTATATGCATGTCTAGGATTGGATCTAGGGAGAGCTTGGTACTTAAGCTGTCTTAATGACTCACATCCTCTTCTCTGGAATCCTACCTGGTGCATAGGATTCGTTCATCTTAGCTAACGGGATTTGTTAACGGGCCAAGGTAAGTGAAAACCGTAAAGAAAGGGAAAATAACCAAAATGCCCCTAAGGGCAAAAATGACCAAAATACCCTTAGGTGTTGAATGTAAGTTTTATGGATATGACATGCATACATATGATATTCTGCTTAGGTTGCATAGGGGTTGGGAATCATGGAATAGAGGAAGTATATGAGGATCGCATGGTTGCTTGACAATCGTGGATCCACCGACGGCTTTTAAGCCCAATGTGTAAATGCAGGTAGTTCCGCAACCGAGCTACCATAGATGTGACGGATGGGTGGGTTGATATTTATATCCCCACATAGTGTGATGGGGGACAAAGCTGGTGTGTAGTGGATGGATTATTGGGATGGGATTGCATTGCATGTGATGTATGGTGTTTATTGAATGCTTGTTGCTTGTCGAGGGTTGTACACACTGAGTTTGTGAAAACTCACCCCCTCATTTGTTTTATTTTTAGGTGATGCTCAGTAGAAGGTTCGATGTTTGGAGGAACTCTGGGTGGCCAGCTAGCAAGGCAACATGGACGTGATTTTTCTTAAAAGCATACAAGTGTCTATTTTATTAAGTACTTTTCCGGCCAGATTGTAATAAGGCTTCCATTTTGTTATTATTTGGGTTTTTATTTTCATGCGTTGTAATTACGAAATGTTGAACATGGATTTGCTAAATCATAGTATGTTTTTCTATGCTTCCGCAATAGAATTTTAAAATGACAGGTTTTCATAAAATCATATGTTTTAAACAGGTTTTCGTGATTGAAAAATAAAAAGAGTTTTTATAAGTTAATTAAGGTTTCTTTTATTTTAAGAAAGGTTTTCAATAAAAACACAGTTTTCGCTAAAACACTTCAATGTGATGGGCCAGATTGGGCCATAACATCCGGGCCTAGATTGGGTTGTTACAAAAAATGACTAAAAGGGAAATTAAACCAAAAGCATAAGTTGAGGCGGTTAATCCTTAAAAATTTGAGATTTTTAAGTTTAATATATATTATATTATTAAATAATAAAGATATTTATGATGTTTTATTATATATTATATATTATATTATATATATAGTAAAATAAAGAAAAGAAACAAAAGAAGAATAAAAACAGAATAGGAGGGACGAAACAGGCAGAAAGGAAAAGAAAAAGAAAGAATTTGGGGTCTTCAAGGTTCAAATTCAAATTGGTAAGTCAATTTAATTCCTTATTTTTTAGTTTTTATGAACCTAGAACAAAATATTATTAAGTATATGCTGAAAATTTTGGAAGTTATTAGATTTTTAGACATTAATTTTGCTAGGTAAAAGTGTGAATTAGAGATTGAATTAATAAAATTTCTAATTAGAATTGGGAAATGT
This sequence comes from Gossypium longicalyx, assembly GCA_025698465.1. NCBI lineage: Eukaryota > Viridiplantae > Streptophyta > Magnoliopsida > Malvales > Malvaceae > Gossypium > Gossypium longicalyx. The sequence goes on from CM047000.1 coordinate 86,674,702, forward strand.
ATTAAATTGTAAAATAAGTTATAAATTTTATATAATAAGGACTAAATTGCAAGAATTTTGAAATTAGAAATATATGATGAAAATTAGATAGTTAAGTTTAAGTTTAGTTGAAATTTGAGTAGAAATGAGGTATGAATTGAGATGGAAAAATAAATGAATTTAGTTAGGAATTAAATTGAAATTGAGATGAAAGTATAATAGAAATTCAAGTATTAGATGAAAAATTAATATTGTATTAATGATTATGAAATTTATCTTAATTTTTTAGTAGCCAATATCGACTCGAGGCATCAGCGAAGGAAGGAAAAGAAAAAGTGGACGAGGAGTAAAAACGAGAAATCACGGTTTATATTACTATAATTCAAATCTATTTATTATTAATTGTTATATTTTAATTAAAATGCATGGCAAGTAAAATTAGGTAAGCAATTGAAATAACGATATTGATTTGAATGAAATTGGTTCAAAAATGTTTATGGCTATTGAAATTGAATGTGAACAAATTGGAAATTAAAAGTGATTTGAATTAAGTAATTGAATTATGAATTATGTGAATATTGGAAAGTGTATTGATTTGAAATTAAAAGTGATTTGAATTTAATCAAATTGAATTGAATGAAGAAAATATGTGAGTATTTGAAATGTATATTGATTGAAAAGTAATTAGTGATTTGAATTTGATTAGAAAATGAATTAAAAATATGAATTGAATAAAAGTGAATTAAATTATGAATATGTGTGAATATGTGAATTGTGTATTGATTGGAAAGTGGTTTGAATTGAATCGAAGTATGATTATTTGTGAATATCTAAAATATGTATTGGTATTGAATTGTATATTGATTAGAAAGTGGAAAGTGAATTTGAATTGAATTGTGATTGAATTGAAAGTGAATTTGAATTGAATTGTGATTGAATTGAAAGTGAATTTGAAATAGAAAAATGATTTGAATACCCTATTAACTAGTCAGGCTGAGTCGGATATAATTGGCATGCCATAGGATTTTGAAGAGTATGAGATATATCGGCTTTGCCGATCAAGCACTTTATGTATCGTATATCAGGCACTTTATGTGTTGTATCAGGCACCTCGTGTGTCATTTCAGGCACTTTATGTGTCGTATACTGCTTCTGATATATTGATCAAGTACTGAGTACCATTTTAGGCACAATGTGACGTACTGGTGTGTTTGGTTGGAATCTGTGTATCCGCCAAGGTCTGGGTTTGTTAATAGGGTGAATAACTAAAATGAAAAAATTAAATAAATTTGATTGATCGTACTATTAAAAATATGAGAAAGAAATTATGAGTTGAATTGTGAATTGAATTGAGACGTGAGATTTGAAGCATGAACTTAAGGTTCATGAATTTGTTAAAATATCGAAATAAGAAATGAAAATAGAATGAATTGGAAATAATGAAATAGTGTATGAGTTAATTGAATATAATCATATGAATTAATTATAATTATTTTTATTGAAAAATGTTAGTTTAAATAATTATTGAAAGACTAATGTTGTAAGGTTTTAGATATAAAATAGAATAAGTTATTGAATTAGGATATAGAAATGAAATATATGAAATAATGATTTAATGAAATGGTTATTGATGAAATGCATGAAATAAATATTGATATAATAAGAAGACATATAAATTAAAATAAAGAAAAGCGATTTAAGATATATATTATTAGAATAAATTTAAAGTTTAAATGCATGAATGATTTATTGAAGGTAAAATAGTGGTAAGATTTAATATGTATATATATATATTGTTTTTACCTTAAGTATTTGAATTATATTAATACCATTGGATATATACTCAATGTACGATTTGTTTCCGTGCGTAGGTTAGGTACAGAAATTTTGAAGAGTTGTATTTGAGATTACGAGTCTTCATCTCATCACATCTTCAAGCAACAAGAGGGTACGTTTTAAAATTTTGAATAGAATGGCATGTACTTAGGAAAAATTAAGTATGTCCTAAGTAGTAGTAATGGATTTAAATATAAATTATTTAAATTTATTATTTGTCCATTTTTATGTTCAAATATAATAGTAATTAGCCAAGAATTACTTTGGCACCAAATGTAATATTCCTATATCAGGTTCCTTGAGTCGAACATGGTATAGGGGTGTTACACATCTTATACGCCAAAAGAAATATTTGGGCAGATGCTACTTCTGTAATGCCCTCAACTCGATTCGATTCACCAGGTCTAGATCTTAAGTGTTACAACACAATATTGACTTATACTTAAATATCCATACTTGAATTTCATAATTATTACAACTTAATTTAAAATAATCTCCCAACCAAAATTTCAATTGAATATACATTGAACATTGGAAAATTACCAATATCGTACAAGAATTTCTATTACAAAGACTTCCAGGCGATCCTCAAACCTTAATTACATTATCTTAAAGTGTAAATCTTAAGTAATGCTACTGATTACATTTATGTTACTAACTCACTCTGTATGCATAATAACCCGCCCTGCCATTTCTTTGGTGAAGCCCTAGCGTCATCCCTCTTGGCGTAAACCCAAATCAACATACCTGTAACATAAAGCACATAGGTAAGTTCATGAGAACTTAGTGAGATAAACATCCATTTACCTGAATCATTTTTTTGTATTTCGCATCTGGCAATTCAATTAGCCATCTCGTTGTTCTTTGTTTCTCAACTTGTCTCTAGCGAATACCATCCTAGAATGTCATTCTTCGCATTATAGATGTCACCTCTGACTCTAAAATCATGTCTTACTTTTCGCATCTTTAATACAATATTCATGTTCTTCACTCTGCACTTTCATGATTCCTTAACCATACCCATTCCAATGGCCCACACAGACAAAATAATGTTATTTTTACATACATACTCTAAGCCATCATTTCTTCAAAATCCATGAATGATTCATACATAGATAGAAGATACATTCTTTAATTATATGATTTGATTCTTTCTAGAGAATACTATTTTTCTTCTAATAATTACAAACATATAGCATTATTCAATTTACCAGACATGACCCTTACCCAGATTTGTTCTTCAAGTCTACTTAACACATACTTCGAATTCGCCACATGCCCTGGCACATTCCAGATTCTCTATTCTTATCTTAAAACCATGCAGGATTGACCCCAACAACTCATATGGATCTCACCACAAAGGAAAATCATTAGATTATCTTATATAAAGTGTAACATGATACGCCACAAAGGCTTTTCCTTCAAGGTTCGTTATACATACTATCCCTTCAGTGTTTGCCACACATACTATCCCTTCAGTATTTTCCACACATACTATACCTTTATAGTCTTTCGGGAACACCATTTCTTTCTTTCATAGTCTGCCACAGAGGCGTTTCCTTTAAATGGTTGCCATAAGGGCCATTCTTTTACATGAGCTACAAAGGCGTTCCTGTTTTCATTTACCACAAGGGTTTTCCTTTCCTTAGATCACCACAAAGGCTTCCAGTTTATAGATCGCCACAAAGGCTTCCATTTCATAGGTTGCCACAAAGGTTTCCATTTCATAGATTACCACAAAGGCTTCTATTTTCTAGCGTGTTAACGATAGGGATTCTCCTAGACTCATATTTCGTGAGGTTTACCATGACCCACCAGTTATGGTCTTACACAATATGGTGTCATGGCCATGGGCTTTCCTTTTAGAGATCATTTTTAAAGTTCCAACGGACCTCTTTTAGACTCGACCATAGTGAACAAACACAAACTTACTTAACAGACCTTTCATGCATTTGCACCAAACTTAACATACATATCAAACATTCTCTTATATTTATACTTTCAACTCTAGATTTCTCATCATATACTCTATACTTCTCAAATTTATACAAACTATACATGCAAATCTTATCCAACCTTCATATATCAGCATATTCATCATGTGATCTTTTGCAGAAGTATCTAGAATGAACAACATACAACATTCAGAAGTCGACTTAGGGACTTACCTGACACCCAAAAATAGCAGTTTGATCTCCAGATCCCAAACATCCAACATGAAAACCCAGCAATCACTACTTATAAGACATAAGGATACCGTTAAAACTCATTTATATAACTTTTATCATCATCTGAAACCTTGATAACCTTCATGCAACACCTTATTTCCTTATCTTACTATTTACGCAAATAAAATAGACTTACTCTTTCAAAAGTCAACATGCAAGTCTATAATTCTTACCAAGGATATGAAACAACCTTCTATATGAACTCCGATCCTTAGTTTCAGCTTAGCAAGAAAGATCATCGATCAACTTCAAAGCAAGTTAGTAATGGTGTTTTCAAAAAGAAGGAAGAAGATAACTCAATTTTCTTCTAAAGCTCACATCATAATATATAAAACCCATACTCTCATAGTAGAACTTGACATGTGTCACTAACTCTCAAAACTACCCTTACTAGTGACTTACAGTTGTAGGAAAACGTATACAAGGATCCAAAAATCTTTACCTATCCTTGACTTATCCCTTCTTTCAGTCCTGACCATCTCGTTAGAATGTAACTTGCACAGTAACTAGGCCAACTTGGCACACCTTACCTTTGGTGATACCCTCATTACCCAAGAATCCTTGATACACTTACCAATCCATTCTTCTATACAAATCCACACATTCCGAGAACAATCCTTACCTTATACTCTATCATTAACTATGCGCCCGAGCTATTCACAAAAAGCAACAATTGGGCAAATGGGATCCCACCACACAGATTATTCTCGTTTACTCGCCAACTCAAGACCCGCCAAAACTGAGTGTTACAACTTCGCCACACAAACTATTTTGAAACTACATGTCATAACTTTGAATCTTCCAAAACTAGGATGTTACATAAATACGAGGGTGTCAAGCAAAACATATCAATTATAATAGATGATTGTGCCTGTTGATAATTAGTACTGCAATTTAGAATCTTCGTCTGATATGCGTAGCTTTGGGACCCTATAACAAAGATGTCAACCTACAACTCCATATGGTAAGAAGTACCCTCCGATTGTGAATATGACTTCAGAGGTTAGGGCTTGGGCTTTGCAACGATTTGGGTTACACAAGACGGCTCATTTTCTCATTCAAGAGAATTAGGTTGATTCAAGTAATGAACCCATGGCGTAATGCCAACCACAACGTCTAGTGCAGAATATGACATCCACACGAACTGCACAATATTTAACATGATGATAGTTACATAAGTCAAATAATATGATCAAAGTAATTAAATAAATTTAATATAACTTAGTTAAAAAATATATATTACTTTGTCCCAAGCGTATGCCTCTATCATCTGCCAGTACACAACAGTGTCTTAGATTTCCTAATCCTCGGACACATATACCATCTAAAAATGAAGCAAACTTATTAGCACAGATTCCAAAAAAAGCAATTAATCTTGATTCAATTTTATAATTTTTTTACCTATTTACAATTGGCTACTGATAAACTGTAATATATGCATATTTTTACCCCATGCTTGGCATAGTTATGGATGATTTTTCCTTGGTTTCATTGAATTCAATGCTCCTAATCCTTCAAATTCATGTTTTACACTTAGGTGAGCATAGGAAGGCGAAAAGAGCAAGAAATGGGCCAAAAATGGACAAATTGGGCCTAAATCAGTGTTCCACACGGCCTAGGCACTTCCACACGGATGAACCACACACCCGTGTGTCTTGGCCATGTCGACATGAAATCAAGTCAGAATTGCACACAGCCTGAGCACTTGCACACGGGCGTGGCACACGATCATGTCCCTGTCGAGCCCAAGTTTAATTCTACTCAGAAAATGCCACTTTTGAAGGTTTTGAAGCATTCTAAAGCCTATGTAAACACCCTAGAAGAGGATTCAGAGACACACAGAGTAGAAGGCAGAAAAATACTCAAGGATAGCCATCGAAATCACCTTAGAGGCTGGATCTACATCAAGATTGAAGATTTCCATCCAATTTCCTAGAAGTTCTTTGGGTTTCTTTATGTTTTGTTGTTTTCTAAACTTTGAGATGTTTTCCATTATTATTATGAACTAAACTCCCTAAATACCTAAGGGAGATGAAATCTAAGATAGATCTTATTATTATTTGAGTTATATGATAAATACTTATTTTTATTATTAATTGTGAGTTTAACCCTTGTTTTAATATTCCAGGATATTAATTCAGGTTTTTGATGTGCTTATTCAGTGGAGGAAAAGTCCATGTTTAAGAGTAGATCATTCATAATTAAGCGGAGTTGTATGCAATCTTAGATATAGGACCACATAAATCTGTCGAATTAGAGTCAAATCTAATAAGGGAATCCATAGATCGAGTTAATGCGACAATAGGGGTTTTAATTAAAAAGAGATTTCAATTAATCAATCTAGAGTTAGTTGTTTTTAGTCTCGAGAGAGATATTAACATAAATCAGGGATTTCTACGAATTAAGTCAAGTGAATAGATCTTCTAATTCAAAGATAATAAGTGAAGTTTAGGTGGATTCTTCCTTGGGTATTATTTTCTCCATCGATTTTCCTAAAGTATTTTCCAACTTCTATCTCTGTCGTAATCCTAGATAATTAGATAATTAGTTTTAGTTTAAAAACACCCTTTAGTTCTTAGGCTAGATAATAAAAAGATAGTAATTACTAGTACTTTTAGTCCTCGTGGATACGATATTTCTGGTCTCACCACAACTATACTACTGTTCGATAGGTGCGCTTGCCTTAAGTCAAATTTTTAGTTAGTTTCTCAATCATCAGCTACACATGTGGTTGGTGACTCCCTAATGCCAGAAATGGCATTCTGTATAGAGCCCAAGATTGCAGCAGTATCAGAAATCCACATATATCTTGTGTTTTATTCTTTGCCACTCGACAAAGCTCATGATAGAACGTCGCCAATATCGCTAAGCCCTAACTACAGGAACGAGCTTAGTACAAATCGACCAATAGAGGCAAGTACATAATGTGGACCTTATTATCATTTGCATTCAGCATAAGTACCCCCTATCAGCTGTAATATATAGGCTTGAGTAGTGCACATCAGCTTCGACTCAGTGGCACTGGTCGATAAGGTTTGGAAATTTTCATTCAACCAAGAAAATTTCAAACTAGTAAATCTAGGTTCCCCATAACTAAAGTGAGCATCCAAGCAATTGGCACCAGAGGGCTAAAGGTTCAGCCACTTTACTTGAACCTGTGATCACATCATCGTCAACTGGAAGCCCAAGTTGCATTGTGACATCTTCCAGGGTGATGGTCCACTCCCCACACAATCGATAAAAAGTGTGGGTCTCCGGGTGCCACCATTCAACCAAGGCAAATATTAAGTCCACCCTTAAGTCAAACATTCGGACCAATGCCACTATTCTAAATCTGGCAGCATCCAATTACGGTATAATTTGTTCGTCTGAATAGTACCTCAGAATATGGACTCACGACCTCAACACCCGGGACTCATCCTGTCCATATCGAATAATCACATTTGTTAAATTGGCTAAGAAAATATAAATTAAACAACAATTCTATAAATATATTTTTGAATAATAAATATCAAAATATTTATCAACTCGTTAATCATCAGTGCAGTGTGATCAAATGCTTGGAGAAGAGAACTCATTGTGATATCTCCATAATTAATAAAAAATTTAATCACCATTTCAAAAAACTAAATACAATTAAATATTATATTATAATATAACAATTATTAAAATTAAAAAATCACATACATTAAATCTATTAAATTCCCCCTCCAAAAATGCCAACACAACAATCACAAAACTTCGAATAACACCAAAAAAAATTCAATTTCTCTCTTTTTTTTTCCAAATTTCAGCTGGTAGGGTGGAAGGGGGACCATTGAGATTTATATAGGGAGAGTGGGGAGAAGAAGAAAAAAAAGCTTGACTTGCGCGTAACTGTGAGGTCAAATCGACGATAGGTGGTAGGTCGAAGCCAACCAACTCAGGCCTTTTTTTTCTAATTTGTTTTATTCATCTTTTTTTTTTTAGTTTTTTTTCAATTTTTTTATTTATATATTTTTTTCCGGTTTGAATTAGGTCTATCGAAATCCCATGATATTCAACCTTGCTTTATTCGAGTCCATCAACAATTCCATGACCCAATGTTAGAATTAAGTAACCCGAATCCTTATTTAAATAAAATACAGTAGTAAAATAAAATAAAAGAAGAATCCATATAGAATTACACTTCTTTTATTTTCTTTTTAGAATAAGGTTTTTAAACCTTATTAAATTCCATCTATTTGATATTGATTAGAATAAAGTGTTTTAGTCTTACTAGAATATGGCTTTACAAGCCTATAAATAGACATAATCTATTCCTCTTGTATTAAATTCGAATTCGACATAGTGAATTTTCTTCTCCTCTGCCCGTGGTTTTTTCCCAAAAGGGTTTCTACGTAAAAATTTGTGTGTTCTTTGTTTTATTTTTTTATTTTATTTTCACAAATTGGTATCAGAGATTCTGAGTTTTTCATCTCGATCACGGTGATAGCGTCTTTGAAGTATGAAATTCCGCTGTTGGATCGCAACACCAAATTTGAGTTGTGGCAGATTAAGATGTAAGCAGTTCTTGCGCAGATGGATCTGGAGGATGCCCTACTAGGGATAGATAAGATGCCTTCGAATTTAACAGATGAAGAGAAGAAGCGTAAAAATCGAAAGGCATTAATACAATTACATCTGCATTTGTCTAATGAAATTTTACAAGATGTGATGAAAGAGAAGACCGCCACTGCATTATGGAAGAGGCTAGAACAAATATGTATGTAGAAAACTCTAACAAGCAAGTTGCATATGAAGAAGAGTCTTTATGCTCATCATTTGGAGGAAGGTGCGTCTGTACACGAACACTTAACAGTGTTTAAAGAAATTCTCTCAAACTTGGAGGCCATGGAGGTTCAATATGATAAGGAAGATCTATGGTTGATTCTACTTTGTTCGTTGCCCCCGTCTTATTCAACCTTTAGAGACACGATTTTATATAGCCGCGAGTCTCTCACAGTTGATGAGGTTTATGATTCTTTGACCTCGTATGATAAGATGAAGCATCTTGTGGTTAAACCCGACTCTCAGAGAGAGTCTCATTGCTCGTGGGAGACAAGATCGGAATGCTGATAATGATCGTGGAAGGACACAGGAACGGAATCCTCGCGGTAAATCTTAGAGTAGATCGAAGTTATATGTTTTGCAGGGTTCTACTGTTACTGGTGATGCAGTTGTCGCTTCCTCTTCCTTGTCAGATGATGATATTACTAAACTTTGGCATATGCGCCTAGGGCATATGAGTGAGAATGGCATGGTAGAATTGAGCAAAAGAGGACTTCTTGATGGGCAAGGAATTTGCAAACTAAATTTCTATGAGCACTGTGTTTTTGGGAAGCAAAAGAGAGTTCGATTCACCAGAGGAATCCATAACACGATGGGAACATTGGAGTATATTCATTCTGATCTGTGGGGGGCATCCAGAGTGCCTTCGAGAGGTGGAGCTAATTCTATGCTAACCTTTATTGATGATTTTTCCAGAAAAGTTTGGGTGTTCTTCCTAAAGCAGAAAAGCGATGTGTTTTCTGCATTTAAGTCTTAGAAAATTATGATTGAAAAATAGAGGGGAAAACAAATAGAATACCTCCGCACAAACAATGGCTTAGAGTTCTGTTCTGATGAGTTTAATAAATTGTGCAAGTCAGAAGGGATCGTGAGACACTTGATAGTTCGTCATACTCCATAGCAAAACGGCATTGCAGAACGAATGAACAGAACGATCATGGAAAAGGTTTGATGTATGTTGTCAAATGCCAACTTACCGAAGTCGTTTTGGGCAAAAACAGCCTCTACTGCATGTTTTTTTATCAACCGATCTTAATCCGTTGCCATTGAGAAAAAGACTCCACAAGAGGTATGGTCTAGTAATCCTGCTAATTATTCTGATTTAAAGATCTTTGGGTGTCCTACGTATGCTCATGTTGATATTGGAAAATTAGAACCGAGATCCATTAAATGTGTTTTTCTTGGTTATAAAGCTGGTGTAAAAGGGTATAAGTTATGGTGTCCTGAAAATAGAAAAGTTATGATTAGCAGAGATGTTTTTTATGAAACTTCTATGCTACCTAACTTATCTCTTAAAGACTCTTTCAATAAAGAAAATCAAAAGCAGGTGGAGCAACAGATTAATACAGAGTCGACTCCTCAAGCCAGTACAAAAATTGAGAATAGAGTTGCTTCTTCACCACAATAATCTATCGCCAAAAACAGAACTAGAAGAGAAATTAAACCTCCAAAGAAGTATGCCGAGGCTAATCTAGTTGCTTATGCTTTAAATGTGGTTGAAGATATAGATGCGAATCAAGAGCCATCTAATTATTCTGAGGCGATTAGCTGTGAAGACTCAGAAAAGTGGATGTTTGCTATGCAAGAGGAGATGGAATCACTCCACAAAAATAGAACATGGGATCTTGTAAAACTTCCTAAAGGTAAAGAGGTTGTTCGTTGTAAATGGGTGTTTAAAAAGAAAGAAAGGGACTCTAGGAGTTGAAGAACCCAGATATAAAGCAAGGCTTGTTGCAAAGGGTTACAGTCAAATTCCAGAAGTGGACTTCACATATGTGTTCTCTCCAGTTGTTAAGCATAGTTCGATTCAAGCTTTGCTTGGTATTGTGGCCATGCATGATTTGGAGCTTGAGCAGTTAGATGTAAAAACTGCATTTTTGCATGGAGAACTTGAGGAGGACATTTTCATGCAACAATCAGAGGGTTTTACAGTCTTAGAAAAAGAGGACTATGTTTGCTTGCTGAAAAAGTCCCTTTACGGTTTAAAACAGTCACCAAGACAGTGGTACAAGAGGTTTGATTCCTTTATGACTTCTCATGATTTCAAAAGAAGTAGTTTTGATAGTTGTGTTTACTTTAAGAAAAACAGTGATGGTTCTTTTATGTATCTACTTCTTTATGTTGATGACATGTTGATAGCAGCAAAAGATAAAAGAAAGATAAGAAAGGTCAAAGCCCAACTAAGTGAAGAATTTGAGATGAAAGATTTAGGACCAGCAAAGAAGATACTTGGTATGGAGATTCTCAGAGATAGAAAAACAAGTAAATTGTAACTAAGTCAAAAGGGGTACATTGAGAAAGTTCTTTGCAGATTCAATATGCAGAGTGCTACGCCTGTTAGTACTCCTTTAGCAGCCCATTTCAAACTTTCATCGGCTTTGTCTCCACAATCAGATGATGAGATTGAGTACATGTCACATGTTCCATACTCTAGTGTAGTGGGATCTCTCATGTATGCTATGGTTTGTTCATGTCCAGATTTATCATATGCAGTCAATGCAATTAGCAGATATATGGCGAATCCCGATAAAAAACACTGGAAAGCAGTTCAGTGGATTTTAAGATACTTACGAGGTACTACTGATGTTTGCTTACAGTTTGGAATAACTGAAGATGGAGTCATTGGGTATGTTGATACTGATTTTGCTGGAGACCTTGATAGAAGAGGATTTCTCATAGGTTATGTCTTTACAATAGGAGGTTGTGCAATCAGTTGGAAAGCCACTATCCAAACTACAGTCGCTTTGTCTACCACTGAAGTTGAGTACATGGCGATTACTGAGGCTTGTAAAGAAGCTATTTGGTTGAAGGGACTCTTTAGTGAACTCAATGAAGACCTTCAAATTAGCACAGTATTTTGTGACAGTTAGAGTGTCATCTTTCTTACAAAAGATCAAATGTTTCATGAGAGAACAAAACACATTGATGTTCGATATCATTTTGTTCGTGATATTATTGGTGTGGTGATATTGTTGTAAGCAAAATTAGTACTCATGAAAATCCTGCAGATATGATGACTAAGTCACTTCCTATAACCAAGTTTGAGCATTGCTTAAACTTGGTTGGTGTTCATTGTTGAAGTTAAACCCTTAAAGGGTTTTATGGAAGAGGTGGAGAACTTGTTCGTTGAGAGTTCGCGAAGAAGAACTTGTTCATTGAGAATTCGTGTCAAGGTGGAGATTGTTAGAATTAAGTGACCTGAATCCTTATTTAAATAAAATACAATGATAAAATAAAATAAAAGAAGAATCCATATAGAATTACACTTCTTTTATTTTATTTTTAGAATAAGGTTTTTTAAACCTTATTAAATTCCATCTATTTGATATTGATTAGAATAAGGTGTTTCAGTCTTACTAGAATATGGCTTTACAAGCCTATAAATAGACATAGTCTATTCCTCTTGTATTAAATTCGAATTCGACATAGTGAATTTTCTTCTCCTCTGCCCGTGGTTTTTTCCCGAAAGGGTTTCTACGTAAAAATTTGTGTGTTCCTTATTTTATTTTATTTTATTTTATTTTCACACCCAAGGATGCTTTTAGTGAAAAAAGGTTCGGTCAGCCTTCATCTAACTCACCACCTTAATAACTATAATCGTTGTCGCACCAAGACAACCATCAACTTATGCCCACCGTAATTGGCACCTCCTCCACTAAAGGGTTTCCTTGACAACATAACCAATTAGAACCTGTGACTATATAACCATTGTCAACTGAGAGCCCTATTTTTATTTGAAACTGTGACTGCATAACTATCAATTAGGAAATAAAATCTGAAGGTGATGATGCACTCCCTAAAACAAAAAATGAAATCCATCAGTGTCCAAGCTCCACCAAATCACTATTAAATAAAACATACCTTCAAACTATCAAAATTTCTAACTAAAACACAAACACAAAATCAAAAACAAAAAAAATTTATTCTCTCCCCATTTTCTCAACGCTTAATTTTTTTTTTCATGTTCTCTCCCCTACGACTAATCACAAAAACTTCTCCCTTTCTTAAAAAAACCAACTACTTCAACATATACTGATCTTCCATTGAGTATGTATATATATAATCTTTTAAGTTGCCACACAACCTGATGACACTAAAATAAAAATAATTTTTTTTTTTGACAAGAGTGTCACCAACGAGAACGATGACAACAAAAAATATATAGTATTTTTTTTCCAACATATTTTTCAACTGAAATGCTTTTTTTAAAAAAAAATCTAGTGCCGCCAAAGAGAACGATTGCACCCATTCAAATATTTTTTTTTCTTTTTTCTTTTTTCTTTTTATCATAGAATATTCGTATTTTGAACAGATATGTAAAAAAAATGCATAACAAGGACCTTGTAATAATAACTTTTCTATGAGTTGGTCATGATTTGGTGTCACCCAGTTGTCACCCATGGATTTTTGAAGTTCCATGCAACACGAGTTCTCTCTAAATCTCTAGGTATTTTTTCTTGAGTTCGCACGAACTTGTTTTAACTGATTATTTGTTGCATCTGTTTAAACGAGAGATGTTCCTACTACCAGGTACTTCCTTAATGAATACGAGTGTTACATAATCGAGAGGGTCGTGAGTACGCGCCAAGATTGTTTTTACTCTCAGTAATCACTAATTGGTGAGGAAAGCTGATTCAAGTAATGAAAGCTGTCCAAGATCAGCATCAAAGGGGTTGGTAGGCCTTTAACTTTTGATAAATTTTAGTCAATAAATGGTAAAAATATTTGTTTCGGCCCCTCTCCAAAATTGTCAGTTTAATTCTGCCCACTCCCTTTTTTTTCTTGGTTCTTGTAACTGGATTCGTGACCATAAGATCACTATCCTCTGCTAAAAGGTTGTACAGCCTGTCAATATTAAATATGTATTAAAAGAAAAAACCCCATCAGCAACAACGACAAAACTGTGAGAGCAGAAAGTGAAACTCATTAATCATATTCACTTGTCTACATATACATGCTGTTGCATGGATTTAAATTGCAATTTTCGTATCACTCTGATTTTGCAGGGTCAAGTTGATATAGTTCAATCTTCAAAGGTATGTTGTAAACTTTATCAAACAATTTGTAAATATAGTGAGAAACTTCAGTTGGATCAAATTTCAGTTTCCTTTTAATCTTTAATCATTGATGATGACATTCCTAGAGAGAGTTATAGGCCTTTAGCATAAGTTATCGACTTGGTTTCTGGGCAAAATTAAATGTTAGTATTCAACTTTATTCTCCATGAACTTTGTTTGTTACTGTAATTTTTTTATTAGATTTTGATTGTGCCTAATTTTCCTATTATGAACTATATTCTGAATAAAACCTGCTTAGCTGCTTATGAACCTTAGCTTTTCTCAAACTAGTCTAGTCTATGTCCTGGTAAGAATATATATATATATCTCAAATCAAGGTCCTTTCATGATAAAATGTGAATCTTTTAAGATTCTCTGCATAGGAGTAATATCATTTTAGGTTGTTCTTCAAAAGAGATTTAATTTTGACATAAAATCAAATATTGAAAAGTAAAGGATCTGGAGCATTGATAATACCTTTTCTTTTTGCTGTATTTGTATCTTTTGTTCCAGAATACATGGAAGGTGAACCAGTAAATGTTAATGAGTTCCAAGAATTAGCTAGGCAGGCCCTTCCCAAAATATACTATGACTATTATAGTGGTGGAGCTGAGGATGAGTACACACTAAAACAAAATGTGGAAGCATTTCAAGGAATTACGTAAGCTGTTAAGCGTGGTAATGAAAGTAATGTAGGTAGCAAGGTGAAAATTCTACTCATTTCTTTACTTCCATTCTCAGGATCCGGCCAAGAATACTTGTTGATGTCAGCAGAATCGATTTGTCAACAACTATTCTCGGCTACAAAATCTCAGCGCCCATTTTGATTAATCCAAGTGCTAAGCATAAGTGGGCACACCCTGAAGGTTTGAATCTTCTTAGGCTGTCCTTCACTTCTTTTACTATTTCAAGTACCAATTTTACTATTTTCGTTGTGTTTCAACAGATGAGGTTGCCACAGCCAGAGCAGCTGCTGCATGTGATACAATAATGGTACAAAAATAATATAGCTAGTTTTAGGTTCATTGGCTTGCCTATATGTGAGTACTGAATTGTGTTATGAATGCAGATTTTATCCTACAGGTCTACCTGTACTATTGAGGAGGTCGCTTCAAGCTGCAATGCTGTTCGGTTCTTCCAGTGTTATGTACAGTGCTGCTCCAACTATTCCAGTGAATCTTAATTTTTTGTTTCAGATTTCAAATCCCAAAAAAGAACTGAATTTATCAGAGATTGATAATTTATCCTTTACTGAACAGGTATACAAGAGGCGAGATATATCTGCTAATTTAGTACAGAGAGCTGAAAGATGTGGATACAAGGCCATTGTCCTAACAGTTGATAGCCCTAGGCTTGGTCGAAGGAAGAAAGACATAAAGAACAAGTCACATACTTATTCATTATTCATTCATTTTGTTTCATTCTAGCAAATTTATATAAATTCTTTATATGCTGAAATTTTATTCCCTATATCAACATATTCGACTTGAGGTTGAATTTATGCCTTTCATTTAAAATTTTTAATACTTTTGTAGAATGGTTACCCTCAATTGAAGAACTTTGAAGGTCTCATATCGACTCGAGTTTCCACTGTAAGTGATACTTTATTTTTCCCAATTATTGCTAAATATATCAGTATGCAACCACTGCTATATTAATTGAAAGGAATATGCATTGATGCTTATGTCCATGTTCAGAAGAAAAAAGAAAGTATAGGTTTTGCTTTCTGCTATCTTGCTTACAGTATGGAGGCAAATCACCCTTAGGGCAGTGTGGTACCTCCAAGCTGGAAGGCTCAGCTTTTGGCGTTCACTGATGATATTCATGTTTATGTTGTTCATTTCTGGGAATATATCTTACCTTGGAAGTTCTATTCAAAGCTGAGATTCATTAAAGCATGTCGTATTCATCTAGTATATTGAACTTTTACAGGATGACGGTTCAAACATAGAAGCATTTGATGCCAACCCTGCATTTGATGCCTCTTTGTTGTGATAAAGCTATAGTGCTTTTATCTCGGGTTATTTTAATCCCAAGAATAATATCTGCTACACCCATATTCTTCATAGCAAAGTTGTTTGACAAGAATTTTTTTATATTTTCTATTTGTTCCAAATCCATGCCAAAAATGAGCATGTCATCTACATATAAGTAAATTATGACACCTTTTTCATTTTCAAATTTGATATATATACACTTATCGGATTCATTTATTTTATAACCATTAGCTAAAACAACATTGTCAAACTTTTGGTGCCACTTTTTTGGTGCTTGTTTAAGTCCATATAAAGATTTAACAAGCTTACAAACCTTATGCTCTTGTCCTGGAACAACAAATCCTTCTGGTTGTTCCATGTACACTTTCTCTTCCAATTCACCATTTAAAAATGCAGTTTTAACATCCATTTGATGAACAACCAAATTATATATAGAGGTAAGTGATATTAAGAGTCTAATTGTAGCAATTCTTGCTACTGGAGCATAGGTATCAAAGTAATCAATACCTTGTTTTTGTGTAAAACCTTTGGCTACCAACCTTGCTTTAAACTTATCAATGGTTCCATCGACCTTCATTTTTTTTTTTGAAAATCCATTTACAACCTATTGGTTTGGAACCCGGTGGAAGATCAATTAAGATCCAAGTTTGATTTCCTATTATTGAATCTATCTCATCATTTATTGCTTCTTTCCGAAAAGCAGAGTCTTGAGATTTCATTGCCTCTTCAAATGTAATAGGATCAGGTTCCGTATTATAACAATAAGGTATCTTATTGCATAAACTTTCACATTTTCCTTCTACAAGAAACATAATGAAATCTGGTCCAAAATCCTTAACCTTTTTAATTCTCTTACTTCTTCTTAATTATTGACAAGATTCATCATTATTATCAATTTGTTCCAATGGAATCTCATTCTCATTTGAAGAATGAATCAATTGTTGTGGCTGTAATTGTCTTGATATAGAATTAAATCTATTTTCATCAAAAATAGCATCTCTTGATTCAATAACAATATTAATTGAAATTGAATCATTTGGTTCAATTACCATGAACCTATATGCCTTGCTATTATGTGCATATCCTATAAATATGCATTCAATTCCTCTTTTACCTAACTTTTTACGTTTAGGTGTTGGAACTTTGACAATAGCTCTACAACCCCAAACCTTCAAATAATTAAGGTTTGGTTTCCTTTTCTTCCATTGTTCATAGGGTGTTATTTTAGTTTCCTTATTAGGAACTCTATTCAATATATGACAAGCTGTTAGAATAACTTCTCCCCAAAAACCTTGTCCAAGACCTGAATATGATAACATTGAATTTACCATTTCAGTCAAGACTCTATTTTTCCTTTCAGCTACACCATTTTGTTGTGGTGTGTAGGGGGCTGAAACTTGATGGATAATCCCAGTGGATTCAAAATAACTTGGATTATAGTATTCTCTACCTCTATCCGATCTTAAGCACTTGATAAATGATTCACACTGAAGTTCAACTTCAGATTTATAAACTTTAAATTTATCAAGTGCTTCATCTTTTGAATACAATAAATATACATAACAATATCTAGAACAATCATCAATAAAAGTAACAAAATATTTCTTTCCACCTAATGTAGGAGTATTATGCATGTCAAATAAATCACTATGTATCAAATCAAACAATTTTGTATTTCTTTTAACCTTAGGGAAAGGGTTTCTTGTAATTTTAGTCAACATACATGTATTGCATTTTCCAATATTATTATTAAAAATCGGAATTAAATCTAACTTATACATGTCATTCAATTTCCTATAATTCAAATGACCTAATCTATAATGCCATAAACAAAAAGACTCAACCATATAAGCAGAAATAGTATTTTTATTCTTATTAATAATATTTAGTTTGAACATACTCTCATACATATACTCTTTCCCTACAAAAATTCCTCCCTTAGACAAAATAAAATTATCTGCCTCAAAAACAAGTTGAAACCAAACTTATTTAATGAGACTTCCGGACACTAAATTTCTTTCTAACACGGTACATAATATACATCATTTAAGGTTAAAACATTTCCAGAAGTGAATTGTAGTTCAATAGACCCTTTGCCTTTGATTACTGCGGTGGAAGAATTTCTCATGTACAAGACATTGACATTTTCACATTATGTGAACTTTGTGAACATGCTTTTGTCTTTGCACACATGTTTGGTTGCTCCGGTATCAATCCACCATGTATTATCATCTTGAGCCATATTAATTTCAGATATCATTGCAACGAACTTTTCGTTATTATTAGCCTTAGAAGATGATTTCTTCTTTAAAAATCGACATTCATTCTTGAAATGTCTCGGCTTACCACAATGATAGCATGAGCCCTTTTGTTTCTTTTTGAACTTAGGTACTCCATCAGTCTGTTTGAACTTTCTCTTGAATGGTTTAGTAGTCTGTACTTCCTCCGTAACATGCACTTTGGCATTTTCAGAATTTAGATCCTGATCTTGCTTTCGGTATTCTTCTTCAATACGAAGATGATTTGCCAAAGCCTCAAGAGATATTTCATCTTTCTTATGTTTTAGACTTCTTTTAAAGTCTTTCCAAGATGGAGGAAGTTTGTCTATTATGGAAGATACAACAATCATTTCATCCATTTTCATATCATATTGCTTGAATTGATTCAACATCTTTTCAATATCACAGAATTGTTCCATAACAGAACGACCATCAACCATTTGATAATTATTGAAACGGCTGATAAGAAATTTCTTACTTGTAACATCCCCGGTCATGTATCTTGTCTCCAATTTGTCCCATAATTCTTTAGCGGTGACCTCGTTTTGGTAGGTGTCGAACAAACCATCAGATAAACCATTCAATATGTGGCCCATGCACATGTAATCAACATTGTCCCATTTTTACCTTTCTCCGGTTGCAGCAACAGATTCGTTTTCAGTCTCGTCAAGTCTTGGAGTATCCAAAACATAGCAATCTTCAAAGTTGATAATAGGAAGTGCATCTTTTTCTGCCATCGTCGAAAATTGCCACCATCAAACCAGTCAAGTTTGACAAAATTGGAAGCAAACTCCCTTAGTGTTCCACTTTCATGAGTTGTGGTAGTCATCATGAAATATAACCTTAAAATTGTTAGTACAAATCTCCAGTGAGGAAAATCTCGAATACACGAACGGAACTCGAACAAAAGAAGAAATAGGATAAGGCTCCAAGGCGTGTATAAAGTCACTATCTTTAAGGTTATATTCGCCCCCACCTATCTTCAGTGTGCAAACGAGTTTCAAGCAAATTAACCTCGAGGATACAGTGAAGGCAATGGCTATTTGCGTTTTGTACTGACGAGAATAGCCCACTACACACTGAGCAATGTATGACAAGGAACTCAATTTCTATAAAAGATTTCTGCAGTAATACTTTATAGAATAATCTTATAATATTAGAAAACGAAGGAAGGAAAGAAAGAATCTTAGAATTTGATGGTATGATTTCCAAATGAAATCTCATTCCTATTTATAGGAATTTTCATGTCTTTTCATAGAGACATCTTTCATCAATAGGTGTCTTTCTGAATAATAATATATTTAAAATTATTCATTTAATTATAACTATTCAAATAAAATTATTTAAATAGTTATAATTCTTTTTCAAAAAATCAAACAATATAATCTTTTGATTAATTACACCTATTCATTTATAGTTATTAGAACACTATAAATATTGTTGAAAATGTTCCAACATTTGTCTTGGAAGGTATAGAGTATAAACCAACAAACAGGATAGATTGACTTGTCACATGCTTTTTGGAATTCATATTTACCCATTCTTATATTAGAAGTAACCTGTGAATGTACAGGACTAACCTAAATAGTTATATTGTTTAATTACTATCAGCTTAAAAGTTTGATAGAAGGCTCTTAAGGAAGCTCTTATATGTATATTTTTACTATCATTTAGTCACTAGGCATTTAAGCTACCTTTTTTTTTCAGTCCTGATAACTTGAAGCCATTAATCGCAGCATTTGCAGGATATAAGATGGTTAAGATCTATTACAAACTTGCCAGTTCTGCTTAAGGGAGTACTTACTCATGAAGATGGTAAGAAGAGGCTCATCAAATTAGTTGCATTATAGTTTCTTGTTATATAGTAAATGATGAAATGGACATTTCAACTTTCTAAATTAGAAATGTTTTTAGAACAATTGCAAGGGGTTTATTATTTAAAGTCAGCTTGTGTCATTGATATAAAAAGAGTCACTTGAATTTGATATATCAACATTGGCAGCAATAAAGGCTGTTGAAGTAGGGGTTGATGGGATTGTTGTCTCAAATCATGGAGCTCGCCAGCTAGATTATGCTCCACCCACTATTTCTGTTCTAGAAGAGGTAAAACCTCTCATACTCGCTGTTGGTCATGCTTTCTCGTCACAACATTTAGATTTTTCAACATGATTCAGATATTATGGGAAGTGGTTAATGCATGAAAATCATAATTTTTTTTCTGTGATGTGCATGAGGAAAAGTGTTGAAATTAGAGATGAATACTCCAATCTATTGAGGAAAAATGAATACTCCAATCTATTGAGGAAAAACTTACTCAATATGTATTTCTTAGAAATATATACAACTATATATACATGAAGATTGGATCAACTTAAGAAAGAATATCTCTTAATTAGAATCTCTGAAAATTAGTTGTAATCTCTAAAGAGACTAATTAATGTTATCAAATAATCAAAAGACTCTCAATACTCCCCTTCAAGTTGGTGCATAGATGCCTCGCATGCCCAACTTGCAAAGAAGATTATGATAAGTCTTATAGTTGAACCCTTTAGTACAAACATCTACCACCTGTTCTTCGGATGCTAAATAAGATAGACTTAAGGCACCACTGGCTACTTTTTCCTTAATAAAATGACGATCTATTTCGATTTGCTTGGTTCTATCATGCTGCATTAGATTCTGAGTTATGCTGATGGCCGCTTTATTGCCACAGTCCAAGGTTGATCCATTTTCGTTCAACAACTTTAGCTCTTCCAATATCTTTTGCAGCCATAAAAACTCACAAAAATCTTGAGCCATGGCCCTATATTCAACCTCTGCACTTTATCAAGGCACAACACTTTGTTTCTTGCTCCTCCAAGTGAATAAGTTTCCTCCCACAAGACTACAGTAACCCGTTGTAGACCTTCTGTCATCAAGAGAGCCAGTCCAATCTGCTTTTGTAAATACTTCTATCTTGAGATGACTATTTTTGGAGAAGAGAATACCTTTGCACGGTGCAAACTTCAAATAGCACAAAATTCGCAATACTGCCTACACATAAGTTTCATGAGAATCATGCATAAACTAGCTTACCAAACTAACTGCATAGGCTATATCAAGTCGAGTATATGAGAGATAAATCAATCGTCCAACGAGTCTTTGATATATCCTTTTATCCACCATTTCACCAATCCCTACTTATAACTTGTGATTACTCTCAATAGGTGATTCTGTTGGTTTGCAACCTAAGATGTCAGTCTCTGTTAGAATATCTAAGACATACTTTCTTTGGGAAATAAAGATTCTTTTTTTCGATTTGGCCACTTCTATTCTGAGGAAATATTGTAACTTTCCTAAGTCTTTGATTTCAAATTCCTGAGCCAATTGTTTCTTAAGTCAGGTCATTTCTTACTTGCCTTCTCTTGTCATAATTATGTTATCGACATAAACTATAAGGAGAGTAATCTTACCTTTGAGATGTTTTACAAAGAGGCTATGATCAACATTACTTTTGTCAATAGTCAAACGACACCATGGCCTTACTAAATCTGTCAAACCAGGCTCTGAGAGTTTGCTTTAGTCCATATAGAGCCTTTTTCAGTCTACATATCTTCTCTTGAGTATCTTTATCCTCGAATTCTAAAGGAACTCTCATATACACTTCTTCTTCCAGGTCTCCATATAAGAAAGAATTCTTTACATCAAGCTGTAGTAAGTTTTAGTCGAGATTTGCTGCACATGATAAAAGGATCCTAATCGTGTTCAATTTAGAAACTAGAGAAAATATTTCTTGATAATCCACTCCATATGTCTAAGTGAATCTTTGCGCTATTAATCTGACTTTGAGTCTTTCAATTGAATCATCAGTCTTATACTTGATAGTAAACACCCATTTGTAGCCAACCATTTTTTACCCCTCAAGAGGATTAACTAGTTCTCATCTCTCATTTTTTGCTAAAGCCTTCATTTCTTCAATCATAGCCTTCTTCCATCTTGGATCAATGATAGCATCTCTCCAATCCTATGGAACAGACATATAGAATAAAGACAAAGCAAAAGCTCTATTGGATAGGGATAAGGAATCATAAGAGATAAAGTCAGAAATAGGATGTAAAGTACAAGTTCTAACATCTTTTCATTGGGCTATTAGTAATTCTAAGTCAGTATCAAACTTACGTAAAGAAGACTCACCTGACAGTGAAAAGTCAGGGCATAAAGTCGATTGTATGATGACATTTTTTTCTTGTCTTTTCTAATGTATATCCTTAAATCAGGCCTATCCAACAACCGTCCACTAGTCTTCTCTTGAACCAAAGTCTTTTCTAGAACTAAATTCTCCATCAGAAGAGTAGCAGAACAATGTGTCATCTCTTCATTTTCAATAACCTCCCCCTAAAGAGATGGTTGTGATGAAAAAAAAGTAAGGTTCATCCTCACGAAATGTTACATCCATACTTACATAATACTTTTTAGACTGCGGATGATACCTTTGTAACCCTTCTTTGTGGGAGAGTATCCAATAAAAACACATTTGCCTGCTCGAGGATCCAATTTACTTTCATGTCGAAAATGAATGAAACAAACATAATCAAAGACCTTCGGTGAAACTGGGTAATTCGTCTTGTCCTGTAAGGTTTTTATGAGACTTTTAAAATCAAGGACTCGAAGAGGCATCCGGTTAATGAGATAAACAGCAACCAAGATCGCATCCCCCCAATAAGGCTTTGGGAGGTTCAGTGCGAACATAAGTGATCTAACAACCTCCAAAAGATGCCGATTTTTTCTTTCGGCAACACCATTTTAAGCACTTATACCTTGACAACTGGTTTGATGCAAAATTCCATATGAATCTAAATAATCATTAAAGTTATACTTGATTTCATTATTAGTTCGCAAAATCTTAACCTTAGCATCAAATTAAGTAGTAATCAATTTATGAAAAAAGCAAAAACACAAGAAAACACCACTTTTGGACTTTAATAAAAATATCCATGTCATTTGAGTGCAACGGTTAATAAATTCAACAAACCAACGATTACCAGATAAAGAAGTAAGGCATTTGAATGAATAATCTCAAAAGGAACAATATTTCTATTATTACATAAAGGATAATTGTTTCTTGTATACTTAGCAAACTCATAGGCATCACAAACTAAAAAGTCTAACATTCTTGAAAATAAAGCAAGAAACATTTTGGCAAAAACAGTAAATGATGGATGTCTTAATTTCCTATGCCACTAAATTATCTCCCGGTTGGCATCTTTATTGTCTCCAAATAAGGCTTGAGACATACTGGACGATTGATCCAGAAGATATAAGTCATCACACAATCTACCACTGCCAATCGTCTTCCCTGTTTGGAGGACCTGAAAGACACAATGATCGGGAAATAATTCAAGTTTACAATTTAAGGCTTTAGTGATAGTACTAACAGATAAAAGGTTAACCAAAAATTTAAGGATGTGGAGGACAGAGGATAAAGTGATATTGGGAGTACAAACAACAGAACTTGTTCCAGAGGCGGAGGTAAGGGAGCCATCAGCTATTTGCACACTATCTTTATATGGACAAGTAATATAGTTAAATAAGCTTTTGTTTGACCTTATCATATGTCTATTCGCACCAAAATCAATAATCCAAGATTCAAAAGTAGATGGAGCATTTAAGACAGTACTTGATTTCGCATGATTAGACTTAGCAATCAAGGTAGAGTCCATTTAAGACAAAAGGAATCAAAGAAGCTGAATCTAGTCCAAGGTATAACTCTCAGTAGAAGTGGACTTGTCTTCTATTACATAGGTTGACAAATTTGTCTGAGATCGAGAATTACCCCTTCATTTTCCACCACGACCTCGAGTGGGGCGACCATGCAACTTTCAATACGAATCTTTAGTGTGTCAACGCTTACCATAGTAGCCACACGTCAAGTGATCCTTATCAGGCTTACCACCTGATAGACCATCCTAGTTAGCAATAAAGCCAATTTTCTCAAGAGAAAGATTATAGAGCATAACAGCACGATGACTCTCCTCTTGTTGTACATAAGAGTATGCCTCATGGAGAGAAGGGAACGGAGTCTTGCCAAGAACTTAAACCCAAATCTGATCATACTCAGCATTTAACCTAGCCAAGAAATCAAATACGCGTTCATTTTCCACCATCTTCTAAAATTTATCGGCATCATTGGTACAAGCTACCTAAAAATCTTGATAATAATTAAGTTCCTCCCATAACACATTTAATTCTGCAAAATATTGAAAATTTGTTAGCTCTCCCTGTTTTGTACCATGGACCTTATTACGAATCTCAGAAATTTGTGCATCATTCCCAACATAAAAGTAGGTGAGAGCAACAGCTTTCCAAATCTTGTCCACAGTACCAAACAACAAATAAGTTTTGGAAATATTATGTTGCATATAGTTGATAAGTCATGCTATAACAAGAGATTTCATTTAATCTCACTGACTAAAATTCGAATCAGTGAGTTCAAGTTTCATCGTTTTATCGGTGATGTATCCCTGTAAGCAACGAGCCTTAATAAACAATAAGCAAGACCTTGACCAAGCAAGATAATTATGTCCATCAAACTTCACAGGGCTAATTTGCAACGAGAGATTATCGATTGGAACCACTAGTTTCTCGTCTTTAGACATAATGTTGGAAAAAAAACACCTAATATCCCAAAAAAAACTACTTGGAAAATTAGAGAAAAAAAAAACCTAAAAAAAGAACACAAAAGAGATCCCACAAAAAACTTAGCCAAAAAACACCACCACTGAGAGGAGAATGACCAGAAGGGAGCAAAGAGCATAGCGATGGCATCAGAAAAACACAACAGTAGGAGGTGAAGCCCACGCGCAACGCGTGAAACAAAGCTGCAATAAATTGCAACGACGCGTGAAGCCCATGTGCAGGTCTTCTGGTCATTGAAGTCTAGGGTTTCGTTGGCAAGTGGATGCCAACTCCAATGGTAGGGGCAGTGAGAGAGAAAAATAATGCTAGGGTGGAAAGTACCAATTTTATTTTTCTAGAGTTTTTGGAAAAAAAATTAGAAAACGAATCCCAAAAATCAAATAAAAAAACTGATAGCATGATGAAATTAGAAATGAATACTCTAATATATTAAAAGGGAAAACTCAGTCAAAAGTATGTATTTCTTAGAAATATGTACAACTATATATACATGAAGATTAAATCAACCTAAAGAAAGAATATGTCTTAATTAGAATCTCTAGAAATCAATTGGAATCTCTTAAAATACTAATTCATACTATCAAATAATCAAAAGATTCTCAACAAAAAGTGATATGGAATACTAATTATTAATTTGATATTTATCCTAATATTTGTTATTTACTTAAAACATTCATGCTAATATATCAAAGAACCCCTCATGCTACCATGTTATGTCTAAGCAAGCCCTTCGTTAAATAAACCTTTAATCTATGATATTTACACATTAAAGCCCTTTATTTTAATTTAGGTAATTAATCTTTTTTCTTTTATTTTTGCTCATCATAATTTTGTTAGTTATAAAGATTTTTCTACTAAACACTCAAATGTATAGGATTAAAACTCTATTAGTCTACAAATTTTTGTAAAAGAAATAAACTTTTTATAAAGTATTTAGTAGTTTGATGGTGACCAAAAATCAGATCATATGTTGCCAAAACTAATGCAGTTGCTTCTAAACCTGATATAGGTTTTGGATCACCTTTGATGACCACTCAGACTGACCATGAAAAAATTGTTTTGTTTCTCTCCCCTTTTTCTCCTCTTTCTTATGCTATTCAATTTGTTTTTCTGGCTTTTCATAGTTGTGATGTCCTTGTACTTCTTTGCTTGTGTTTAAACAAGAAATTTTTTGAATAAAATTAGTTTTACAAGGACTAGCTGATCGAGAAAGTAGGGTGTATGGTATCGGAATCTTCATTTTCCCTGAAATACTTTATCCAACACATATTTGTACATGTGTATACGAGTATAATCCTCTAAATATATAGAAAAACTGAAAAATATCAAATATACTACTTTACCCATCGCCGATACTAATTCTAAGTTGGAGTAAGCAACTTGTTAAAGTGCAAATGTTGAGGAGAGGCATCACAGTGAAAACCAGTTATGGTGTTAAACCACAAACGTCTTGTGTAGCACATGCATTATAAGAACATTAGCATTAGGCATGTGAGTTGTTTTTAAGCGTCGCTTGTGCAGGTGGTTAGTGCAGTTAAGGGAAAGATTCCTGTTTTATTTGATGGAGGAATAAGACGAGGAACAGATGTTTTCAAGGCGTTAGACCTTGGTGCGCAAGCTGTCCTTGTAAGTTCTTTCTAGATCTCATGAGCTTTACCGCTTTAAAGTTCATATATATGTATACACACACACATACATGATTAAAATGAGTTTTTGTGTCCTTGGCAAGTGTGGAACTTGAATAAACACTTACGTGGAGAATGATATGTAAGAGTTGCAGATTGGAAGGCCAGCAGTTTACGGACTTGCAGCAAAGGGAGAATACGGGGTGAAAAGGGTTATTGAAATGCTTAGGGATGAACTTGAGCTCACCATGGCTCTCTCTGGATGCACTACTCTCAACCATATTACCAGAAAACATGTCAGAACTAAGCATGAGAGACCCCGCTCCATGCTTTAAAATACTACTTCAATATTGTTGAATCGCATTCATAAATGTATTCAGATCATTCCTGAATCTGTCATCATTTAATTAAACAAACTCATAAATCAGCTCGTATTAATGGTTGTACTACTTTTCATTTGAGGCAATAGAGGAAACTGCGACCCTGTATTATTCAAGCATTCTGAAGAATATTAGTAAATTTAAATTACCCATGAAATTTATTGTTTCATCTATGAAAACCATTTCCATTGCTTACAGTGATATTAAACAAATTGTTATATGACGGGCAATCATTTACATTACCGAACTGTTACTAGATACTATTTGATTGAACAGTTAATTCTTCAAAGACACCCTACACCATATACATATTGCGCGACTACAGTTTAAGAGTGGTCCAAACATGCTACGTATTGCCAACAGAGTTGCTTTTGTTCACGCCTAGCTCCGTAGGAGAATTTGTGATGCTGTTAACTAAGCCAAGGGTCTGGGAGCTCAACTGAGGGCTAGCTGGACAAGCCTCCGGATTAGCAGCACTCAGCGCATGGATAGCACCTGAGCTCAGTTGTGGACTGATAGGAGTCCTTTGATTCATTTGTTGAGGAGTCATGGCAGTCTGCTGCTGGACCAGCTGCTGTTGCTGGTTCAATTGTGAAATTCCGACTGTTGATGGAGAGACTGCTTGTGAGGGTGAAACAACAGCCTGTAGTGGCAGGGTAGTTTCTAGCTGTTCCTGTAATTGCTGCAGCTGCAGCTGCTGTAACTGTTGCTGATTCTGCAACTGTTGCGGCTGCAATTGCAATTGCTGCTGCAGTTGCAACTGTTGCTGTTGCTGGGTCATTCCAGACATCATCTTTGGAGGACCCATTGGCCCCACAGCACCGGGCTGCTTCAGGTTCATGTTAGCCTGGTTCATACTTTGGCCTAGCATAGAAAGATTAGCAGAACCTGGATGCATCTGCCTGGCTCCAGATATCCCAGCTATGCTTGATTGAGGACCACCTAACATGCTAGTTCGGCCCAGCCTTAATTTTGAAATGAAAGCAGCCTGCTGAGCGGATGTTAGTGGTCCAGATTGAAGCTGCTGGCTTATTGCATTGGTAATATTTGAAGCTGGGTTAATATTAATTGGGTTCTGGCTCATATTACCCGTGCCTGAAATAGGGGCCATTGGAGCTGAGATTCCTGTTCCAGCAATTCTCCTTGCACCTCCAATTCCCAAGGCATTGCCAAGAGCCCCAAGCCTGGCCATGTTATTGCCCATGTTTCCCACACCTACAGCTGTTCCTAGTCCCATCATAATTTTCCTCTGCATTTGTCCTTGCTGCTGTTGTTGTTGCCGTTGCTGCTGCTGTGGATGCTGTTGTTGCTGCTGCTGCTGCTGTATCATCTGAAGTTGGAGAGAAGAAGGTTTATTAACCATTTGATTACCCAACTGCATGTTCGAATTCGGCCCCGTTGCATTCAAGTGTGAGAGAGGATTTGATGCAAGCATCATCGTTGATCTCTGGAACTGCTGATGCTGTTGTTGAAGCAAGACATGATGCTGACTTTGCTGCTGCTGTGCTTGTTGTGGATCTAGCTGCGGTGGCCTTGCAGGCATTGATACCCCAGATATGAGTCCTTGAGACATCTGTAAGGTCTGAGGGTTTCCTGGAGGCAGCATCCTAGTGTTCCCTAGCATACTCTGGGACGGATTTACAGAAATATTATAACTGCAATTCGGCTTTGCCACTTCATTGGTTGCCTGAACAGGTACAGCTTCAGCACATTGCTGCATCTCGACTGCAGGATTGTTGTGAAAGATTCCAGAAGAACTTGGTTGACTGCTTGAGGCCATAAGCATTCGAATAGGTTTTGGCTGGACATTATCTTCAACAAGAAGATGCCCTTCATGCAGCATCTGTATAAAGTAAGTTAAAATAAAATTGATGTGAAATAATAATTTTAATCTAACGTCTTTAATACTGAATATCCAGACTTTTAGCAGACTTACCAGTGAACAGAACTGTGCAGCAAGCAAATCCGCCAAGTGCTGTCATAGGATTTAATCAGGTGAAGATGTCAGAACAGAGTAATTCATGCATGGATAAGAAAAGAGGAAAATACAAGGTTCAATCATTGAAACTTCAAACTGCAGTGAAGCACAAATTTTGATGTTCGTTATATTCTTTTAACCTAATTAGTAAACCTAGGTAGGGATGGCATAAAATACCAGACTAAGAGAAACTTGGTTGATAAACACAAATGACTCGATCTTTCTAATCTCTTCTATATGTCGGAGATCTGAAACTTAGGCAGCACAATGTAGGGTCCAAAAGAAAAAAAAGTTTTGGAAAGAATATGGCAAGGAAACAAAGAAGTGAAGTAGGATTATTTGAACGAGCACCAAATATAGTATGATTCCGATACACTAGTAAGTTACCTAGGAAGCTCACCAATGAAATTTAAGAGGTGAGTGCTAGAAAGCACAGGCATGAACATGTAACATAGGTGTGACACAACAGACACATAGCGATATGAGAGTATCTGAAAAAAATAGGACAAGGATATGGCAAGACATGACGATAAAAGGATATTTTTTTACAATAAGAGAACAAAAAGATATCCTTTATTGCTGCGTCCTGCAGGGTATTGACCATGTTTTTATTGTGTCCAATGTTATTTTTATTCTTTGACGAGCCATTTTGTGTTCGACACTTGGACTCTCCCCAAGAAAAATGTATAAAGAGAAATAAAAATCTAAAATGAAGTAATGGCAGCTATCTGCTTTTACCATCCAAAACACTGGGGCCAGGCAGTTGTCATATTTTTCTTTCACAGCTCGGAAAATCTAACAAGTAAACAAACTTACAGTATTCGGAAGAGTAGGAAGATAATGAATGCGATCCTCTGCAGCAAGAATGTCACCATCATCTATGTCTCCACAAAACATTGCTACAGTCCCATCAGTTTGTTTCTCAGACATTATCATTGTAGTTCGTACCCTAGGAACTAGAGAAACAACATTCCCTGATAAAGTAGAGGAAAGTTAATGCAAGGGAGATACACTAAATATCTGAAGGGAAAAGACTTAAAAATGACAGAAAACAGACCATGAACAACACGTTCACCCTGCACAAAATTTAAGATTCTTGTCTTGCAAGTATTCATGCTTCCACCAAGAAGTGACTTTGATAGTGAATTCAAGTCATCTTTAAAATCCTCATTACTGGAAAGACTGACTAGACAGCTTGATACTAGTTGAGGAGAATGTGTGCAGGGTTTTCGGGCATGATACTCATCAACCTTGTTGTTTTTGATGTTGAGTTTATGCCTGGGATCAAAACTATAACATGAATATTGCCATCTATATGAACTTATTAACAGGAAAAAGTGGGACATGAATGCTATTTCCTGAGCACTATGATTTTTTTCTTATATAACCAAGCAGGTGTCTTTTATATAACAATCCTCCTAAATAACATCATGTTTTGGCATTTCACGATGACAGAAACAAACATCTAAGAGTATATTTCACAAAAAGAAGTGGCACTAGCATCCTAGAAAGTCATCTTGATATGAAACTGAATTTTTTTCTAATATAACCAAGCAGGAGTCTAGATATAACAATCCTCCCAACTAACATCATGTTTTGGCATCTCACAATGACAAACAAGCATCTAGACTATGCTTCATAAAAGGAAGTGGCTGTACATTCTATAAAGTTCAACCAAGATGTTACTAACACTATATACAGCACTGAAACATGAAATTATCTATCTAATGGCTAGAAGTCAATCACAAAACTCCAGTGTAGTAGTAATTCAATTCACATAATACATCCTACCTCATAGTCACAATTTCAATCTTTGAGAACCTTTCAAGCATTGTTTGATCACCCACAGGTGGGGTTCCAACAGAAGGACTGCTTGCATTTAGTGGAGCACTAATATTGCTAACACTTGCAGGAGATCCAACAACATTTGTTGCTGGGGTCTTGGGGAGGGAATTTGATTTTCGCTTGCCAGAAACTTGAGTCTGATGTTGTCTCTGCATGGAGTCATTTGCACTTGAAGCCAAAGATGGGGTACCACCAACAGCAGGAATTGAGTTAACGGCCGCCTTCTCCTTTAGAGATGCTCCAAGTGCAGTGCTTGTTGCAACGGCCCCAAAGTGCTGTCCTATGGAACCACTTGAAAATTCCCCAGATTTGGATGATAATGGAGATTGAGGCAAACCCCCAACTGATACACGTGGGCTTTGCACTAGTTTCTTTTTTAGGAATTGTTCCTCATTTCTCACATCTTTCTCAACAAGCTGGTTAATACCGTTCCAAGGTGTTTGAAGGAAACCAGGCCTCACAAGTCCATGGGGTAATCTTGGTTGAAGCAGTCTCTGCTGTGGATCCAAATGGTTTGTATCAGTTTCCCTATTGAGTTCAGCACCATCCAACTTGTCTGGATCAAATGGCTCTTCTTTGGCACCACATCTCACTGCTGACTGTCCAGCAGCAAATGGCATTGTACCAACCTCCTGATTCAGAACCCCTTCAAAAGCCTGCAGAGGATACTTCTGCATGCTGGCATTTGCATATTGAATTCCTCTTGCCATTGCTTGCTGGGGTAGTAACATATTCTTCCAGCTCATATCTGGTCCATGGAGGCCATCCATATGTGAACTGATTTGTTGCTGAAGAATACTGTCAGGTCCAGCAGCATTGAGCCTAGTTCTTTTATTAAGGCCAGTTAAGGGTGACACTGGACCGCCAGGATTCTCCCGCTTCACAAGAAGAGAAGCACTGGAGTTTATGTTGTCTGCATATGTAAATGTCATGTCCTGGCCAGCAGGGGATGCAACTGATGCATTGACAATAGAGCTAGACCCCTGGTCCTGCATGCTTCTTGCATTCACAGCCCCAATTTGATACTTCAGTGTCTGGTATGTTATCGGTAGTGCTGAAACAGAGGAATCTTGCACAAAAGTTTTAGGTTTTAGTGTTAATACATTGCTTGGACCAATATTTTGAGTTGCCAGATTTTCCTGAACTTGTTGCGGAACCAAACTTCCTGACATAATTCCTGCCTCTCCCAACCTACCACTAGAGCTTTCAGGCACTCCATCTATGCAAACCTTCTTACTATGGATCTTACCAGTAAACGTCACTGTAACTTCTGGAGCCTGCCTCAACCTCTTTTTCCGCAAGCTAGAAGAAGGAAGGTCAAGCTGCAAATTGGTCATGGTTAAGATAAATACAATCAGAAGCGCAGAAACTTTTACATTCTGAACTCATTACCTTAGTTGAAACAGGATTTGTATAGAGCCTGTCCAGTTTGGGAGTAGGATCTAAACAAAGTTGTGGTTGCAAGGCTTTTAATATTCTAGACTCTGCTTCCTGAAGTCAAAAGGGATTAAATGTTTAACAGCTAAGCAACATGCAAAAAAATAGTTGGCAAAGGATAAGTAGTTGTCTGTATGTACCATTAAATCACCATATGTCCATGAATTATCTGAGCTCATGGGAATATCTTTTACAACATTCTCCAAAGACATCTTAAGACGCACTTTATTGATGATAGGGGATCCATCCAAAGAGGGGGTGATAGATCCCTGTTGAGATGCAACATTTCGATAATCTTGCACCTTCCAAAGGAAAACATGAATTTTATGTCCTAAATATGAGTTCATTAAAAGCACATTCTTATAATCTTAATAGTTATGGAGCAAGCACTTAAATAAGTATAAATTTCTACCTTCGAAGCTCTTTTTGAGACACACCAAAAAAAATATCAAAAGGTTACTTGTAGCAAAATGCAAGGAGGGAATTTTGGTGTTCTTGTGATTACACATGATTATTACATAAATGGATAAAAAGATAGAAAGTACGATAATTTTATAACGCACCTCACATATGAGTGTCCCATCAACATATTTGCATGGTATATCATCCAAAATATCTCCTGGCAATCGGCCAAATTTAATTGCCTTCAAGCACATTCATACATTGAGGAGCAAATTAGAAGTAGAGCTTATGCTAAGACAAAAAGGTTATATCGAGATAATTAAGCTGCTGTTTCTAAGTAATATGAAGTAATAGAACCATTAAATTGAGACATTCTTCTTGAAACCCAAATGATTTCTTTACTCAAAACAAGTTTCAAGACACAAGTGGATTAACTCCAACAAACCAATCAAACTAAAAAAAATGCTCAATTGGTTTTACTTTTGCTACTTGCTTTTCTTTTTGTCTCTCAATTTTTATATAATACTAAAATTTAAATCGTAAAACGCAAAACCATAGTCAATTAAATATTTAATTCAAGCACCCAACCTAAAATCAATTTGTAATATGCGGAGGGGCTCAACTTTAATATAAGAGCAAAGGAAAACAACACTTAACTAATGTGGAATAACACTATTTAACACTCCCTCTCATGTCTAGCTTGTAAGGCTTACACATGGGCAACTTCACATGGGATTAGGTAAGAAGAACAAGACAACAAAACCTATGGGTTGATACAATAATAAGCATCCAACCTAAAACCAATAAACAATAGTTGGAGGGGCCTGATTTTAATATAAGACCAACCTAATACTTCAATAACACCATTTAACACTGCCCTTCACCTATAGCTCACAGGGCCTATACATGGACAACCTGACCAAGGGTTGTCAACCACACATGGGGCTATCCAAGAAGAACGCAATAATGGAACCTAGATTTTGAAGGCATGTACCAACTAGTAATAGGAGGAAGGGCCTAACTTTAATATATGACCATAGAATATCCAATACTTAAAATATATAAGATAACACCACTTTACAAAGAAGAAATGGCTAAAATTTAAATCAAATTCCACCATACTACTTCTAAACAAAGAAATAAGTTGTTAAATATCAACGAAAATCCTTTTTTATTTTTTTATCTCTCAAAACGTTTTTTTCTTTTATACAAAAAATGAGCATCTAAAACTAGCAAAATTAACAACCAAGCAAGAAATCATTTTTCAAATGTCAATGTTATCTTATTTTCTAAAGAAAAATTATGAATAAGCTAATTCCAAGCCCAAATAAAGGAGGTTTTAACTTATGTTACTAGGCAACATACGCGGTGTGGTTTAGGGGGGAAATAGTTGTAATTAGCAAAATTAGGAGTGAAAAACAAGTAGAAAAGAATTGGTACTCTAGAAAAGTTAGGGTTATAGAAAACCTCTAGGTTGTCTCTATTAATTTAAAGACGATAATAAGAAAAGTTTGACTCAACAAGAAAAGTTTCACCACTTCAGCAAATATTTTCAGACCAGCTCTTTGCAGGCATGATTAGTAACTTTCCTAACTCAACATGTGCCTTTTCATCTAGTTTTTTTTTTTTTTTTAATTTCAATTTCATCTACAAACATTATCTCAAAAGTAACTCCATATCCCACCACATTTGAGTAAATATTTCTCTTCCAAGTTTCATAGCATTTGTGTAACATCTCAACCAAATTGACACATGACACTATTCCAGTAGCAAATATAGTGAATTGTTGAGAAATTTTGAAAATTTGTCAAATAAAAGAATTTTTTCATGAAGATAAAATGATTTTGGATATAAGATTTGATGAAAAAAATTTCACCACATTTCACCACATTTCTCATTTGTGGACCTACAACAGCAATATAAAAGAGCAACATCAATGAAATACATAGCAATAGTATTTGCCTTAGTAGCATCATCTATAATGCTTTTGGCATAGAAGTATTGCTCCATTTCCCACAAAAAATTATTCACATTCCTTATGGACATCATTCTTGTAAACTCAGATACCAACTATTACAAGGCTAAAACTTTAGTCTCGCAATCCGTGCAACTTTAGACGATTTTTTGGGTTCAAATCCACCTAAATCAGCCTTACTCTCACAAATTAAGAATTCTCGATAGAAGTTTTCTAAGACACCGAAAATAAAATAGAAACAACTCAAAAATAAAATCAACAAAAGAATAGAAAATATAAGAAAGCAACACACACAAAGTGTTTGAATAAATACTCTTAAAGTATCTCTATTACTTTAAAAAATTACAATTGAGTGATTACAAATAAGGGGAAAGCCTCTATTTATAGTTGAGTTTCTCCAAATCCAACAGTATAGACTAAGTTATATCGATGATCAATATTAGAATCTATCTACAATTGAGATTCTTAGGGGATTTGCAATCTTTTGAAATTACAAAATGAAATCTTCTAAGATTAATTTTCATATTTATCATGGCAACTCTAATTTTCTTTTAAGTGCTTCACTAGGTCACCAAAGCTTAAAGTAGATGGGTTTATTCAAATATTCCACAAAATAAGCTAATTTAAGTGGGTCAAATGAGCCCTATTTAATCACTTAACCTTTATGGGACACTCTTTGTGCATTCATCACAAGCTTTGATTCGTAGCCCGTGACACAAGAAGCTTGAAGCTTTGTTTGGGAGCATTGCATCACTCATCGAGTTTTTGAAGTTATTCTTTAATTATTAAAGATTACTTGTATGGATTACTGGCATGTACATAAATTGTATAGGTTACTGGCATGTACATAAAGGCTTAAACTATCATAAGTGTTTATAATCATTTGGATTTATAAAATCAAGTATTGTTTGTAACCTCTTTGAAAAGTTAATACAAGTTTTTGAATTATAAATTGGTTTGCACATGTTTATGACTTGAAATTATATTTAAATATGATTTAGAAATGTTTTTAAATACTTTGGAATCATTAAATATGGTTTGATGGTATTTAAGAATGTTTTAGAGTATTTTTGAAGTGCTTCAAGAACACTTAGTGAGTGACGTCGCAACTACGAAGTTTCAACATCACGACTACAAAGGCCAACATCACAACTTCGCACTTCACCTCATCATGACCTCGTTTCAGAGAGTAATGCGGTGATGTCGCGCCCCTATAACAGCCTTGCATTTTTTCAAGTTGTTTTTACCTTTCTGGGCCTGTTTTATGTTCCGATCAAACTTTGAATAAATTCTAAATGATTTTAAATTGTTTTTAAAATTTTCAATTTGCCTAAAGCATGTTTTAATTATTTTGTAAAAGTGTTTTAAACTTATAATTCTTAAATAAATCTAAAATTTATTACTTATACATGCTTCAGTGGCACCTCCCACTTGTAGTGATTGCCTGAAATAGGTAAGGGATGTTACAATTTGAGTAACTCCATATCCAAACACTAAAGCATGTTTTCACAACAATTCTCTCTGGTTCTTTCTCAAAGAATATTACAGTGTGGGAAACTCACCACAGAAATGTCCCAAGGAATAAACAAACACATCAGGAGCTTCAAACAAGTAATTGTTCTAAGAATGCCAAGGAAACAATCATGCCAAATTATAAACAAAAAGTTGACATTCGTACCTCTTTCATGAAGACTCTCCTTTTCCAAAAAGTATTCCAAAACCACCTCTTTCACTTGAAACCATTAGAACCTTCAAGTTTTCCTACTTAAGTTCAATGATGAGTTTAGTCTTAGCAAAATCAAATTTGACTATAGAAACTAGACCAATTTTTTTACTCCTAAATCATCACCGAACAGTACGTCCTTTGATATATCCAAGAGATTTCTAACTCACCTTCGAGCCTCTCTTTGTTCTAAGGTTGTGGTTATCATTTTATAAACAACCAAAGACTTTACGCTAATTTACCATTGAGGCTAGAAAAAATTTGTTTCTACTAACGTCAAATCCTCTTCTTATATCCTCTCAAATTCTTGATAAAAAAATAAGATGAAGAAACCCTTCTAATTCCTATTTTTCTCATTTCTAATATAACACCTCTTTCAAAACCCCTTCAAGTTTACTCCAGGTGACCCGTCATGGGTCGCGAATCAAAGCCAATAACAAATGCACACAAAGCGTCCCATGGAGGTCAACTAACTAAAAGAGACTCATTTAACTCACTTGAAAAAGCCCGATTCATGAAACATATAAAAAAACCCATCTACTTAAAGCCTTGGTGGCCCAATGAAACATTCCAATAAAATTAGAATTATCAGGATAATTATTGTAAAACTTAAAAAATAAAGATGTATAAAGTTTAAATTTCTTAAGACTTTCATTTTGTAAATAAGCAATAATCTCAGTCATTAATGTAATTCGATTTGTACTGTTGGATTTGAGAAAACTCAACTATAAATAAATTCCTCCCCCTTCATTTATAATAATCTCACTGTATTTCATTCAAAGTAAGAATACTTTTGAGAGCATTTACTCAAACTTGGTGTAGTACTGCTTTCTTATGACTTTTCTGTTCGATTCGAGCTCTTTTGTCTTTTAGTTTTTCCGTTTTCTTTTCGGTGCCTTTCCATTGAGAATTCTCATTTTCGAGAGCTAGACTGACTTAGACTAATTTGAAGTAAAAAAATCACTTAAAACCGCACGGATTGCGAAACTAAAATTCTAGCCCCATGAGAATCATTTATACATCCTTCTAACAATCTTCCTGTCGGTACAAAATAACAGTATGTTCCAAATGACTAATCTTCAATGGCACGATCAAAAATAGGTATCACTATCTCCCCAAAAAAACATGCTTTGGTTATTTTGGAGGAAACAAGGATGTTAGACTGTAAACCTGTGGACACACCTATAAATCTTAGGGTTCGTTTGTTTGGAAGTAAACATTTTCCAGAAAAGCTTTTCAGTCTTTCCAGTGTTTGTTTGGCGGAAAATATTTTCCTAAGGTAAAATCAATTACAAAACACGGGAAAAGAAGCCCTTAATTTTGGAAAATGTCTTACCATTTCTAATTCGGTAAGACATTTTCAGGAAAATTAGAAGCCAACACCAATTTTCTGCTTCCCCTTCCCCTTTCCCCATCCCTGACACCTGATCTTCTACTTGCCGTCAGCCAACATCGATTCTCAACACCAGACACCGACGTTCATCAAAGCTTTTCCCCATCTTTGCCTTTCATTGTTAAAATCTGCACTAGCGTTCATCTTCCTCTCTCAAAGGTAAGAACGAAAAAAATTGATATGGGGAAAGGGTGTTGTCTTTTCTGATGTTTAACTTTGGTTTGTCATTAGTCGGTTTGAGGAAAGGAAAAAAAGAAACATGTGTTAACTATAGTTTATATAATATCTATGGGATTTTGACAGGATATCTATCTATTAAACAAACTTGAAAGCTGAAGTTCTACTCTTTTTTATAGACAAACAGGACCATAAAACAAAAATCCTCTAGTTTCATGAACCCATTTTTCTTCATTACAAATTCGATCACAGTGCTTATTGTTACTTCTTTTGGGTTAAAGTAAAGCAGCGTTGGTTATGATTTCTGGAAATGGTTAAGGATTTTGGGTATAATAGAGAAGAATGATAACATAGAGAACTAGGAAAAACAATGCAACATTCAACTTTATGGTACCTGGTCTAGATTGTGAATACATATCATTATTCACCTATTCAG
Source organism: Gossypium longicalyx (assembly GCA_025698465.1). Taxonomy (NCBI): domain Eukaryota; kingdom Viridiplantae; phylum Streptophyta; class Magnoliopsida; order Malvales; family Malvaceae; genus Gossypium; species Gossypium longicalyx. The sequence goes on from CM047000.1 coordinate 86,712,933, forward strand.
CTATGGGATTATGAATATGGAATTGATTCACCTATTAAGGTGGATATTCAGTATAGTTAGGATCTCTATTCTTAATTTCTTTTTATCCTTTTGCAATTTTCTGCTTTTTAAGTTCACATAGCTTTTTGTTTAACAGGCTACTGAAAAGAATCAAAGTACTAAACCAACTAGCATCGTTTGTGCTGATTGTGAAGGAAATGGTAATGAAAATTTTGGGTAATTACTTTTTTTGTCTGGTCTTTTTTTTTTCCTGAAATTAGGTCTCTTGTTTCATATAACTATAGATTTTGTTGATTATCATTGTTCTTTTGATATCTACTGATACTTACTAAACTGTTAGAATTTAAGGTTGTGACTAAACTGTTAGAATTTATGGCAATATGGCATCTTAAACATCAATCTATAAGGATGGTTTGAACTCCCAATTATAAGAGTGTTTAGTAATTATTCTAATTTCTTTATATAATATATATATGAAGAGTAAGCATATCTAAGCATCCAGCAAGTCTTTTTATATGTAGCCTATGGTGCTTGTATTCATTCGATGCCGTGTAGGGATCTTAGATTGGTTAAACATAGATATACTTAGGTGTTGCATGATTCATTACATGAGGCTGCAGAGTTGTATGGTTTCCTTTTGATGGAAGGGATAGAATGAACAATAATTTCATTTCTTCTCAAGTGTGGAAGAAGCGTTTCTCTCTCAATTCACTCTTCCACTTGACCCAACTTAAAAAAAAAAATTCCTATTGATTAACTTATATTCTTCCACATTATGAGCCTATGTTTATCAGGTGTGAATACTTTGTCTTCTATAACTTCTTTTAACTTTTTGGATAATTATTCCAGACAACTTCCTTTATTAACAAATGTTCAAGTCAACATTTAGGCTATTAAAGTTTTTCAATGTTCAACTCAAGAGTTCATTGTTTGAGTTCTATTATTCTAAAACGACTACAATGGACAAATAATAACTAGTTTCTATATCCAACTACCGGTGCAAAACAATGTTCTCAATGCAAAGGAATCGGGGTTAATTCGATTGATCACTTCAATGGACAATTTAAAAGCTGGTAGGTTGTGTTGGCTTTGCAGTGCAGTTTTCTTTTCCCTTACCTACCACGATAATGATAACGAGCAATAATATCATATGTGTCATTTCGGATATGATCACATTCAAAGTTTGTTATTTATTACATTTATGCGCATTCATCAAGGATTGGAAATTCAATTTCCTTTTGAATTGGTATTGAGAAAAAGATAGAATCTTGGTGTTGAATTTCTGTTCTAAAAGAAAATAGAATTTTTATCTATGAACAATTCAAGCTGAGCACAATTCATAGTACTCTTATCTGAAATTGTGTTTAGCGCATGAGACTAGATTCTTGAAATGTCTTTTTCTTTCTTTGGTAGATTCTTTAGATCTCAAGAGAATGACTTTAGTACTTTACCTTTTCTATTGGCAAAACAAAGTAATTGATAATTGATACCTAGTATTAGGACTTACGGGCTGTTGAATTTGTCATTTCAGTTGTAGAAAGCGGCACATTCTTGGTTCCAAAGAAAGTACTAAAGTCATTCAAGGATATAGGCAATGGTGATGCACTCATGCTTTAATCTTCCTGCAACCATGGATTAGCATCAAAATTCTCGGAAGTGATTTTATTTCAGTGAATCAGTAGCACTCTAATCCTATGGATGAAAAATGTAGAAGTATTAGCAATTGGCATTTCATAGAATTAATGTGTTTTTGTTGCAGGGGGAAAAGGGAGATTTTATGTAAGAATTGTAATGGAGCTGGCTTTACTAGTGGATTTATGAGCACCTTGGATGACTGATATAAAAGCACAATTTTGTCTCACCAGAGGAGATTTACCATAACAAGCTTTTGTAATCTCGTCCTGCTTCTTGGATTAAAAGTACATTTGCTTCACTCGTGTTTTTGGCATGCACAAGTTTGTTATATACTTAGCCAAAAAAAGGGGGAGAACCTTTTTATAATAATTCAATCTTTGTTTTTTATTTTTTTATAACACAATTAGAAATAATTTATTTGTTTTGTTTGTTTTCAATTTATGACGGTTAATATTCTAGCTTAATAATTGAGTATTATTATATATTTAATTTGATTTATTTATTTATAAATAAATCATTACAATATATGTAAAAATAATTTAAAATATAAATTTATTAATATATATATAATAAACTCAATTAAACAATGAAAAGATAATAAATTTTTAAATATATATTTATTTCATTTAAAACAGCTTTTATAAAATATTTTGAGGAAATCTGCCTAACAACAGAAAATATATATTTTACACAGATTCATCCAAGTAAATCATTTTCCAGAAATTATTTTTTGAAAAATGTTTTACTAGCAAACAAACGGAGCCTTAATGTCAAACTTGTTCCAGACCAAGGAGAGCTTCTATAAGGTCCTAGCCAATATTGAAAGTTGGTCAAAAAACTAATGCAAGTCATTAGAATGCAGTAATATGTATTTTTCGCTACATCAAAAGTGCTCCTAGACAAAGTCTATTATATGAAGATTAAGGGAAAACACAGACTATAGGATACTTAGAAGCCGATTGGGTTGGATCTCCTTCAGGTAGATGATCCACTTCATGATATTGTGTTCTCTTTAAGGGTAATTTAATATCATGGAAAAGTAAGAAGCAAGGTGTTGTAAAAAGATCAAGTCTAGAAACAAAATATTGAGTAACAACCCTAATTACTTATGAGCTAATTTGATTAAAACAATTGCTTCAAGAATTGAAACAAGAAACAATCAGCACAATGAAGTTAATGGGATAATCAAGCAGCATTGTATATCGCTTCATATCCAATGTTTCATGAGAAAACTAAACATATAAAGATTATTTGTCATCTTGTGAGACAAAGGACTAAGTCAAGATGCACTGCTATTAGCTTTGTTAATTCAAACGACTAGATAGCAGATTTTTTGCTAAGAGTCTCAGGAAACCTCGAACCAGATGCTAGTGTAAATAGGATATGTATTAGGGTGTATATTGATATAGAAATACATTTAGAATATTTCCCTCTTCTCTATTTTTCCTCTCTTTTCTCTATTTTTCCTTACGATTGAACAACCATAACAGAAACAAAAACAGCAGCCTTATTTCTTCTCTTTTATCCTCTTCTTTCTCTCTCGACTTCACATAAATATTTTACTAACTTATTTATACTAGGGTTACAAATAAAGTTTTAATCCTAGCCCTTGATTTAAACCTTAAAGATGACTAATAATTTTAGTCCTAGCAATTTATCATATGTCTAATAATTAATAAATAAACATAATAATAATAATAATAATAATAATATCAAGCTCTTATTGTCTATAATGTGTCTAGTAATTAATATATAAAATAACATAATAATATCAACATCGTGCTTTACTATAACTATGGTCAAATATTATGAACGTTGCTTTCTTATATCACTAAATACGAAACTAGGAAATACCACCTTGCCAACCTAGTGCTTATTGACAACTGATGCAAAATATGGACTATACAAGAAACCATGCTATCCCTCCACTGTACTATTCATCAAGGATCAATGAAAGCGAGACAAACCTTTGCTAATTAAACTATTTAATTTGGAGATTTTATTTTCTATCATTCAATAATGAACTTCCAAATGTGCACCCAAAACCAAGATATATTTGATATTATGAGAGACCCTATATAACAACATTGTAGGAATAACAAAGAAGGTAAGAATAATTAGGAATAGTCAGAAAAAGCAATCAGAGAAATACTTGATCAAATCCTTACTAAGAAGAGAGTTTCAGATGACCTATCATATGGATGCAACTTTGGAGCACCCTGAAGAGTAGCCTGATTCAAAGCATCCTGAAAATTCAAAAATTGCTTTTAACTTTAAAGTAAGTTGATTGAAGCAAAAGAATCTGTCTTTTTAGTGAACCTTTTACAATGAATAATGTAACATTAATATTGTGTTAAACAAACCTCTGATGGTTTTCCAATACAATATCCATCTGGATAAAGATTCAAGGTGAAGGAAATTTCATGGTCTGCAAAAACAAGAAATAACCAACGCAGTCACAAATCGAACATTATCAATTATCTAGAGAGGGAAAAATAAAAACAAAACACAATACTAGTCTTGACTCTAACCTTTAGGAACACAAAGCACTTCATCAAAAACAAATGGTTGAGACACCTCAGGAACATGCTCAACGCCTTCAATGACATTACCCTAGATCAACAAACAATTCAAATAATCAGACAAAATCACAGAAAGGAAAATAGATACATATTAATTTCTATTCTATATCCCTTCTTCTCTCAGCCACGAACTATGAATCATAGACAGAAAACTCGTACTAGAAACAGAATTATACAAGTTCTTATGAAGGTTGCAAACTCAAAACTAAAACAAAACCCCATAACTACAGTATCTATTACACCAAAACCATAAAGACTAAAACAAGGGGAAGATAATGTTTTATGAAATCAAGCCTATATTTTTAGCTTAAGACTTAACTGGGAAATTTTTAAAATAAACAAAACATTAAAAAATCCAACACTTCAATCTCCCCTAACTTCTAACAGCAACCAATAATTAAAATTCCACTTACATAGAATTAAGATACAATTATAGATATTTAAAAAAGGAAACTGGCAGGATATGTTAAATAAAACAAAAACCAAAATTTCTCCTTAACTTTTTTTAATTTAACAGCAATATTTTTATCATCAATTTACCTGTGAAAATGGTTCATTACAGAATTTACCTGGAGCTTTCTAGGCCATGAGCTCTCTTCAGAATTGTCAGGGACAACATCAACCGAAGCCTCCAATTGAAGACAAGGCTTCGGCTTGAACCTAGTACCAGTTTTGAAACCTTAAACGAAACACCCATGTAAAAAAAAAGAAACTTGTATGCTCTATCAGGATTAAAGCATGAGAATTTGAGTTTTTATGCTTTTTGTTTGGATCAAGAAAAAGATCAGAAACATGGAGACAATTAAGAACCCAGATAGAAATTATCTAGAAAAGAGAGGAGAAAAGCTAGCAAAATCGTACGAAATTTTTTTAAAAAAATGTAGGTCTAATATGGCAGAATTAAGAATGAGAACCCAGGTTTAATTGAATAACAATGAGGGCGTGTATGGATTGGGAAAAATAAAAGAAAAGAGAGGGAAAACAACTGGGAAAAGACACACACACAATGAGATGAAGGATTTGGGGAACTCAGAGTTCTGAGTTCTGAGTTCTGAGGAACCAATTTGTAAAAGCAATGTTAAATAGGAATGACATTTGTAACAGGGAGAGGGGGAACTTGATACAAGGTGTGACGATTCGATTTCTGGAAAAATTCGATTTCCAAATTTTCAAAATTCGAGGTTAGTTCAAAAATTTTAAATCAATGAGTTTATAAAATGAATATGAAATTAAAAAATAAAATTATTGCGGATAGGTATTTTCATTATTATCAACAAAAATAAATATGATTAAAATTATAATGAGATTTTTAAAAATAAAAATTAAATAATTGATTAGATAAATTATTAATTATAATATAATGTCTAATTTGCAAGTGATCTAAACAAGAGAAGTTAGAATAGAAAATTCAGCAAGCCCTTAAATGATAATAAGCTAAGGACTTAAGTGTATATAAATGCATGGATAAGAGAATAGGCTTATACATAGTTGTCATCATCATCCATTCCCAACCATTTAAGAAGAAAAGAACGAAAAAATTTCTCTTATGCCTTGTTTAGTTCACGTGAATGGCTTAGCTATTCCTCCATTATTCAACACAATAAAACTATTTAGGAGTTCGGTTGATTATAAAACTTATTTCATTGAATAGTCATTATAGCTTTATTCCCTAAAACCACTAAATAGCAATTCAACGTCATCTCTAATGAATGGCTATTCAACGCTTCTAGTAATATACAAAATTATTTTTCTTTCTTTTTCTACCTATCTCACATCCTCTTCAAACTCCCATCTGAGATTTTTTCAACAAATCTCAAAGATTATCGTGTGAGTATGAAAATTTATATTTTATTTAAACTTTAATTTTCTGTTTTATTTAAACTTTCTCTTTACCCTCACAATTCTCCTTAAGTTAAACCCAAAAACAATATACCTCTGTAGAATGTTTGGAGTGAGCAAGAACAAAAGGAGTTTGAAAGAATAACAGTAGCAGCCATGGTGAAGAAGATCAGCGTAACAAAGAAAGCCTTGATTCCAGGTTTAATCAAACCCTCAAGAATGTCCAAGGGTACCTCTTTCTAATCGTTCCAATTTCCCATTACTTTTATTCCTCTATTTTCTTTCTAGTTTCTCAATGTCGATTTTGGATTGTTCTTTTTTCATTGGATTTAGAGAAATACCTTTTAATATTTCAAATTTTAGTTTTGATTCTGAATTCTTGTGGAAGAATTTTTCCTCTTTAGGGGAAAATTTTGATTTCACAAAAAAATTCAATTAGGTTTATTGGGTTTAATTTGTTACGGTTTGCACTTAGATTGAAAGCGCCTTTTAGGAATTAAAGCCAGATCTCACAAGTTCTACTTAATGCATAACCTGGTTTCTCTTTCTTTTGGAAGATGATCCTTTCATCTTTGTGCTTAGATCATAGTATTTATCTATTTTTCCATAAAAATGTCTGATATTTTGGTTTATGTTATAATTTGATCATGGCATTGTCGTGAAGTAATCATAGGCATCATAGGGGTTCAAAAAGGGTTACTCATTGTCTTTTAGCTTGGTTTTCCTGATAATAAAAAGGACAGTTACTAAACATAGGGAGTTCATAAAAGTTATGGAACAAAAACGTTATAATTTGTTTGCCCATGCTTATGAATAATAATATTGCTAAGCTTGGATTTTTTAACGTAAATTAGCTTAAATGTTAACATAGGTTGTGGATTTGTTTTTCTTAATGTAAATTGGCTGAAGATCAATGCTAACATGGGTTGCAATGTTGTTTTTCTTTATGCAAATCTCTCTTTTACTATTAAGAAGTCAAATTGAAAAAATTTCCTCTACAGTAAAGTTCCCTTGTCATGTTATATTACCTTTATTACCTTGCCTATGTGGATTTGGAAATTTTTGGTGGTTTTATTATCTTAAGTGTAAAAGCAAATCTTTGGGATTACATGTTAATAAAATATTTGTTTCACGCACTTGCTTACTCCATATTTATTGCTTCGTTAACAAATAATAATTTTCTTTTATGCCTCTTTTAAGGTTGCTTAAGGGTTGCAGTATTCCTGGTAAAATATTATTGACCAGAAGGTTAGATATACTTGATAATTTAGGTTCATAAGAATGATCCCGTGGTATTCCTGGTAAAATATTAAATAAATTTTGGTTTCTCCTTTGAAATTTTATTAACTGAAAACAAGGATATGCACCACCTAATTCAGATAGAAGGAAAGGAGTTTTAAGGTGGAAACGCCTTGAGTGTCTTGATTGTGTTGCTTAATTTGTCGATCTATCGAAAGTGATTATTTTTTCAGAAACAAGCACATTATGATTTATTTTGGCACTGATAATAACAACAAGATTAACTGGGTTCTCAAGATTAACAACAAGAAGCAAGTGTGCTGCTTCATGTACTCTTACTACTTATCTTTCTAAGGTTGCTTGGTTGGTTGGCCATTGATAGTTAGTGTTGACAATTATTTCAATAATCTAGTAAGCATCGTTATAAAACTTAGAAAGAAGAGCTCCATTTGTGAAGCATCCACCATCATTCTAGTATGAATATTGAGACCAATATAGAAAGTCTCCATTTAAACACGAGTAGGGAATCCGTGATGAGGCACTTTCGTAATAACTCTTTGAACCGCTCCTCATATAAAGATTCTTCATCAAGTTGCTAAAATGAAATGATTTCATTTGAATCTTATGGTTAAAAATAGAGGGAAATATTTCATTAAGAAAGCGTTCAACCAACTCTTGCATGTAGTTATGGAACTGGACGGTAGGAAGTTCAACCACGCTCGTGCTTTATCTCTTAAGAAGTATGGAAATAATCTCAGTCTCAAAGCGTTCGCGATCCCCTGACTAGTTTAAATGAGTCACTCACTTCCTTAAATAGCTGAAGATGAAGATGTGGATCTTCGGTAGGAATCTTACTAAATTGACCCATATTTTACAACATTTGGAACATGACCAACTTTAGCTCGAATTGTTGTGCCTTGGGTCTCCTAATACTTGGATTAAGCTCGTTGAATAGAGGAATGGCATATTGTCAAATGGAACAGTTTCTGTCATCTTCAACAATGATCGGATTGTGAGTATTATAAGTGAATGTTCCTCCTAGATTTTGGTTTTGAATTTCGAAATTCATCTTTTCGGTCCTTCTTTGGTTCGCTTATCTTCTCATTTGTCTAAAAGTCCTTTCAATTTTAGGGTCTACGAGGAGTAAGTCAATAATTTGATCAATACTCATAAACACACAGAAACAAACACAAAAAATGGAATTAAAATTTAATGAAAGAAAATAAATAGACCAAAATCCAAAATTAACAATTTCACAAATAATGTCTTTTAAAACAGTTCCCAGCAACGTCGCCAAAAACTTGGAATGATGGAAATGTGCAAGTGTACACAATCATAACAAGTAATAAAGTGACAAGTAAATGTCGAGTTATCATACCCACAGGGACTCTACAAAGAAATGTTTATGAAATGAAATTCAAACACTTTAATGATTAAAAATATTTTGAATTGGAAGAAGTGATTAAAAACTAAAATTTAAATAAGTAAAATAAAATAGTATAAAAATAAAAGTTTCAATGCACAATTTCAAAAGATGATTTTAATCAAGATGACATAATTGTGTTAGATCAATTACATTTCTTAACTTAATATTACTAAAACAATGTTCATGTTGTTATAAATAAATTCACGGCAACTTGGTAATTTGTTAACTATAACACATCTGATTTACTAAATTAACTAATCTCTTAAACATATCACTATGCAAATTCAAACAATTTATCAATTTAAATAAGCAAGTAAAATATTAAGTGAGGTAACAATATATACCTACATTGAAACGGTTTAATCACAATAATCTTGCAAGTTATGCAAGGCTAATGTACCATTTAATACAGTCACTAATTTAACCTCGGCTACCTTAGAAGATTAAACATACTTGATTAAGTATTGTGTCAATTAATTACAATTTCAATACAGTTAATAATTAATTCATTAGTTACCTTACAATTGTAATGCAAGAACAACATAATCATAGTTTTACTTAATCAAACAATTTACCAAAACCTATAACAACACAAACATAATTTTAATAACTTAAGTGATGAAATGCAATTAACCTAACACGAATTAAATTTAAGCCATGTTAATTAAATTTAAAATAACAACATAATAAATATTCATAGACATGTTCATAGCAACAACAAGAAAATTTAAAGGATAGGAAACTAGAATAAAATCTCATGTTTCTCCGAAGCCTGACTAGTTTGCTCCGCTCCTCCTTCTCTGCTCATTCTTGTTGAACTAAGGCTTCTAAAAACACTTGAATTCTACTACCCAAGGTGGAAAAAAGGCTCTTTTCCAATAGGAAATTGGCAAAGAAGGGACAAGAAAGAAAAATGGAAAATAAGAGAAAGTGAATGAAAGAGAGAGATGTGTGGAATGAAAGGTGTGTTGAATAAGGTAGCAAAAGTGGGTATTTATAGGTGTGAATGGCTGCTAAAAATAGCAAATAATTAGCAGCCACACACTCTTCCTTGGCCGGCCATACAACAAGCAAGTTTGAATGTTTCAAACTTGCTATTTTAAATGAGGCAAATCTTCAAAGGCACAAAAAGTAGAGGGGTTTGAATGGAGTTAGGGAAACTTGAGGGATATTTTGCAAGTATAAAAGTAGAAAAATTCAGCTGATTGGGTCAGCTTGTTGGAATGTTTTGGGCTGCCATTTCTCTTGTTGGATCGAGTTTTCCTTTATTAGCACAATTGGGCCACTTTCTCCTTCAAGCTTTATATTAAAACTTAACCCAATTAAATTTGGATAAAAATTAAATATAAAGTGCATAAAATAATCATCATTTGGACCGTCCTTCACTGGAAAAATATTCAGCCTTGCTCTTGGTTCACTTGATATAAAAATTCCCCAATGGTTCAAGCCTTTCGAGGTGTCTATCGAGCCAATTTTCACCTTTTGTGCAAAACTATCGAAAATAAAACAAATTTTTGAAAATTTATTATAAAAATAATTAAAATTCAATATTCTAATAATTTAAGTGTAAATTAATTATTTTATAATTAAAGAGTGAATTTCGACCAAATTTATTACGAAACTGCATGAATTTGGGCTCAAAAGGTGCTGAAAAGTCTATATATTTTTGTGTTTCCAGTAATAAAAAATCCGCGTAATAGTCTTCACAATAACGCCTAGAGAAAATGTAGATGATTGAGATTTCTTCTTGGCTAACTTGAAAAGGCATGTAGTTATGTTGGGATAGCCAGAAGTGCATACTGTGGCTGTGTGAAAAATATTTAAAGCAATCATCAACCATGGATCCATGTACTATGAGCGAAAATGGGTTGAGGTAAGGTTGAAGATATAGCTTCTTAGCTGAAAAATGATGAAAGATGTTGCTACTTTGATGTCGATTCCAAACCACAATGAAAATTTCCTAACCTCTACGTAGTCCACGGTATTAAAGCGAATGGAAAAAACTCTCCAAGAACTTTTCTAGAGAAAAATCTTCCAAAGCATTGCTAGACCTTTTTCTTATTTTCTTTAAAACACTTTTAACCCTAATTTGAGATTTTGGTATCCATTTATTGAAAATAGAATCATCCTATAGAGAATATATGGAGCGTATTAAAAATGTTATATTCTTACCAAAAGAATTATAACTTCCATGTTTCAATGTTTGGTTGAAAACATAATTATAATAATTTATTATAATAATTTTAGTAAACTATATCTGTTAAAATTTTATATAAATCAAATTCATATATTAAATTTAACTATTTTCTCGATTTTTGTACAACAAGTTTGTACATTTAATTTGTTTAATATTTAATTGCTAATTAATTTAATTCATGTGTGACTAAACACAATACCAGCTGTGTTTGGATTTTGTTCGTTTTAACCATAAGGTGTGACCTTGTAGGTTAACGTTAGTAGTAATACTAGAACATTTCTAATAATACAAGCAATGAGTGACATCTAGCAATGCATCATTGTTACCTAAGTTACAAGAAGTCATAATTTGACATAATCTTTCTATGATAAACCTTTCATTTATTACATCCTTTTGTCCTTTATATGTAGATTGGACATAAGTCATGGAACGATCACACTTGTATAATCCAATCTCATGTTTTTGATATCTTGAGTAGACTACAATAAACAAATAAGTATGATATCTCATATCAACTTATTCGAGCATGACCATACATTTCTAGTTTCACTCAATCAAGTGGCCTAAGATATTACTCCTATTATGTAGGAGGGACAAATCTATATTGATTAACCATATCCCACTACATAGATTGTGACATATCCAACATCAGTCTTTTTAGTACAATCTATTACGAAAAGGCGTTTGGTTGTACCAAAATATACGACTCATGATGTTGGGATAATGATAATCTCAAGTCACGAGAATCATATACATAGTTGTCATTATGAGTAATGTTGTGATTATTATATAAAAATCCAAGAAACATACTCATAGTAGGTCAATCCAATATGTTGTTCTCTAGCACATACTCATGTCTTGATTTTGACATCCCTATGTCAATGACAACACTTTGTCATCAATCAACTACACATTAGCCTCAATGCATTATTGTTGTCCAAGCCCATAATAATACTTGACTAATGACCTTTTAAGAATAATTATATTTTCTTAGGACTTTATTACAATTCGGTTTATTTATATACACGAGAAAAAGAAACTAAAATAATAATGACAATGCCTTATATTAATAAACAAGGTAAAACGAGTATGTGATTACAATCATCTCATAATTGGTCTTTGGGCATACTATAACAACCTCCCACTAGTACTAAGACCAACCATTCATATATCTAATACCAAGTGACTTAGTGTGGCGTTCATATACCGCTATGTTAGAGAAGCCGTCAATGGATCAACAATGTTTTCATTTATTGGTACTTTGTATTTTTATATCTCCTCGATCAATGATTTCTCGAAAAAGATGAAAACACCTAAGTATATGTTTAGACCGCTGGTGAAATTTGGGTTCTTTTGCTTGTGCAATGGCTCCGTTGGTGTCACAATGAAGTTTTATAGCATCTGATATGCTACGCACAACCCCTAGTTTAGATATGAACTTCTTGATCCAAACAGCATCTTTTACAGCCTCACTAGTTGCAATATACTCAGCCTCTGTTGTAGAATCAACTATTGTATCTTACTTTGTACTTTTCTAGCTCATAGTGCCACCATTAAGGAAAAACACAAAACTTGATTGCAATCATGAATCATCTTTTTCGGTTTGGAAGTTAGCATCAGCGTAACCTTTTACACTCAGCTCTTCCTCACCTCTATATATAAGGAATGTATCTTTAGTCCTTCTCAAATACTTAAGGATATTTTTAACTACGACCCAATGAACTTTATCGAGATCTACTTGGTACTGACTAGTCATGCTTAAAGCATACATAACATTTAGACAGGTACATAGTATGCCATACATGATAGACCCAATAGCCGAAGCATATGGAACCTTTGAGAAGCTTGCTTCAATCCATAAATAGATATTTGTAGCTTGCATTTCTTTTCAACATTTTTGGATAGGAAAGACCTTCAGGTTGTGTCATGTACACATCCTCTTCTAGTTTTCCATTAAGGAAAGCTATTTTGACATCTATCTGCCAGATTTCATAATCATGAAATACAACTATTGCAAGTAAGATCCGGATGGATTTAAACATAGCAACAGAAGAAAAGGTTTCATCATAGTCAATACCATGAACTTGGTGAAAACCTTTAGTAACTAATTTCCTTTTGTATGTTTGTACATTACCATCCATGTCTGTTTTCTTTTTAAAAACCCACTTGCACCCAATGGGTTTAACCCCTTTAGGTGGGTCAACTAAGATCCATACTTGGTTTTCTAACATTAAATCCATCTCGGACCTCATGGCATCAAGCCTTCATTATTTGGGCTTGCCACGCTTCTTGATAAGTTCTAGGCTCATGTTGATCCATAAGTAGAATATCACCATGTGTTATAATGAGACATCCATATCTCTCGGATACATGATATTCTTTTAAAGATCTTTGTGGTAGTTGTGTTTCTAAAACAATTGATTTTTTCGCAACAACTTGTGGAACCTGTTGTTGTTCTTAAATTTCTCCGAGTTTTATTCTTCTACCACTTCCTTTTCCAAAGACAAACTCTCTTTCAAGGAAGACTCATGTCCAAGCAACAAACACTTTGTTCTTGGTAGGATTGAAGAAATAATATCCTTTAGTTTCCTTAGGATACCCCACAAAGATGCACTATTTAGATTTAGGTTCAAGCTTAGTAGACATCGATGTTTAACATAAGCTTCACAACCCCAAATCTTCATGAAAGACATACTAGGATGCTTTTCAATCCACATCTCATATGGTGTCTTTTGAACCGATTTAGATGGAACACGATTTAGTGTGAAAGTAGATGTTTCAAGTGTATGTCCCCAAAAGGAAGTAGGAAGATCAACATGACTCATCATTGATTGAACCATGTCTATGAGTGTTCAATTTCTCCTTTCAGAAACTCCATTTCATTATGGAGTACCAAGAGGTGTAAGTTGTGAGACAATTCCATATTCCTTCAAATATTCATTAAATTCTAAGCTTAAGTATTCACCTCCTCGATCTGATCAAAATGCCTCGATACTTTTACCTTGTTGGTTTTGTACTTTTTTTTTAAATTCTTTGAACTTTTCAAGGGTTTCAAACTTATGGAGAATAAGATAAATATACCCATATTTACTGAAACCATCAGTGAAAGTAATAAAGTACTGAAAACTTCTCCTGACTTGTGTGTTCATTGGCCCATATACATCACTATGTATTAAACCCAATAAATCACTAGCTCGCTCACTTTTACTATTAAAAGGAGTTTTAGTCATTTTACCTAACAAGCAAGACTTATATATATCAATTGTTAGAAAACAAAAGAGTAAAAACTCCACCTTTATGGAGCTTTGATATTTGTTTCTCACTTATATGGCCCAATTAACAATGCTAAAGACAAGTTTGATTAGAATAATTTATTTTTTATCTTTTAGTATTCATGTTATAAATGGGTCTATCTTGATCTAAAATGTAGAGGCCATTTACTAATTGTGTCGAACCATAGAAAACATTATCGAGATAAAATGAACAAAAATTATTCTTAATAATTATCTCAAAACCATTTCTTTCTAAACAAGAAATTAAAATGAAGTTTCTAGTCAAACTTGGTACAAAATAACAATCCTCCAAAATTAAATCAAGTCCAGTAGGCAATGATAAAATATGTGTTCTTACAGTTGATACAACAACTCTTGCTCCATTTCTAACTCGCAGGTCCACATCTCCTTTAGCCAAATTCCTACTCCTTTATAGTCCCTGTACAGAGGTACAAATATGAGAACCACATTTGGTATCTAATACCTATGAAGTAGATGTTGATAAATTAATATCAATAACATAAATACCTGAAGTGTCTAGTCTTACCACAATGGAAACATTTTCCTTCCTTAGCAATTCCTCTTTATGCAGCTTTTCCTTTATTGGGTTTGGCCTTGCCATTGTCATTGGGCTTTGCCTTAGCATTAAGCTTTCTTTTTCCCTTGTTCTTGCAGACCATCAGAATGGGCTTAGGTCCAACCTTTTTAATGTTACTTTCAGTAGTTCACAACATGCTAAGTTCATTCATGTTAAATTAAAAACAAATTGGCTAAAACTATCCGAAAACGATTGCAATATAACATCAGTGACCGACTCCAAACCTAGAGGAAATCCTAGTTTTTCAAGGATTTCAACATATACTATCATCTTGAGAACATTAGTTCCAACAGGAGATCCCTTGTAACGCCTCAAACTCAGCCTAGACGTTATGGCCAAGTCTGACGTGTCACATTGACTTACGGTTGATTGTATTCCTAGTTTAAGGTAATCAGGGTGATTTTGTAAAACAATGGTTAATTGTTTACTCGAGAGAAAAACACAGATTAATTAAGACTTTAGGTTATCCATTTATTTACGCTCGTTGTGTTTGGAAACGTTTATTAATTTTGAACAAAACCCACACAACCTAAATCTAATGATTTAAATCGAGTATAAGTAAAGCGATCAATAAAACCATAAAATTTCTGGCGGCCTTATTACAACTTAAAACCCTAAACAATTGAAGAAAATAAAAGGCTGGTCAAAACACACAGAAAAGAACCGAATTTGCGAGAACATGTGGCCACTCCGAGATCCTCACGGCTCCAAGTCCACTATAGGTTGGGGATTTCTACATTGATGAAATTAAGAGGTGAGTTTGGAAAACTCAAGTGTGTAAAATAACCCAACCATAGTCTAAATCGGTTCAAACCACGAAGCAGATTAAGTTGGGCCTTAGCCTATCTGAATGAGAATGAAGTACATAGGCCCATAATAGATACAAAACAGATATATCATGTATGCAGAAAACCCAACCCATATCCATCCGTATACACTCCCGTACCAACCTTCCACCATGTGGGGAGACAACTCGACCCACCCATCCGCTACACACCATAGAATTTGCGGCATGGCTGCATGAGCAGAATATTGTGGCGGAGTCACCAGATCTGATATATATTGGCGAGCCACGGAGCGACTATTTGTGGCATAGCCACCAGAACGCTTCCTCTATCAATATAACTCATATCCCATGCAATAGATATACATGTCATGGCATACAACATACAGAATCAGAATATCATGCATTCTAGGCAAAATTAACCCTAAGGGAATAACGATCACTTTGCACCTAGGGGTATAATGGTAATTTTCATACTTAAAGGTATTTTAGTAAATTTACTATTTTTAGGGTTTTCATGCATATTACAACCATTACCGTATTAATGAAACACTTACAGCGTTTTTACTAAATTGGGCCCGTTGGCCCATTAAACGATTCGGCCCATTAAGCCCAAGTATATACCGAAGTACGAAATTACGCACTCTGCAACCTTACCGCTTGATATTTCCGGGATTAACAAACAACTATCTCACGGCGCTGCGCACGCGCTATCAAGTCCACAAAAAATCTGGCTCTTTGGCATTTGACTTTTCGACTTTTGCCGATCTAGCCTATAAGTGGGTGTCATTTACACACCTATTTTGTGACGAATTGACGACAGGATCCCTTACGATATCCTACAATCGGTTACCCATATGTTAGACTACAAGTCGATAACTATCATGTATTAAACTCCTTACCATATTTGGCCATTAACACCTTAGGCCTAAAGTTCTTACCTTTGTAGAAATTTGGACTAGATCTAGATATCCACGAGTTTTAGCCTTCAAAGCCCTTTCTTTGAATGTCCCCTTGTCCACACTAGCGCACACAAAACCAAAAGAAAGAAGCCAATCGCCCCTTAGTCAAGCGTTAGCCACCCCTAGTTAATAGGGATTTAGATTTTTACCTTAAAACATGAGTAACTAATGAAAGATTCGAGCACTTACCTGAAACATTATGACACAACTCCCGATCTACTGTAGATCCAACCACCGCATAAGAAGAGAAAAGTATAATCAAAGATTTGGCTTCTGAAGTACCTCAGTGTAGAAAAGTTTTGGTTTGAAAGAAAGAATGATAGGTTGGACTTCAAAAGGGATTCGGCTAACCAGCTTTGATAGGGGTTAATGAGGAACAGAAGAAGAGAAATATGGAGGATATAAGTTCGGCTAAGGAAAAATCGATGTTGGGTATTTGGTTTTGAGGAAAACAAAGGTGAAGAAGATGAGAAGTCGATAAGAAAAGAGAAAAAGAGGGGAAAAGATGAGAGAATTCGGTTTTGAAGAAAAGAAGTATGATAGTTTTTATTTTACACAAGTCGGCACAAGTGTAGAGTGTAGAAGTTAGGCTTCTAGCAAAAAAAAAGAAAAGAGAAGAACCTAAAGTACCCTACCCTATTTCGGCAAAAGCAGAAGAATGACCAAACAAATCCAAAAATGCACAAAAGAATTCGGCAACCACTAACCCAAATGCAGAGATTGCAAACACTAAGGGACCTAGCCGAATTTGCACATACAGAGTCCCCTATCTGGCCGACTCTTGTTTCCTACTCGGACTCCTTGATTTTCTCCCTTTATCCCTCATTTACTCAATCCCCTGAACAACTCAAACTCTTTCGTGAGTTTCACTGAGTTCCATCATATACCATTCCTGCTCATAAAAAATAATACCTTTATTTGCTTACCTTGTGACTTGAACCTTAGCTCTCCCTTAACTTCCACACGCCACCTTTTAGCACCTCGGTGGCGTCACCACCCACTTTACCACAGGTCTTCTTGTGGTCTAATACGCCAATTTAATCTTAAAAGCCCAATACACAGAACCCCTTCTCTTTTAAAATCAAAATTTATTAAATCTACCGGGTTTTAACTTAGACTTGGGCCTTCTAGAGGCCCACTAACATTCTTAAACATGATTTATACAATCGAGATCATACCAAAAATCAAGATTCACCAAAACTCACAGAAATCTTGAAAGGTCAGAAAATCAGGGCGTTACAACTCTACCCTCCTTAAAGAAATTTCGTCCTCGAAATTTACCTGATCCAAACAGATGAGGGTATTGTTGACGCATCGCCTCTTCTAGTTCCCAAGTAGCTTCCTCTCTGCCATGATTACGCCAGAGTACCTTTACCAATGGAGTGACTTCCTTCTTAGAACCTTAACATCCCGATCAATATTTGCATGAGCTCTTCTTTGAAAGTCAAATCAGTACGCACTTTAATCTCTCTGCAAGTCCTGATGCGACATGAGTTAGGTCGAAACGATATCGCCTTAACATGGAGCGTGAAAAACATCGTGAATCTTGTCTAACTCAGGAGGTAATTCCAATTGGTAAGCCACTTTGGACCTACTCGCTTAAGAACCCGATAAGGCCGATGAGCCGCGGACTCAACTTGCCCTTTTACCAAACCTTAATATCTTCTTCCAAGGAGAAACCTTCAAGAAGACCATATCACCCACTGAGTACTCAATCTCCTTACGCTTCAAATCTGCATACGACTTTTGCCTATCAGATGCTTTTTTTAACCGATCTCTAATTATTCTGACCTTATTTTCAGTATTCGCTACCAACTCAGGTCCAAGGACCTGTCGTTCTTCTAATTCAGTCCAACAACTAGGTGTACAACACCTACGTCCATACAGCACTTCATATGGTGCCATTCGAATGCTTGCCTGATAACTTTTGTTATACGCAAACTCTGCCAACGACAAGTAATCTTCCCAACTACCTTGGAAGTCAATAACGCATCCCCTCAACATGTCTTCCAAAATCTGAATGACTCTTTCCGACTGACTATCAGTCTGAGGATGAAAAGCCGTGCTAAAGTTCAATCGTGTTCCTAACGCCTCATGTAAATTTTGCCAGAATCGAGATTTGAACCTAGGATACCGGTCAAAAATAATCGAGACTGGGACTTCATGAAGTCAGACAATCTCCGCCACATACAACTTAGCTAACTTCTGAAGTGAATAATCAGTGCGGACAGGTATGAAATGAGCGAATTTGGTTAACCTATCCATAATCACCCGAACCGAGTCCTTCTTTATCGGTGTCAAGGGTACCAAAGTGGTATCTTCACTGGCTGTAAAAGTCCGGAAGGTAGTTGATGCTCGGCTTTCACTTGGCGGCATGTCGGACATTTCCCACAAACTCAGCATTACTTCTCGTTTAAGCCAGGCCACCAATACATTTTTCTATGAAGTCGCGATACAATTTATTCCCTCCGAATGCATAGCACAAAGTCCTCCATGAGCTTCTTTCGTGATTGATCGCCTTAAGTGAGTCCCGGAATGCAAACTCTTCCTCGGAAACACAGAACTCCTTCACTATTCAACCCAAACAAAGAAGTTTCCCCTTTCTTAACTTGTTGGAATCGAGAAATTTAAGATTCATCTTTCAACTACTTTTCCCTAATCTGATCCACCCAGGTTGGCCTTACTTGTAACTTCGACCAACAAACTACCATCATCATCTGAGACTTCGGGCGAGCAAACATTGCTCTTAGATCGAATCTGACTCTACGGCTTAGGGCATCGGCTACCACATTAGCCTTGCAGGTGATACTCAATCGAGCGGTCATAATCCTTAAGCAATTCTATCCATCTACGTTGCCTAAGGTTCGGTTCCTTCTAAGTCAACAAATACTTAAGACTCTTATGATGCTGTATATGACACTCCTTTCTCGTACAAGTAGTGTCTCCAAATCTTAAGTGCAAAAATTATTGCTTGCCAATTCTAAATCGTGAATAGAATAGTTTACCAGTGAGGCTTAAGATGTCGCGATGCATAAGCAACCACTTTACCCTCTTGCATCAACACACTGACCCAAACCCATATGTGATGCGTCAACGTGCTGCAGTAAATCCTTCCCTGGACTCGGTTTGAATTAATACACTGGTGCCTCGGTCAGAACTTTATTCAATTTCTCAAAAGCTTCACTGCTACTTCTCAGTCAAAACAAGCGGTGCTCCTTTCCTTATAAGCTTTGTCAATGGTGCTGCCAACATAGAAAAACCTTCCACAAACCTTCGTAGTACCTGCCAAACCCAAGAAACTACGAATTTCCAGACACCGACCTAGGTGGCTTCCACTCCAGAATCACTTTAATCTTTCGAGGTCCACCTTGATCCCCTCAGAAGAGACAACATGACCTAAGAAGGTTACTTCCCTCAACGGAATTCACACTTACTGAATTTCGCATAAAGTTCTTTCTCCCTCAACACTTGAAGCACAATGCGGAGATACTCAATATACTTCTCTTCAGTTTGAGAATATGCAGAATATCGTCAATAAAAGCGACTATGAATCGATCCAAATATGGTTGGAATACCACGATTCATCGGATCTATAAATCTTTGCGAAGCGTTAAATCGGTCAAATGGCATAACGAAGCTTCGTAATGACCATCTGAGTCACGAATGCCGTCTTATGAATATCTACCTCCTTGACCCTTTGGCGGTGATATCGGATCGAAGATCGATCTTAGAAAATATCGAATCTCCTCTAAGTTGGTCAAGCGGATCGTCGATTCTTGGTAGAGGTACTTATTCTTAATCGTCGGTTTGTTCAAGCTATAGATAATCGATGTACATCCGCATCGTCCCATCCACTTTTTCACAAACAACACCTTTGCTCCTCACGGAGACACACTCGGCCTAATAAAACCTTTATCCAACAACTCTTGAATCGTACTTTCAGCTCCACTAACTCGCCGGTGACATCACGTATGAAAGTGCGATGGACTGGCGGAGTGTAGTTCTAGGCAACAAGTCGATTCAAACTCGACTTCTCGATTAGGAGGCAATCCGGAAGCTCCTCTAAAAAACATCTTGGAATTCCTAAACGGTTTTTAACCTTATCCACCGTCGGACCCTCGGTCTACGGACCGACTTACAAATGCCAAATAAGCCTCACAACCCTTACAAATCCACTTCTCGGCTCTCAATGCCGACACCACATTGGACAAATAATCCTTTCGCTCACCATCACTATAACCTCCTCACCCTCCACGATTTTTAACGCCATTCACTTAGCAG